>JAQFVV010000317.1:497791-1034362 GCA_028023455.1 Epiperipatus broadwayi
ACGGAATAGCGTTACATAGGGTTTGAACCTAGGAAAGTTATACATATATTAACGACGAAATAAATGGCGGGTACAAAACTTTTTAACAAAGCGATCTTGTTTTAAGAATAAACGAGAAACAGCCATGTCTAAAGCAGATCGCAGCTATACATGAGTACCTGTCAGATTTATTGAAATAAAATTAAAAGAGTTTTTATTTTTTGAGGAATTAATTTATTATAATAATTATTTGTCAAGTTTGCTTTTTTTGTCATTTCGTTTTAAAAGAAACAGGGAATGTTCGAGAACAAATTAGAAATTTATTAAATCATTTTGAACAAAAGGGAAGGAAAAAAAAAATAAGTAAATTAATTAATCTGTAATAGGTAAAAAAAATTCCAAGCGATCTAAGATATTTTGAATGGGGGGCAATTAGTAGAGTCCAATTTAGAGAAGTTGAAACAATAAGCAGGATGTATGTTGGTAAAGTCTAGATAACAATCCAAATTTAGAAGCAGAGGTGATAAAAAGTGTACACTGCTATTGTACTACCTAGACTTCTGACTCCGGCTAAAACAATATGTAAGAAAAATGGAAAAACTAAATTAAATTCCCACGTGGTGCAAATGTCACAGAAACTATTAAATAAAGAGGATCCTTGATTAGCAAATAAGAACTAATGACTTATGAGTGCATGATAGAGATTGGAGGAAAAATTCAAGGTGTCACGGCGGGAAAGAGGAGAGAAGAAAAAGGCAAGACGGAACCGAAAAAGAACACAAAATTGAAAGTTGTTGAAGGCGAAATTAAGTTGAATTGTAGCGGAAAGTATTATTAATTTTTTGCGGAGCTTCCGATTAAGTACTTGGACTTCCTAACCTACACTTGTGTAATATCGTAGCCGAAATGCGTTGCTGAATCCAAAATTCGCGGCTTGGCCGCCGAACCTTCGCACCTGGCACTGCTGATCGTCCTAGAATGCTCTCAACCTCGGAGAAAATGAACTCAAGGACCACACACACCCTGGAAGCCTCACCCAGAACCGACATGCGGAATTAATAAAATATCGCTCAGGATCCCATTACAGTATTCTCGTCCCACAGGTAGTTATTTTTAACATTTGCTTACACATTCATGCACCAGATAAATACTTTAAAGTGGAGAACGATTTACAAACATTAAGTATAAAATGATTAAATTGCTAATGACCAACTTGAACCACTAAAGAACTCAACCAGTATAATATGTACAATTAATACTCAGCAAAGATCTATGTAAGTTAATATTCGCTTCCGTAATTGTGTTATCTAGACTTACTAAATTATATATCTGCATAATAATTTTATTTACCCAGTTTACAAATAAATCATTCACTTAATTAATGTTTCTTTTATTGATCGCTTGGAATTTCAAATTTATTTAACCAATGTTGAATGAGTGCGGGAGTGATCTATTTTATATAATTTGAATGGGTGCATTTAATATGTTAGTTAAGCGTTAAGTATATTTATAGCATTTATAATTATCGTACCATTCTTAGGTTAAGGTTAAGTTTTGGGAGATTTATTCTGGGGGATATAGGGCGGGCCTAACCATGATAAAGGCATGTCAATAGTGTGTTAAGAGTAATGAGCGATATAGTTCGGAAATAGTGGCTGTGTTCATTTCTTGCTGTCCGCTGGAGCGATGCTTGGGCATGTTCTGTGATATAGTTGAGTGAGCGTGTGCACGTGCGTGGCGAGCTTGAAAAAGGTTCTCCTGGCACCTATTACTCGGATTCAATCAGAATCTAGGTATGAAACAAATAAAACGTACGTGTATATGTGTTTGAAACTATTTTCACAAAACATTATGTAACCCCGGACGACAGAACACAGCGGGTTCGTAAAAAGGGAATCGTCAATAGAAAGCCAGAAGGAGAAATAGTGTCCGCAGATATATAGACGATTGCTCCGGGTTACAATATACATATATGTTAATAGATATCTGTATCATTAAAATGTAGTAACTTACATTTTTAATCATTTATTATTTTATGATGATTGAAATATAGTCATCCTATATATATTGTAACAGTAGCTGGGTTTGAATATGGATGCTAAAGTAAGTAAAGGGTAATAATAGTTACAAATAGTGCTAATTGTGAGTTGTTGTTACAGCTTAAATAAATAAATGCGAAAAAATTTATAAATAGTCATTCGAACCCTGTTACAAAAGAGTATGAATGAAATACGTTAATCAGTTAAAGGCATGAATATATATATATATATTTGTTGTATGTGTTATTGTGATGTGTGTAGAATTACTAACAGATTCATATGTGAGGATGTAGAGAAGCGATTATGTGCAGAGTTGTGTTATTTTTTATTTGTTTTATTTATATATATTTTGTTTATTAATATTGTAAGCTATAGATTTAAATAATGTCAGTAGTAGCACATATTTTTTAATGAAAACCCATTAAACATATAAGGCTGGAGAGTAATAAATAGAATTGAAAGTGGTGCTGCGGGCGGTTTCAGTTAATGACTTTGTCCACCGGAATTCTAAGAACCGGTCAAATTAATATTTCAGAACAATGGAAGCTGAGATATGGTCATTGGGGTGTATGAATAGATAAAAAGAAAGGTGAGGTGAAAGAGCATTAAAGAAAAGAACTATATATTTTTTGGTGATTTAGTGAGGTGATTTGAAAAGAGATGGTGGAATAAGAAAGAAGCGAAAAAGTAAACTTTTAACCTGATTAATTAATGAAAATTTATTCATAATGTACTTCATCAAAATGCAGGGGTAAATATAATTGTGTGGATTCATTAGGCCAGCTCAGCGGACAGCTATTGTGGGACCCGCCTGAACTTTATTTATGGAGATTTGCCATTTATTCAATCAAGTGTAATGGCCATGGATCTCCAAACAGCTAGAACCTCTCTCAATCAAGTTAAAAATCATCTACTTAACCTCTAGATGGATTATTTTGTGTAGAATATTTCAGAACCTGTCATCATCGTTCAGATCAACAACCCTCGCTAAGACCAGCATTCTTTCAAGACTGTAAGCTTACAGATCATTAGCCTTGACCACGTGAACATTCGCTCTTAACAAACGTAACCTTGACCCTTTCTTAATATATGTTAAACAAACATTTAGTAATAGATTAAGTAACATGTGTTGTTCCAATTTAAAGAAAATAATTAATAATGTCTTAAATCATTTGATAAATGCAACTCTGACATGTAATTGCACTCTTTCGTTAATATGTATATTAATCTTATATATGTGTGTATCAGAATGAATGAGTTGAATGCTTAAGATATTGAGATATGTATACATGTGTTAATAAATCTTAGAATTTAATTATAACTTGTGTATTATTTGCATTCTGGGATTCTGATAACTTCTGGGCTATCGTAATTGGATTTGTAAGCAGATAGAAATTATAACAATATATACATGATGTCTCTTCATAAGATCACCTTAGCTTTGTTTTCCCAATAGACATTGTTCCCCAGACCTTGAGATTGAGCTAATCTGGATAAGATACCCAAAGAGTGTCCACTGGAACCCTTTTTTTGTTTTTGAAAGGTATAATTCTTATCAATGAATAACATTGGCATTTGAGATGGGATTTGACCCATGCTCATAAATATACCTACTTGAAGCTTAGGGTAATAACTTGTGCACACTCAATTCTTAGAATAAGATTATGAGTAGACTTTTAAAATATTAAATGCATGTCATATAGATACATTTAAGTGAAAATTAATGTGATCTTATTATTGTGATAAATACAAATGGTATGTAAAACTTTAGTCATTTTAAAATTTTGTTAAATGTCAATTGGAATGTTTTCATTGTGTATATATATATATATTGTGATGAGCGCACATACTGTGGTCACACATATACCTACAAAACATCCACAAATTAGAAATGTTAGGGTTGGAAGGAATGAAATAAATAAGAAAGAAAAACGAGCTTGGAAATTAACAAAACCAAGAAATGTTGAAAATTAGCACAACAAAGAGAAAGAGAGGGAACTAGAGTTAACAAGATCGTTATCTTTTGCTAGTCAAAGTCCGAATTTTGATAAAAGTAAATATTAAATTATAATACTACCAGCATACAGTAGGAAAGTTAAAGCAGTAAAGAAACATAAATAAAACATGTAGTAAAATATGATTTAGGAAAAGTAAAGTTTAAAAAAAAAAAAGGGGGAAAAAGAAAAACTTCGATAGCGCGGAAAGAAAAACCTAGAAAATTAATATGTTCGAAAAGATAAGAATCTGGGCTTCAAAGTACACATTTGACGATAAACGAAATGCGGGTTTAGGGAGTAGAGGTAAAGCAAGAATTAGATAAAAAAATAAATGATTATTAAATTTTAAATAAGAAATAAAGAAAAACATGCGTTAAAATTTGTGTAAGTAATCAAAGAAAAATAAGGAAATAAATAAAATGTACGTAGTGCTATAAAATCATATAAAATAAAGTTACATATGGCTGAAGGCATAGCAGGGGAGGTGTCAACAACAAGTGGAAACAAAGAATCTAAAGGACAAAGGCCATTGGAATGTTTTAATTAAAAAAAAAAAAGAAAAATTAGGTGGAGAGCTAAGGAGATAAAAGGAGAGATTAGAGCTTGAGACTTCGAGTCGACAAGGTGAAAAAATCGCGGCTCCAAGAATCAGCCGATATAGCTAACCAACATGACTTTTACCATCGATATCTCACATAGTATGACCGGCTAAGGCCATCATGATCGCGGTCAGTCCGGACTTCTGTACCAATGGTTCTGCAATAATGTAACAGCTACGGTAGTAACGCCTGCCTATGGACTCCTGTAGTGGCCCGCCCTGTGATGCCTCGTCCTCCATGCCTTACTAACCAAGAAGCTACATCCCGCCAAATATAATCTACGACCGTCCCTCCTAAAGAAGTGGATAATCCACGTGACGGTCGACAACACGTCGGAATGAACTCAAAGACTAAACCCTAGGTAACTTAAATATTATTTTATATATCGTCAAATGTGCACATAAATTCCATAGACAATGGCCAAATGCCTTTCATGAATGGTAATGACATTCTTTTGATAGACAGCTAGGCTAACGAGTTATAAATGTGACAGCATTTATAATGATTTCAAGTATTTAGTTATAAGAATTTCAAGTATTTATTTCCTTATAGCACGATAAAATATAATATGTTTAAATTTTATGTTAATGTTTCTTATATCTTTTATTATCAAATTATGTGTTAGTATTAAAATATATCAATTTATTTAAAATCCGTCTTGTCTCGTTCTTCGCCACTCCACAAAATAGTCTAATACTGGGAGGGTAGAAATATTATTTCATTTGTTGAATTCTTTTAGTTATGACATTAACACGTGAAATGTTGATGGTACAGGGTTTTATCCTGTAAAATTTATAAATTAGCCAAGCGCTGTAACTGTAATATCTTACAGCAGCCGGGAGAAAGCTGATCGGGAAAAATAATCTGGAGGTTATATCCGTATAGCGTACAGATTCGGTCAAGTACGGAAATCGGCTCGTCTGTTTCTGTATTTCTCTCTGCTTGAGGTAGCGGAAGGTGGACGATTTTTGAATAATAAGAATTCCCCATTACATATATAAGTGAAAGGGAAGTTGGAGCTTTTCGATCGTCCCGTGCCCGTTACATATTTTGGGGGCCAGTCCGGGATCGAAACCTCTGCCCAATTAACAATCACGTGTTGAATAATTATATAATATAATAAATATTTTCTAAAATAAAAAATTGGTTAATAGATGTGTTTTCAAACATATAAATTTAGCGTTGCAAGTTAAAGTGGCGAAAAGCGAAGGCGAAGGGGATAAGTTTTATTTTATGATACTCTATACGAGCGTTTCACGTCAAATGTGTACAAAGAATAGAAAGAGGGGGAAATTTTTTTTTGTTAGTATTACAAAAGTTTTGAAATGCATAGTGAGGGATAATCTGAGACAAGAATATTTAGACAAGTTGTAACGAACAAAGAACTGATTATATCAAATGATTGCTGTAATGTAATATAAATCGTTTTTAAAGAAAAAAAAAGAAAGAGAATAACACAAAGTTTCATGAAAGTTTACGATAAATAATAAAAAAAATATAGTAGTCGCATATTCCAGTTAAGTTAAAAATAAATAAATGAGTGTATAAATTCATAGTCGTAATAATAAAGTGTATTCAGCTATAATTATAGCGATCAAATATAGATTATCTAGATGTTTGTTGTAACGAAAATAAAGTAGTTAAGTTAAAAGAATAAAACAGTTTTAGTAAGGTTTTTAGATTCTAAAATATTCGCGTATCTCAGTTAAATTGAATAAGAAATATATCCGTTGGACTTTAGAATAATCACGTATGTAGCAAAGTTGAGAAGATATATGTGTGAATTTATAATAACGTATCCCAGTTAAGCTGAAAATAAAATATTTATAATGATAAAGGGTAATTCGCATGTATAATTAAAAAATATACATATAATTTTAAATATTCTAGAAAAGAAAGTAATCGATAAATTGAAGAAACATATAAGTATAGTCGACGTATTTTAGTTAAGTGGGAGGAAATATATATGTGTGATTTTAGAAATAGTCTTTTGGGTTCTCTTTTTTAATGGGAATTACAAACATAGTGTGTGTAATGAAGGAGGTTAGTCCGTTAAAAAAATATATATGTGTATGATTTTGTTTTAAAAAACAACCGTAACCTTAAAGTGATCGAAATTTATAAACGGAATATTAGAAATATATATCATAAGTGCATCTGGAAACACAGTCAAAATGAATTTCCTTAGATATATCGATATGGTAGTGAGTTAAATTTTATAAAAAAAATATATATATAAACGCGCAGCATTGAATTAATTAAAGTGAGTCAGAGGTAGATGAGTAGGGAAAACGAGGACAATCATCAAGGTGGACGGGCAGTTGGGCAAATCTAGGGCAGGCGGACAAGAAGAGGAACCAGAGTACATATGTTTGGATTGGCTAGCGATCTAAACGCTAACTGATAAATCACAAATAGTAAGTCGCTAATCAAAGTAAAAGAAAAGCAGAGAATCAATAGAAAAAAAATTTTTTTTTCGTTATATAAATATAGCCAGAAGAGTTAGTAAAACAATATTAAAAACGTAGATTAAGGGTTAAAGCACATTATATTTATGCATACGAGATCCCAAGATAAAATGGACGTTCAAGGAAAGGAAGTGAGAGAAGGGAATGAAGATAAAGAGGTGAAAGCACCGGGTAAAATAAGTAATAATGATATCATGGATATGCTAAGGCAAATGAGGATTGATCAACAGCAATTCGTGGAAGAATACATGAACAGACAGGAGAGAAGAATAGAAGAATGGATGATCAAGGTCGAAATCGATAGCCAGAAAAGAATGGCTGCATTTAAGGAAGAAGTAAAAAATGAGATCATCCAGCAATCAAAGTCTAATGATACATGGGCTGGATTTCACCCAGAGATGCAGATGGGGAAACAAAGGAGTATAGGGCCGTGTGGATACACGAAATCTGAAACGGTTGAGGAGAGAGTTAGAGAATTGGGAGATTGTGAATGGGAAAAGGATATAAGACAGCCAGAAAGGGAGATAAGACCGTTAGATGAAGAGACGGAGGTAGTTAGAGATAAGAGTCAAAAGGTGATGATGAGTGTGCAGGAGAGTTTAGGTCAAGTGGCAAAAGTAATAGCCAGTTTAAACACAAGAGTGGAAGAATGTGTACAGAGTACAACCTATAGCAGCATTAATGCCAATATAGAGGGCCGAGAACCAAAAACTACTGGAGAAGACAGAATCAGAGAATCTGGAAATTACATGGATTATCCTGTGGGCTTCCACCAATTCCTGAAGGTACAAGTTTTCAATGGTGACCCTGGAGAAAGCCCTATGGAACACTTGAGCAGCCTGGAACGGTACTTCCAATTCAGTAGAGTAAGTGAAGAAGCCAAGATAGCAGTCGCTTGCAGCCATCTGCAGGGCGAGTCTCAAGTCTGGTGGAATTCGTTATTCCAGAAGCCCATTACATTTGCAGCATACCAGAGAAGGTTGAAGAGCAGTTATTGGAGTGAGAAGCTCCAGGAGCATATGTTGCATCAAATAAAACAGCACAAATGGGGACCGGAGGAGTCATTCGTAACATTCTTCCGTCGACAGGTGACTAGATTATGACTAATAACGGCAAACCCGTTATCGGAGACGCAAATACTCCGTATAATTAGGTCCGGGTTTCCGAAGGACATTGAACGTACTCTCATCGGTACAGAGAGGAAAATGGTGGACCAGGTGGCGGAGATGCTAAGTGCGCTGGACACCACTAGGGACAACCAACAGAATGAGGAATCGCCGTCGGAACCACGTGTAAGAGAAGCACCTAGAATAAAAAAGGACTGGGATCCGGGGGAAAGACGTTGGCAAGAAGAACAAGGATATTCTAGGGAATGGAACCCGAGGAGGCAAGGAAACGGATGACAGAGAGATGAGACAGAATATAAGCATCCATATGACATGACAGTGAGGCATGGACCTCGAGAGCAACATCCGCATCCCAGAGGAGGAAGAGGTGATGTCAACAGAGGAAGACAACCACCAGATAAAATGTAAGAGCGGTCCCAAAAAATAAAAATAAAAAAAGAGGAGGACTAGATGATGACACATTCAGAAATGGACATGGACCTCGAATCATGGAGAATGGATGGGCATACAGAAACTAACGATATAAAGAAATGACGAGCCAATAGCTGGCCAAAGAGTATGAGGGACTTTAGGATAAAATGATAAAGGATAAATTAATTGGCAGGATGGGGTTGTAGATTGAGGTTGAGGGAAAGTAGGCTTAGATATTTGTAGCTGGATCGTATTAGCAGTACGTGGTTTTGCCTTCTTCTTTGCCATGCTTGTGGGGTCTGCGGTGCATCAAGTATTATCACACAGAGAACACAGGGACAGAGATCCCAGTATCACAATGACTCACTGGATTAATATTTCCAGTTAGATATTAAGCACATATATCGTGAGTCAATGGTCCATAGACCAATTTATAGGGAAAGAACCCCTTTTGGTATGAATATAGAGCGTTCAGAAATACACTGGGCTCAGGAATGAGCTGGATGGAAAGATGGCAGTCTTCCAAGCCACCTCAATAATAGTGTCCGAAGTTGTCACTTAGAGGTGCCTTATTGCAGAAAGGCGATGTATGAACAGGTTTAATCGGGTCACAGAGATATCCTGTGGATTCGAATCTGTAGATACGAGTAGCAGCAGAAATTAAACGCATGTATGGTAAGGTTTAGGATTAAATTGGTTTGGCTATACTGCTTGGTTCAGCAAAGAAAGGGATATAATTTACCTGGTCGCCTCTCTATAGAGTAACCTCATCGCCACATCATAGTAGCAATAAAAGAAAAAAAAAAGGAGTTCGAACAATAGTTGGGAGCACTTAGATTTCCAGGCATAAGGTTAAAATTTTGGTCGTGGTTTGCAGACTGTACTGTCGCCGCTAGAGGCGCTGTTCCTGTGTTTTCACACAGAACATACAGGGTAGGGGCCTCAAAAGCAGACGACGCTTTTTCTGCCAATAGGTGGCGCTGTTCACCATGCGTACGCACAGGAACTTTCCACAAGCTGGCTGGCAGCTTGCATCGTCTGCTACCAAGAACCTAGGTGGCGCTGATTGCCGTAAACACATCGAGCTTATGTGTCGTCTGCTATCAGAAAATACCAAGATTTTAGCCCACTACGCGGCGCTGTTTCTCCACGTTACACACGGTAAAAACAGCAACCTCTAAATGCCTCATTGCTAACGTTTATGAACATAGTACTTAAAACATTCAGGGCCTATAATGTACAGGGGTGAATAATTTATAAAGTCATAACTATTTAAATATACGGTCAAACGTAATAATTTTACATTCTATTTCACCATTTCATGAATCGATGTATTTTTAAAGTATGACTTTATAAAAAGCGATCTGTTTTTTTAATTATTTACTCTAAAAGTGGTTTTTTTTTTTTGTAAATAAAACAAAACGTGATTTTCGGTCTGTTTTTTTTTTTTTTTTTAAAAAAAAAAAAGCTAATTTTTTTCCCTACGGCAGTATATCGTTCAAAAATATATTATTTTAAAAGATTATTGTTTGTAAAACTTTTTTTTTTAGACTTTCAATTAATATTTTCAATAAATTTTAAAGTAATATAAATTATATTTCGGTTTATAGATTACTATTTCGAAAAATAAAGTGTTATTTGCGTGCTGGGTATACAGTGTGCTTGTTACTCGCAAGCAAAATAATTCGAAGATCTTTTTATCAAAACTTACTCTCACAATAATATTGAAGGCATAAATATTTATTGAAATTGTATTTAAAATTTTAGAATCATTTTAATAACTAAAAATGTCATATACTCACAACATAATTTCAAAATAATAGGTTTAATAAGTACCGTATGAGAAAAGTAAGAGTCAGGAAAAAAAAAAAAAAAGATTTAGAGCAAAATATATATACATTTAATATCTTTATTGATGGTTGGAATTTAAAAAGTTTCTTTCAAAACTGATGCTCGTGTTAGGCTTGTATACTGTTAAAATTAAAACTATTAGTCCTCATAAATAATTTGGAAGACATTGCCTGTCAAAATTGGATGATCATTGAAAATTATATATGATCTTAATAGCCTAAAATTCAGAAGCCTGATAGTACTGTCTTTTCCAGTGCACTGTTTCTTTATTTCATTATTGATACATAAGTAAGAACAGGTAAAACACATTTATTAAAAATCTTCCTTTACAGACACGTAGATATATTTCCTTTTAGTATCAAGTTATTTCTACCAAAAGCACTCCAACCAAGTTTAATCCTATGATTAATTTCATCCATTATGTTTCCATATGTATTAATAATCTGACCAAGTTGTTTGTAACTGTTAACTTCTTCTAATTCATCATAATCAATCTTTATTTTCATATTTTGAGAAAATCCATTAAACTTTACTTTAGTCTTTTAACATTTATCTTTAGTCCTACTTTCATCTGATAACTCCTGCAACATTTCCTGCAGCTCTGAAGCATAAGTTGCAAAAACAACTACATCATCTGCAAAATCTAAATGACTTAAATAATCTCCATTTACCTTCACTCCTATAGCTTCCCATTTTAATCCACAAAATATTTCTTGCAGCACTGCTGTAAAAAGTTTTGGAGATATGGAGTTACCTTGTCTTACACCCTTCTCAATGTGACTTTAATAATCTTTGTTAAAAAATAAATTTACTGATAAAGATTTCATAAGTTTTCCAATCAGCTTCTAAAAGCTTATAACTAAATCCTCTCATTCATTCCCAGACAGAATTATTTAGACTGCAAGTGAGACTTTGTTAAGAGAAAGCAAAATTACGCTGGAAAATGAGACACCAACAATACAAATCTAATATCACTTATGTTGAGAGAAAAATCTATTAAATCTTAAACTAGACAAATCTATAAGCATTCTTCCTGCTAGCAAGAGCAATGTAACATTTGTAAATGGATAATAGTAATTATGATACAATAAGAGCTTCTCCCAACAGACTAAAAGTCCCATACTAGCTATGAATCACAACTGTAAATATTATTCAGAAAGCATCCCTGATCACAACTATTTCAATGATTCAGAAAAAATTAGATTGACATATTTTGGCAAAAATTCCACATCTTTGTGGTCATCTAAAATCAATAAAGGCCAGGTTCCATTAAGATCTATTGTTAATTCTGAAAACTCACTATATCAAAAATTCTAATGTTCTTAGTCCTTTGGCATAGAAGAGACAGTTCTATGTTAGAGATTCTAAGAAAATTGTAGAATTAATCAACATGAAAAGTGAAAGAACTAACATATTGGGAAATTTTGATGTGAAAAACTTAATCACAAAAGTACTCTGTGATAAAGCATTATCTAATGTAAAAAAAAGATTAAATACCAATAGTAGTGTACAAACCAGAATAATTCTTTCAATTGATAGTTTATTACACTTAACATTCTGCACAGCATACTATTATTATATACTATAGAATTCTTCCAACAAAATCAAAAGATGCTTTTTGATTCCTTATTGCTATCTCTGATCAGCAATATTTACATGGAAGAACTTGAAACTACAACCATAAATAAAATTCTATCTACAATTAAAGTCTGGCTTTTCTATGGCCATACGGTAAAGCATTTCTACAAACATTCTGGATACTATCAATAATTATGTTCTTTTAATTAAGTTCACAATAGAATTAAAACAAGAACAGACATTACAGTTCTTAATTTTCTTTTGACAAGATTCCCTCATAGCAAAATCAAAATTACAATCAACAGAAAACTCACACACTCTAATCAGAATAAAAATTCTTATTCAGAAACCAATAACTTGGAAAAAGAAAAATCATAAAGCATAAACTCTCATGAAAAATACTTATCCATCAGCTATCATTATGAAATAGCCAATTAAAAGAAACACCATAAAAACAATTATAGGTATTAAAGCATATCCATAGATATTAGTAATTGCAGCTAAACTAAAGTAAATCTGTGATCAGTATATTAAGATTCCTTTCCAAAGTCATAAGTGCCCTATGAAAAAGTCTAACTTCTATAAAACACAAACTGCAAATATTGAAAAACAAAAACTGCATCTATGAAATACCATGTGAATATGGAAGAACATATATGGCTGAAATCATCTGACTCATTTCAAAATACGTAATTAAAAGAACAAAAAGTAATGATTAAAAAGAAAAACCAAATGGACCTAAAATACATTGGACAAGAAAAATAACAGGCAGAAAGTAAAATTTGTATAAACCATTCACATTTATAGTAGATAACTTTATAAATCAGTCTAATGTAAATAATTCATAATATTTCAAAACTACTCATTAACCTTGCCCTTAAAAAAACTGGAGAAACCAAGAGAATCTTCATAGATAAATATATAAAATTTCTAGTGACTTGGTTTTTCAGAATAGCCTAATTAGTAAGAGCAAGCATTATCTTAAATTCACAAAACTAAAATCGAAGGTTCAATTTCCATGCTAGTACTTTCACTGGTAAGGCCAGCAACATTTGAAGAAGAGATGAGTAAAAAAGAGCACTCAAAATGTTGTAATAAATTAATCTGTATGCTTTTCTAACAGTTGAATGTATTTAAAAGTTTAAATAAAGTTAGATATTTTTTAAAAATATTTCATAATTATTAACAGATGATGGAAATAGTTCAATATATAATTACAGGTAAAATCACTATCATCACAAATTTTCAGATAAACATTTCCTGTTTTCAAGTCAATATGTATAATGCTTGGGACTGTTTTTGTTTCTCCAGAATAGTCTAAAGACTTATTTGAATTGAAACACCTAATGTAGTAAGGAATTTGACTGCAATGGTATGTTGACTAGATATTTTGAGGTTTTATTAATCAACTATCTGGCTGGGGGATTTAACTATTAATGGGATGTTGTTTATACATGTATATCATATTTTGAAATTCTGAAAAAGCTAAAATCAGTAACTTTTCCTAAATTCATTTATTTTTGTTTTTATAGAATATTTGCTTATCAATAGTTGTTCTTTATTAAAATTAAAACTGCAAAATTTTTATATGTTCATTCATCACCTGTGTTATTCACCTCCAAATCATAAGTCTTTGACTTAGTAAATGAGACTTATGCAAAGCATTACAATCAGAATAGCATTGCTTTGGGTGAGATGAAAATCTATCAGAAGATAAGTCTGTTTTATAGCAGTCAAGATAATTTCAGGTCTAATGATGTATATTAAAATCACTGTTATTAAAAAGCTACTAATTGTATTTGAGTTGACCGAATGCCAGACCATTGATTCTCCCTCCCCCAACACAAATATTAATTTCTTGAATATTTAGCACTGCACATCGTGCTCTTGATTGAATGCCTCCAGTAGTTAAGTGACCAAATTTATACTTAAATAAAATTGGAGTGAATAAGGCATGGGCATTCACTATTTCGTCCTAGCTCAGATTAATAAAAAATGATCAATGGTCAAAGATTTTCTTTGTCTGTTTTCTTTTTTTCTCCTGAAAATTTTTTAAAATTATTTGTTCGCTGATTGTTTTTAATTAAGATATGAGCATTGAAAGTCAGAAATCCAATGCACACAGTAATTGTTTTTACTATAAAGTGCTATTAAAATGGTTTAGTATCTTTGGACTTCTCCATAGAATTTCATTTATAACTTGTACTGCAGCTACACCTGAATTTTGTGACTGGGCAATTATGTAGCCTACAACTATTGTAACTGTCCAATTTTTGTATTCTTGAACCTAAATATTTAAATTATTTGACTAATCTCATAAAAATAAAAATTACAAACATTCTCAAATTGCATTAGGGAAGGGGGAAGCATAATTTGTGATTCATTTTAAAGATAATAATATACAAAATAAAACTCTAATTTCATTCATATCTAATTATGTACCAATAAAGGCTAAATACCTAAACATTTAATAACCTCTTAATTCTTATGATATTTAAGATAATTTAGAGTTGAACCTAACAATATGAAAAATTAGGTAAAAATATTATTCATTAGTAACTCTTTTGTCTTACTTTCAAATAATTCAAATTAATGATACGAAAACAGATATAGAAAGTATCTTTCATATTAGGAACAAAGAAATTATAATTCTTTAACATACCACTCAAAAGAAAATTACTTCTTATATTTATTTATATTCATTAATTATAAAATTGTTAATTATAAAGCACCCATTACATTAAATATTAGAAATATACTTCAAATAATATATATAAACATGCTTTATAAAAATGTTTTCAATTTAATAATTCAAGGAAATTACTTTAATATGTTGACTTTCCCAGTATCATTATCTAATCTAATTGTTGCTGTTGCATTTTTATAAATATTCTTTAAAATATGACAATATCTTGGATCTATACCTCAACGATATCTCTAGAATTGTCATTATGATGTATTATAGCATTTGTGATCAAACAGAAAACAGTGGCAAACTTAAAGGAGATAATAAATATACTTGAATTTATTTACTGGTTAGAATCTCTACAAATTTTCTAATATAATGTTTGTGAGTAGTTAGGTGGTTTAATGAATCTATAAATGAATTTCTAAATAGACAAATTTTAATATATATCACCCAACAGAGACACTTAAATATTTACCAATTTCACAATATCAACTAATAAACTATAATTTACTTTGATTAATCGTTAAGATTTGATTTAATGCAAGAAATTGTCTACACTCAGGAGGTTACAAATTTCTTGTCATCCTATTAATTGAAAGGAAACCCTTTGATTCCTCTTGGAGGCCTTAAAGAAACTGAGCAAGGCAAATTTTTAATGTCCACTCCATATGTTCTTGTCATTTGCAGCTGTTATTACTATGTGATTATTCATACAGTATATAAACATGGATGGGCTGCTCACCAACACACATTAGCCAGCGCGACAAAGTTATTGGATTTTTACCTCTGAGTTTAAGATCAAAAAACACCATGGACTTTCTTCTCAGTTGCCTGATAAGGCAGAATGAATGCTTGTGTAAATGATAATGGAAAAATGCCAATATATATATACAGTTATGACAGACAAAAATAAATCATGGCCCTTATTCCCAGGAGACTAAAGTCACCAACCAAGGTAGCAGTTGGTGGCCGAAGGCAGAGGCTGCACAGAATCCCCTGATTGTGGACACAGGCTGCCATTTGATGATGCCTTTTTTATTTAGGCACTTACAACAGCAGATCACTTTCAAGTGAAGAAAGATTGCAAGAGTTAGAAGAAAAACTGTCTTATATTAAATGGGATATTATTGGACTTTGTGAAGTTAGAAGAAAAGGCGAAGAGACAATTGTTTTAAAAAGTGAACATGTACTCTATTATAAAGGCACAAATATTGGAAATACAAGTGGAGTAGTATTCATTATAAATAAAAAGTAGAAGAACAACATTGTGGAGATTGATGGTGTATCGGACAGAGTGGCAAGATTAGTTATACAACTTAATAGCAGATACCAAATGCAGATAATTCAGGTTTATGCCCCAACAAGTTCTCAAAGTGATGAAGTAGTAGAAGATTTTTATATGGATGCACAAAAGGCTTTTGATCAGAGTTAACAACATTTTAAAATTGTTATGGGAGACTTTAATGCTAGAATTGGTAAACAAATGAAAGATGAAAGTGCTGGCGGTAATTTTGGTTATGGTAATAGAAATGAGAGAGGACAGAGACTTGTGGAGTTTGCAGGAAAAGGAAAACTTTATATTATGAATTATTTTGAGAAAAATTTTAAAAGGAAATGGACATGGAAGCATCCAAATGAAAATACAGCAGAATTGGATTATATTTTGACTAACAGAAAATACATATTTCAAGATTGTAATGTTCTTAATAAATTTAACAGAGGAAGTGATCATCGATTAGTAAGATGTGAAATACATGTTAATGCAAAACTAGAGAGACAAAAATTATTAAGAAAAACAATATTTACAGTTGATAATCCTAATTTTCAGAAACATTCTAATGAATTTAAATTAGAACTTACAAATAATTTTCAAGTATTAGTAGATTTTGAACATGATTCAGATTTGAATGAAATTAATATGAAAACAACTGATACACTTTTAAAAACTGCAACAAAAATAGCTGGTTGAAAAAAGCAGCACTTGACCAATAACATTTCTACTGAGACTAAAGAATTTATGAAAAAAAGAAGGAATATGAATATATACAAAAATGATGCATTAAAAAGGATTGAATATCTCAAATTTTGTAAAATGATGCAGAAAAGATTTGAAAATGATATAAGAAAGTATAACTGTGAACTAGCAAGGAAAGCAGCAGAAGGGAATGAAAGTCTCAAAAGTGTAAAACAACATTTTGGTATTGGTAGGAAATTCATATCTGCAATAAAAAAAAAGCTGGAATTATTACTAAAAAGAGAGATGACATCATGAAATGGATAGAAGACTTTTATAAAGAATTATATAGTAAATAGTAAACAGAGCAAAACTCTCCATACAGTATTGCCACCTGTGCTAAACAGAGTAATCAATGGATGCCAGAAGGCTTGTGCATAAAATCCCTATCTAATGCCTACTCATCCAATATCCCCAGACTAGTTTCTGGCTTGTGGCCTTCGTCAGTGAGGAGCTTTGGATCTGAGAGCACTGCATCTAGATCTTAGGATCTAATGCAACCCTCTAGCAACCACCTTTTATCTCTACTTAACTACAAAACTATGAGATTGAAATTGAAAACACAAAAAATATTTTCAATCTAAGCTCAATAGCTTATATAGTCATATGGGTCTGAACTCAGTTCAGCACCCATACATTTTGGTGTCTTTGGCTCTTTTACAACCATAGCCACCACTATCCTATTAGGCAGGATTGGTGTTAAACCATTAAGCATCACATGATCATATATAGGAAATGTGATCATGTGATGAATTATATAGTAATAAAGAAGAAATACCTCCTATATCTATGACATCTTCTGAATTACCCAGAATTTTAAATGAAGAAGTGAGACATGCAATTAAATATATGAAGAACGAAAAGATTCCAGATTCCAGGTAATAGTAGAATTATAATTGATATATTAAAAGAAGCAGGGGAAAAAATAGAATTTTTTTTTTGCAATGTTATATACCAAATGTCTAAATGATAAAGATGTACTAGATGATTGGAAGAATGCAGTATTAATATTAATATTTAAAAAAGGTGATAAAGAGGATATTAGAAATTACAGACCTATCAGCCTTTTATCAGTTACATACAGATTTTTTTACCAAGATAGTTACAACTCGTCTACAGAGAACATTGGATTTCCCCCAACCAAGATAAGCTGGATTTAAAAGTGGTTTTAGTACAGGAGATCATATCCAGGTATTGAGAGAAGTTATAGAAAGGACAAATGAATATGAGTTGCCATTATGTTTTGGATTTGTAGACTATGAAAAGGCATTTGAATCTATAAACTTTTCTTCAGTGATTAAAGCATTGGATCATCAAGGTATAGACCCAAGATATTGTCAAATTTTAAAGAATATTTATAAAAATGCAACAGCAACAATTAGATTAGATAATGATACTGGGAAAGTCAACATTGAGAAGAGTGTAAGACAGGGTGACTCCATATCTCCAAAACTTTTTACAGCAGTGCTGCAAGAAATATTTTGTGGATTAAAATGGGAAGCTATAGGAGTGAAAGTAAATGGAGATTATTTAAGTCATTTAGATTTTGCAGATGATGTAGTTGTTTTTGCAACTTATGCTTCAGAGCTGCAGGAAATGTTGCAGGAGTTATCAGATGAAAGTAGGACTAAAGATAAATGTTAAAAGACTAAAGTAAAGTTTAATGGATTTTCTCAAAATATGAAAATAAAGATTGATTATGATGAATTAGAAGAAGTTAACAGTTACAAACAACTTGGTCAGATTATTAATACATATGGAAACATAATGGATGAAATTAATCATAGGATTAAACTTGGTTGGAGTGCTTTTGGTAGAAATAACTTGATACTAAAAGGAAATATATCTACGTGTCTGTAAAGGAAGATTTTTAATAAATGTGTTTTACCTGTTCTTACTTATGTATCAATAATGAAATAAAGAAACAGTGCACTGGAAAAGACAGTACTATCAGGCTTCTGAATTTTAGGCTATTAAGATCATATATAATTTTCAATGATCATCCAATTTTGACAGGCAATGTCTTCCAAATTATTTATGAGGACTAATAGTTTTAATTTTAACAGTATACAAGCCTAACACGAGCATCAGTTTTGAAAGAAACTTTTTAAATTCCAACCATCAATAAAGATATTAAATGTATATATATTTTGCTCTAAATCTTTTTTTTTTTTTCCTGACTCTTACTTTTCTCATACGGTACTTATTAAACCTATTATTTTGAAATTATGTTGTGAGTATATGACATTTTTAGTTATTAAAATGATTCTAAAATTTTAAATACAATTTCAATAAATATTTATGCCTTTAATATTATTGTGAGAGGAAGTTTTGATAAAGATATCTTCGAATTATTGCTCGCGAGTAACAAGCACACAAGGTATACCCAGCACGCAAATAACACTTTATTTTTCGAAATAGTAATCTATAAACCGAAATATAATTTATATTATTTTAAAATTTATTGAAAATATTAATTGAAAGTGTAAAAAAAAAAGTTTTACAAACAATAATCTTTTAAAATAATATATTTTTGAACGATATACTGCCGTAGGGAAAAAAATTAGCTTTTTTTTTTTTTTTAAAAAAAAAAAAAAAAAAACAGACCGAAAATCACGTTTTGTTTTATTTACAAAAAAAAAAAACCACTTTTAGAGTAAATAATTAAAAAAACAGATCGCTTTTTACAAAGTCATACTTTAAAAATACATCGATTCATGAAATGGTGAAATAGAATGTAAAATTATTACGTTTGACCGTATATTTAAATAGTTATGACTTTATAAATTATTCACCCCTGTACATTATAGGCCCTGAATGTTTTAAGTACTATGTTCATAAACGTTAGCAATGAGGCATTTAGAGGTTGCTGTTTTTACCGTGTGTAACGTGGAGAAACAGCGCCGCGTAGTGGGCTAGAATCTTGGTAGTTTCTGATAGCAGACAACACATAAGCTCGATGTGTTTACGGCAATCAGCGCCACCTAGGTTCTTGGTAGCAGACAACGCAAGCTGCCAGCCAGCTTGTGGAAAGTTCCTGTGCGTACGCATGGTGAACAGCGCCACCTATTGGCAGAAAAAGCGTCATCTGCTTTTGAGGCCCCTACCCTGTATGTTCTGTGTGAAAACACAGGAACAGCGTCTCTAGCGGCGACAGTACAGTCTGCAAACCACGAAGGGAGGAACAGTGTAATGTGATGAGCGCACATACTGTGGTCACACATGTACCTACAAAACATCCACAAATTAGAAATGTTAGGGTTGGAAGGATGAAATAAATAAGAAAGAAAAACAAGCTTGGAAATTAACAAAACCAAGAAATGTTGAAAATTAGCACAACAAAGAGAAAGAGAGGGAACTAGAGTTAACAAGATCGTTATCTTTTGCTAGTCAAAGTCCGAATTTCGATAAAAGTAAATATTAAATTATAATACTACCAGCATACAGTAGGAAAGTTAAAGCAGTAAAGAAACATAAATAAAACATGTAGTAAAATATGATTTAGGAAAAGTAAAGTTTAAAAAAAGAAAAAAGGGAAAGGAAAAACTTCGATAGCGCGGAAAGAAAAACCTAGAAAATTAATATGTTCGAAAAGATAAGAATCTGGGCTTCAAAGTACACATTTGATGATAAACGAAATGCGGGTTTAGGGAGTAGAGGTAAAGCAAGAATTAGATAAAAAAATAAATGATTATTAAATTTTAAATAAGAAATAAAGAAAAACATGCGTTAAAATTTGTGTAAGTAATCAAAGAAAAATAAGGAAATAAATAAAATGTACGTAGTGCTATAAAATCATCTAAAATAAAGTTACATATGGCTGAAGGCATAGCAGGGGAGGTGTCAACAACAAGTGGAAACAAAGAATCTAAAGGACAAAGGCCATTGGAATGTTTTAATTTAAAAAAAAAAAAAAAAAGGAAAATTAGGTGGAGAGCTAAGGAGATAAAAGGAGAGATTAGAGCGTGAGACTTCGAGTCAACAAGGTAAAAAAATCGCGGCTCCAAGAATCAGCCGATATAGCTAACCAACATGACTTTTACCGTCGATATCTCACATAGTATGACCAGCTAAGGCCATCATGATCGCGGTCGGTCCGGACTTCTGTACCAATGGTTCTACAATAATGTAACAGCTACGGTAGTAGCGCCTGCCTATGGACTCTTGTAGTGGCCCGCCCTGTGATGCCTCATCCTCCATGCCTTACTAACCAAGAAGCTACATCCCGCCAAATATAATCTAGGACCATCCCTCTTAAAGAAGTGGATAATCCACGTGATGGTCGACAACACGTCAGAATGAACTCACAGACTAAACCCTAGGTAACTTAAATATTATTTTATATATCGTCAAATGTGCACATAAATTCCATAGACAATGGCCAAATGCCTTTCATGAATGGTAATGACATTCTTTTGATAGACAGCTAGGTTAACGAGTTATAAATGTGACAGCATTTATAATGATTTCAAGTATTTAGTTATAAGAATTTCAAGTATTTATTTCCTTATAGCACGATAAAATATAATATGTTTAAATTTTATGTTAATGTTTCTTATATCTTTTATTATCAAATTATGTGTTAGTATTAAAATATATCAATTTATTTAAAATCCGTCTTGTCTCATTCTTCGCCACTCCACAAAATAGTCTAATACTGGGAGGGTAGAAATATTATTTCATTTGTTGAATTCTTTTAGTTTTGACCTTAACACGTGAAATGTTGATGGTACAGGGGTTTATCCTGTAAAATTTATAAATTAGCCAAGCGCTGTAACTGTAATATCTTACAGCAACCGGGAGAAAACTGATCGGGAAAAATAATCTGGAGGTTATATCCGTATAGCGTACAGATTCGGTCAAGTATGGAAATCGGCTCGTCTGTTTCTGTATTTCTCTCTGCTTGAGGTAGCGGAAGGTGGACGATTTTTGAATAATAAGAATTCCCCATTACATATATAAGTGAAAGGAAAGTTGGAGCTTTTCGATCGTCCCATACCCGTTACAATATATATATATAATGTTTTCATTGCATATTATAAAATGCATGTATATGTATGGATATATGTATGTGTTTATAGAAACCTATTAAGAAGTAATGTAATCAATGTAATAACTTGAAATTGTATATTGATCTTGTGAATCACAATGTGATAACTTTTATTATTGTCTATATGAATCAAAATGTATAGCCATATAGACCTTAATTTCATTTTTGTTATTGTTGTTAATAAACTTATATTCAGTTGTTAAAAATTGTTCCAGTGGTTCTAAATATTTTTAGAATATCTGTTTCCATCATCTCTTGGTTACATACAGTAATAGAGCTTATGGTCTCTGAGCTAGATTCGAGCATGGGATGAATATATAAATGGGATGTATTTAATGTTGTAGGGGCAGCCAGTATAATATAGTCCTGGCTTGGTGTGAGGATTATATTCTTCAAAGCCCCTATACTACATTTTATTTTAATTTAGTCTTATTAGAAATTAAGTTTGTAGTTGGTCAATACAAATGGCCAGAGGATTGATGATGATCAGCACATTTTAATGTTCAAGCATTATTGTTTTTCTGATTTTTTATTATTATGTATTCTGATGAATGAGCACTTAATTTGTGCCTCCAAATTAATAGTTAAATAATTGCCCCAAGCTGAAAATGGCTCAATAGTTAGCCTGGTATACAGAAGACCCATTTCCAGTTCAGCCACATCTGATTTATTATATTGATTTATGTTGATGAATGATATTTTGAGTATTACTCACACTTATTTTAATGTATATAATGCTGGTTGATATATGCATAGTTAATTATAATTGTTCTAAGGAGTAACTGGGAGATTTCTCAGGGATCTCAGGATCTCTCTCTTGATATCAAAAATTACTTTAATATCATCCTTTAATATCTCTTATAATATATAAAATTGCTTATATATTTTGTGATATTAAACATTACTTAAACATTTATTTAATAATATCACTTTAACATTATCTGACATATCTTGAACTTGGGAATGATGATGACTTTACCATTATCCCAGGTACGACCCTGTATTTTCCATTTTACCATCCTGTCACTATATATATATAATTTTAAGTACTAATACTACTGAACAAATACCCATTTATTTCTATAAATAAAGCCTATTTTACATGTGCATAGAAGCACAGATAGAAGAAATCTATCTATTGAGAATAGCACTAAAAAAAATAAGAAAAATCTGTTTATTGCTCAAAAGAGAAAATTTTTCTTATATAACTTATATTAATTTATTTTAAAAGTGAACAAATTTTGAATGGATTAACTAATGCCAGCTATTAATTAAAAAAGGATTAAGTTTTCAACAAAAGAACAAAAAAATTGACATCCCATGGAGACTGAACTGTCAAAAAATGAGTTTCATTTAGTTTTTTCAACTTTTATTGTTGAAAGTTAATTTTATAGTTAGAAAAATAAAATAGAATTGTCAAATGTATTTTTTTATGTTAGTGAATGATGAAAAATCTGAAATTTTCAATGATAATCATTTATGTTTATAAAAAAGAAATATAAAACTTTAAATAATTTAACCTTATAAACTGAGACAAATGAACAATTATTTTTTTATATTTTATGCGTATATTTATCAAATTGGTAGCAAAGAGTAAATTAAAATCATTATTAAGTCATGAATACTTTAAAGCCTTAGGCATTAAAATATGCTTAGTAAATAAAATTATAATGGAAATCACAGACTGAATATCTAAAATTATTCAAATTAGAGCAAGGTTAAGTTAAGGCAGATCGGTTGTCATTAAACTTTATGAGAACAAAACCCTTATATTGCAAAGCATGCAAAATAATTTTTGCACTTTGAAGATCTTGTAAAAAAGGGAGTTATTAATACCCATCAAAAATACAGAATGGTTTTCTCCTACAGGTATTACCTCAAAACAGGATGGGCTAACTTCAATTATGCACTTATTATGACTTATTAAGTGACAGTTAATAGAGGCTTAACAATTTTTTTTTATCAATTTCCCAATGTCAGAAAGATTCTAACCAATTTGAAAATAGCAAAATTCTTTGAAAAGTTAGATTATAATATATTTATATTTATATAATATATTTATTATCTGAAAAAGTTGCCAAACTCCTGACTATTGTAATCCATAAAGGTTTGTCTAGATACAGACATCTTTCTTTCAAAACAACTAATTTTCAAGACAAAATTCATATACTGTTAAAGTTAATATTTAGTGTGTTACATCTTGTTTTGATAATAGTATATGATACACTACAAAAATTAAATTCCTAGGCCATATTATTTCAGAAGAGTCTGACCCAGAATATATTAATATGGTTAAAAAATGCCCAGACACCAAAAAATATAAAGCCCATTTGGTTACAACTCTTTATAAATTATTTTATAAAAGAAAGTATTGGACTCGGGATAAACTGAAAGAAGAGGTATTCCAAAAGGCTAAATATATATAAATTTCAAGCTGATTTGTGTTTTATTTTGACAATAGCTTAAATATAATATTGATAACGGATGCATCAAACTACACAGCCATTTCTTCTATAAGGATAACCATATAATAAGATTATAGCATATTGGATAAAGAGGTCTTGTTCATTATCTGTGCTATTAAAAAATTTCACCAATATCTACAAAAATGGATTATTAGTGAATATTAGGAATATTCTCTAATATAAATGTGGCAACAAAACATTTAAGTGCAAAAGCAGAAAATGATAGCAGTAAATTATATTAATAAATAGAAGCTGAAACTGACAAATAGGCAAACTATATAGTACTAGCATAAAAGCTAATCCTGGATGTCAGATGAAATAGATAAAAGATGGCTGATCCAGCAAATAGCCAAAACATCTCAAATCTTTGTGGAATTTGTATGAATAAATCATCTGCAGAATTATTGATGGGATAGAAGTCATGTAATAAGATCTTTATCCTAGTACCTGCAGAAGTTAGTCAATATTTGCAAAAAAAAAAGTCTAGCTATATGATCATTTTTAGAAGAGAGGGAGCAACTAAAACCATTTTGAATCAGATAGTAGAAGTTCAAACTGCACTTGTATATTAATCTCCACATAAAGTTCAAACTGCACTTGGATTATATATTAATCACCACATAAACTACATTCAGTGGAGCTGGAAAAATTTTGTTGAGAAAAATATAAATCCCAAACACAATTTACTGTAAATAAAAAAAAAAATCTGATAATTAAACTAGAGGGAGTATAATACTGTCAGAAAATATAGGATCTGAATTGCTAAAGATTGAACAGTAAAATATCATCTCAGATGTTCTAACAAGAAAAAAAATCAGTGTATGAGATAATCTCCAGTATATTTGAAGGATTATGAGTGAAGAAATTGATATATTATTAGTTCTTTGGAAGGCGAGACAGTGTGAAATGCAAGTGTGTATGTTTAAATAAAAATTAGTGCATCCAAGCATAAAAAATATTTAATGCATAAATATTATATATTATCTGATTAAAAAATTAATTATTTCAAGAAGAAACCAATTAAAAAACATTACTGTAATTGTCATTTTTCCAGAAAATGCAATTCTATTAAATTTGTATAGAAGCAGATACTTGGTAGGGGAAGTATCTCTGATAAAGTTGGATAGGGAAACTAGGATTATATATACAGATCTACCAACGTTATTATTTCACAATATCTCAAGATTCATGTAATAAAAACAGATAGATACCATCAATAGTTAATACTACATATATATATTGTAACGATCTGGAGAATAATAACTTAATGTAATCTGCACTACAGGGCGCCATCTAGGCATTTGAACCTAGAAAAATTTATAAAGTAGGCAGATACATAAGTCAAAAAAAAATTTTTTTTTTTTTAAATTTTGATTCCGGTTGTTAGCCCAAGTCACTAGCTCAGGGAGTAGCAGAGATTTAATAATATAATATCTTATCTAATTATATTTCAATATTAAAAAATAAATAAAATAAGCCACTGCCAGTAATTAACATACAAAAATTTATTTACGCATATATATATTGTACCCTCACTTCCAGAAATATATAGTATAACTTAAAATATGACTAGCTCAATTAAATCGTTATGCTCGGCTAAAATATGTATAACTATTATTAATATATTTTTATAATACTATATCTTATCAGATTTATTACAACTAACAGAAAATTAATATGGTTCAATATCATGCACTAATTAAATAAGTATTTATTAAATCATGAGACTATGAAGTGAAGTTACAAGTGGTAATTGAATTTACATTGAGGCCATATCTTCTAAGATATTATCTCAATGGCATAAGAATACTATTACCTCTTCATTATCTCACTAATACATCTATAGCACTCCTATGTCTTTTATAAAAATTAACTAACTTCAATAATAATAATAAATAAATCTCAATCTTTTTATCAAAGAAATATAACTAAATAATCTCAGGTTCTTTTAATTATCTTAAAGTAATAATACTTCTTGCAGATAGGCATGATAAGGGATTTAATATCAAACCTAACTACACCTAACTTATAATAATAATAAATAACTAATAATAACAATCTCCAGTGTATAAGTTAACCTTATCTATTTTATTATACTACTAATCATTAAGAAAACAAGTAAATCATCTACATGTCTTTCATCTTCATATAGTATCTTAATTGAGAATATAATAAAATCTTATAATTTAATAATATGTGGCAATAAATAATATTATACTCTTATATTGTGCATTATAATTATTTTTGTGACCATTATAACATAATATGTTAATGTCAATGAATTTCTATACATTAGATTAAGAAAATACTGTATTTCTTTTTTAAAAATAATAATAATAATTTAATTCATATTGTGCAAATATTATGTTTTATTCAAATTATCTGTTGTCAAATGCTGTGGTGCAAAATAATGAATTCGACACACTTTTAAAACAACTTAAACAAATTTATTTACATCAACTTTAATAAACAACTTATATACATTATTTACATTACAAGTGGAAATCAAGAAAAATAAAAAATAAGAAAAAATAATAATACAAGATTCTTACATTGTTATTATTTCCATAATCCAAAATAAATAATCCATACATTTCTTAAATGTTTTATCAGTAACATTTAATTGAGTTTATGAACTTATATTTTACTAGATATCATTTATAATCACTTAGTACAATAAAAGGCTTTTATGTAAAATATCACTTATGTAGCACATGTAAAATAAACAAACTTTAACAATTAAAATGCTACTCCATTTAAGTATTATAGCTATTTCTATTATAATGTAACTATTATGTATTACATTTATTATTAGCATTAACTAAATATCAACTAATGTATAGATTGATATAACTTTGTAATATTATGTGACTTTTATTGATTACATAATTATTTACTTCATTCTAATGTAATTTCATAATATATGTCTTACCAAAATATGCAATACATATATGTTCTTTTCTTAAAATAATATTTAAAATTATTCAACAATTTTGTGAAGACAAAAATTTTTATTTATAAATTACCAATTTTTATAAAGTTATTATATTAAAATAAAATTCTATGATTCTTTTCCATTTAAACTACTATTCTTCTCTACTTGTTATTCCTATTCCCTCTTAATAAAATCCTATCTTCAAATATCATTCTAATCTTATTTAACTTCAGTATCAGCTTACCAATTTTTTTTAAAAAAAAGACTATCCAAACTCTCTTATATCTCATCATCTATATATGATAAACCCTTCAAACAAAATATAAATTTCTATATAAAATTAATTTAACTTGTCTAATAAAAAAAATAAAAATATAGATATATTTTTTTACTTCTTACTAACTTGAAAATAAATATAAATGACTCATACTAATATAATAAATCAAATTCCTAATATTGTAACAGAAACATTAAAGTTTATTCATGAAAGAATCATATAATTATTTCTGGATAACTCTTATTACGTTGTAATAAATTTATATTATAAAATAAAGTATGCATATTAAAATAAAACTATTATTGATAATATTATGTGTGTATATTCTTTAAATATTTATACATTCACTCAACAATCAAATAATATTTGGTTTATCTAAAGAAAACAAAGCAAAATACATTAAATTATTAATATTATATAATTATTACCATAAATGATACTCCAATTTATAATCAGCCAAACGATGTCCTCCAGGATTATAGTTTTACAAAATAATATCACATTTATACTCAACAATTATTCTTAAAATATTACGTGTTGTAAAATTATATAAAAAAATAAACTTTATGAAATTAAGTGTTATATTAATATGTAGTTACTTTTAAAATGTACCTCTCTTATCTTTAATAGATCAATAAATAATTAAATATCTATGTTAGTTAAGAAAACAAAATATGTTACATAAAATCCAACGGTGTCTTCTTTCCACCCACAATTGTTCTTTTTTTTTTCCTAGGCACAAAATTCTACCAACATCGCTTCCTTTTCCGGTACATCACGTGTTTAAACAGTTTTTATGAAATAAATGAAAACGTTTTTTTTTTTTAAAAAAAAAAAAAGATAAACTAAGTTCCACCATAAAGAAACAAAATAATAATTAAAACAGTTTATAGGATCCGGATTTATTTAAAAGTTATTATCTTCCTATAATTAATCAATAGTTAAATGTTTAATCTAAGTTTGATAAAAATTGACTTGGATATCCACGTATACTTCTTTGCGCATTTCTTAAAAATATTCAGCAAAACATTTTTTAAATTTTTTCTATATAACCAGCATATAGAATTTAAATATTATAATGTTTTTTATAGGTATTTATTTATCAATTAAATTTCCGAATTATCAGTTTTTTTTTTTAAAAGCTATCAACATCTAGTCTTTTAAATAACAAAGACTTAATAAGGCAAGTATTTCTGCAATTATTATTAATTTCCATATCTTTACCAAAAGATATATTAAAATATATAATTTAAAAATACTTTCTTCATAAAGAAGTATTTATCTTTCTTTAAAATATTTGTTTATAAAAATTAATTATAATCAACTTTTAAATTCATATAAGGTCCAATATATTATTTTTATCCAATTAGTAATTCTCTTAGTTAATCCAGCGTTCACTATATTTTTAATATAAAATTTCCAACACATTTTATCATTATACGATATTTTCATGATTACTTGATAGTAAAATTGAGCCTTGATAGAGACGATCAATAGGGAATTATGATTAAATTAGCACTGCATATTAAACGGTAAACTTTTATAAAATTATTTACAACTACTCTCTTATAAATTAAGAAACTATTACGAGAGCGTCTATAATTTTTTACTTAGCTATATTTAATAGCACACTTCACTTAAAAGAAATTACAATCACCCCCTGGAACAATTGAACCTCGGTTTTTATACCGGAATAAATTACCCACTTGATTGGTAAATTAAACAATCACCTTGCTAGCCTATTTACATATCTTACCAACAATACGAAATTAAAAATAAATAATGACTTATTTAATATTTATTATTTATTACATTATTTAATTCTTAAATTAATTTTTATCATTTATTTAAATCCATTAAACATTTTTTAAAAATATATGTTTTACTTTATTTCACTTTTAACTTTTATAAGACTATTTTTCTAAACAAACTAAGTCTATTTTTATTCATTATATTTTTTAAACAGTATTTTAAAAATCAGATTTAATATTTCACACTAATTATTTTTATTTTTATCTCGTGATAGCCAATATAATATTTATAAATTTTATAATAGAATTTTAAAACAGTTTTGCAACTTTACTAAAAAAACTTACAAGCATATGTGTACATATGTCTATCTGTCACCTGACTTACAACACAGATATAAACGCTTGTAATTATCTAAAAATAAACTAACAATTCAATTTTATAAAATAAATATTTTTTAAAACAAATAATATACTATAACAACTTTAAAATAATAATTCGATATTATAAAATCAAATATTAATCTTCTATTATATACTATTAATAACAAAAATATTTATATTCACTTACTAAATATTAATCTTTATCAACAATAAATATATATGCATTTAATTTTAACTTGTCTTTTTTTTAAACTTTTAGCTTTAAACATTTATTTACAAAACTTATTAATGCAGTATTGATCATGGCCAGTTTTCCCAACCATATAATATTATCATTTTTTTTACTGAAACGTCTCTCTCAAATATTAGCACAATTTCACATATCAAATATTCATAGTTTACTTTAATTAAACTTTTGAAAGATTATTATAAATAAAATCAACATCATATAGCTGTAATATATCTTAAATTTAAAATTTTTTAATAAATTGATATAACAATTTATGGAGACCCATACAAAAGGGCACATATCCTCCTCCTTCAGATAAAAATTTTAAATTAACCATCTACCTTCACCTTCTTTAATCTATAACTATCATCTCCATTTTTTTTATTTATTATAGTTAAAATTTTTCTTATCATTGAATATCATAATAAATCACTTTAACATGGAATTTTATAAAGCATTGGAACATCACATTAAAATCTCAAACAGAAAACACTTTTAAATAAAATCATCATAACTTTCTTTTACTTTATAAAATTAAGTCTCACTTTTCCTTTATTTATATCTTTAATTAGATTAAGTTTTTTTTTTTTAATCTTACCATGAAATATCAAGTTTTTAATTCCTCTAAATAACACCTTTTTACACAAACTAAACTGTGAACACATATTTCTATAATTAACACTACCTTTTTGAATCACATCTTGCATTTTACTTTTAAACTTGTTGCTAGTTTCATTAGCAGTTTTTTAATAAATCATTACCTAATAAATCTAGACACTTTTCATCTAAAGAGATTAACTTTATCCCTGAAGATTTATTAATTTTATGATCATTACTACAATATTCATGAAAATTCTTAAATTCATCCATAACTCTTTTCATAAACTGACCTTTCATAAGATCTATTCACTCTTTTCATATTATTCATCATCTAAAATATTCTTTAGGTTCTCTCAATATTCTTCTATATAATTCATTGCTTTTATCACTTATTTTAACATACTCTCTATTTTCATTTATTCCTCCCTTAGTCATTATAATGAGTTTTTATACTTTTCTATCTTTTATTAACTAATTTATTATTTAAAATATTTACTTCAACAGATAACTCGATTTCTTTTCTAGTTACTCTGACAAAAAAAATTAATTTCTTCTTAAATTATCATTTACTGACTTAACAAATGGTACCTCATCATACATATCTTTATAAACTAATTCAATAAAATCTTTATTTTCTTCTGCTAACTTACTACATATAATAATAAACTATTTCATGATATTAAAAAAAATATAAAGTATCTGAACATCACACTGAAAATCTCCACCACGATACATCTTTTGAAAATTATCATTCACACTTCAGAAGAATATGGAATCAAACTTCTGGCATTATAAGTTCCTTTCTCACCATCTGGTGTGACTAACATAAATGCATTTTCACCTACTTTGCAAGATATTTTATATGGACCCTCATACAGACTAAGAAATTTTTTAAATTGATTTCTTTGAAGGGTGCTAACATGGGGTGTTCTAACCAGAACTAAATCATTAACTTTAAATGGATGTGGTTTATTATGGGATTTTTTTACTCTCTTTGCACCCATAATATGAAGCTTTACTTTAGCTTGATTAATATCTTCATCCCTATTAATTTGTTCCCTTACAATTGGTATAGGTGTTTTAACTAATAATGGTTCATGTCTACCATAATGTAAACGAATAGGAGTAAAACCAGTAGATTCATTGTATGTACTATTAATGTAATTAATAACCTCAGGAAGTTTATGAACCCATTTTTTATGATTATCGGCTACATAAACCCTAAATAATCGACTAAGCTCCCGCATAACACGTTCGCAAGGATTAGACTGAGGGTTTCTTATGGAGCTCATAACATGTTTGAGGTTTTGATCTTGAATCCACTGATTCCACCTACCAGATATAAAAGCTGTAGCATGATCTGTAAGTATGATTTTTGGTTTCCCTACTAATGGAAATTGATAATTAAGCATGCATTTAATTACAAAATGTGCACTAGTTTTAGGCACTGGATACACTGATACAAATTTACTAAAAACATCATAGGTCACCAAAATAAACTTCTGTTGTTTAAATGGTGGGAGAGGCCCATAAAAATCAATCGCTAATAGTTCATTAGATCGATCTGGAATAATAGGCTGCATAACACCTACATACGATTTATTACAATATTTAGACTTCAAGCAAGTAGAACATGTTTTAATTTTTCTTATTACCCGTTTATACATTCCATCCCAATAAAAAATAGATTTTAAGACATACATGATCTTTGGTGCACTATAGTGACCATAACTACAATGAACATACATTATCAATTTATCAATCATAGATTTAGGTACAACTATTCTCCATGATTCCCCCTGATTTGACTTTAAATTATACATAAGTAGATTCTGGTACATCTTATACTTGCTAAAAATCCTTTTTATATATTTATTTTTACTATTTATATTATCATGATTATTTAGGATAGTCATGATTCTATTTAATTTCTGATCCTGACCTTGAATCATAGTGAAATTATTATAATCATCCACTATAGATTCATCCCTGACCACATCAACATTGCTAATAATTATATTTTGAGTATTAGGATGTTGGGATATCAGACAAATAGGGTGGCGGCTAAGAATATCGGCAGGGATATTCTGTCTCCCTTCAATATAGAGAACTCTATAATTGAATTGTTGGAGATACAAGCTCCACCTAACAAGTCTCTCATTACTGAGGTAGCTTTTATTTAAAAATTCCAAGCTCCTATGGTCGGTCAACACAATCACCTCTGAACCCAATAAAAATTGACGTAATTTCTGAAAAGCCCAGACAACAGCTAAGGTCTCCTTTTCAGTAATAGTGTAATTCAACTCAGCACCTCTTAAATGTCGGCTTAAGAAGTACAACACATGAGGTACCTGATCCTCATCGAGCTGATATAACACTACTCCCAGACCATAGTAACTACTATCTGTCTGTACGTAGAATGTTTTATTAAAGTCAGGATACATTAAAATCACGTGTTTTAAAAATTTATTTTTAATTATACTAAATTCATTATCATGGTCAGCAGTCCACTTCCATTTTTCAGTTTTCTTTAATAACCGAGACAAATGTATAGTATCTTCAGCAAAATTGTTATAAAATCTATTGTAATAATTACATAATCCAAAAAATGACTTTAATTGTTTTACTGTTTTTGGAATGGGAAAACGCTGAATAGCTGCAATCTTTTCAGGATGGGGCTGGATTCCATGTTCATTTATTAAATGACCCAGAAAAGTGATTTCTTTTGCTGCTATTGAACATTTCTCCATATTAATTTTGACATTCTTTATATGACATTCTGTAAAAAATAATTCTAAGTGTTGGAGATGCTCATGTAAATTATCAGAAGCAATAACTATATCATCTTACAAGTTTTTTCAAAAAATACAATACAAATTCGTCATAAAAAAAAAAAAAAATTAATGGTATTCTAATGGTTGCCACCACTTCAAACTCATTACACGCCTCAGCACTCCTCTCACTTTTTGCTTCTTCTATATTTACAAAAAAATTATAAACTTATACAATTCTAATGTAAGCAGATTATTGACAATTTCTGGGGTTTTTCTTCTTTTTTTTTCCATGACAATAAAAGATTATTTTGAACTTTCGCATTGTATACTTTTAGTCTGTTTATTATGATATCCATATTCACCAGTCTAATACTATGCTTCAGTTCTCTCATTATTTTTATATACTCTTTGTCAAGGTTGTCATTTCAAATAAAGTATTTATAACTCTTTAAATATAGACAAACATTATCTTCAATATACATTTTATATTCTCCAATAAGTTAATGTTTATTCCATTAATTTATTACATTCTTTCTATTCCCTCACATATTTATTTTTTATTAGTTGTCTTCAGTAATTATTTAATTTTTTACATATATCTTATTTTTTATTGACAATTTTAATAAATAATTCTTTCATTTTTCGAGCAGATCACTATGATTTATTACAAGTATAAATATAATCTTCATTTAACATTTTCTTTTTACATTTAGCTTGTATTACATCCATACATCCTTCTAACTTTTAATCCTTCATTTACCATATATATATAATCATAAAATTTTATTATACATGAGAGTTATACTAAACTAATAATGATATGTTGATATCTTTTCTATTATGGAAATTTTTATTTAGATGCACTTTTATAGGTTCCATTTTCATACTAAGTACACTTTTCCAGACATAAATATTTCTATTATTATTCATTTGTACTTTAATTTTAATTATCTTTACAAGTGTACACTTAACTCTATCATGAATATTTTTCTTATTATTCATTGATCAGTTCCAATTTAATCTTGCATAACTATTATAATAGTCAAAATATATAAATATTTTATCTTGCCTATTAATCAAATTATGTATTAACATAATACTCACAGTGGTTTCCTTCAGTTTACTTATTACTTGACAATACTTTGGCATCAATGTACAACTTTTTATTTTTATTCTTCCAATATTTTTTCCAATATAACAACTTTAAGATATTTTGGTAAAATTATTAAATTGTTGAGTTCAATCGCAGAAATTTAACTTTGTTTTACCCTTTCATATTAACAAAAAACCTATAATATCCTGTTTTAAATTCTTAAGTAAATCATGATCATTTACTTATTTTTAAAATAATAAGATTTAAAAAAATTTTAAGCAATATTTTAGAGACAAACGAAGTTACTTGTTCTCCCAATTTGTAATCTTTTTTTTTCTTTTTTTTTTATATCAAGTTTCCCTCTGCTTTTTTTTCTTACAAAAAAACCTCATCTTCTGGCTGTTAATTTATTCCATATTTTGCTTTCCCATTGGTTAATTTTCCCACTTCTCAGATTTTGAATGTTTAATTACTTGCTTGTAGTTGAAATATTTAAAAAAAAAAACAAATAATATCTTTTTACAAGATTTATTAAAAAAACTTTTCGTAGACTTTATAAAATTTACCATTTACTTTAAATCAGTTCATATTATTTTAGTTTTTTTTTATCCAAACTAAATCTGAGATTTATTTATGAACTTTTAATCACAAAATTCAGAACATAAATGTTAATTATTGATTTTGGAAAATAAATTAAAATTTCACCAGAAATAGTCATTATTTTTTAGTATTAAATGTGCACATACATGATTATCTATCTCTATCATGCATATTTTTATTTATAAGACCAAATTTGAACTTCCCTATAATTTTAAATATTATTGAACAATTAATTATTAACAGATATTACTAAATTATCTTTTAATCTTTTATCTTCTATTTATATTTTTCTAATAAATACTTTAACAAGATTTAGCATTTATACTACTTTAAATTAACTAATCTCAGGTTCAAACCCTATAATAACTAAAATGATTGTTATTTTTCATAGTTGAATAAGTAAATAATTTTGACTTTATAAAATTTAAAATTATACATCTTAAAATTTATTCCCAATTTTTTTGCAATGGGGTGTAGCAATAAAAAGGGCACAATATATATATATATATTGTAACCGACGGTATTGTCGATTGCTGTGCTCCATTCAAATCTAACAAAAAGAAGGCCCAAAATATTGGTGCCAATTTGCAACTGATTAAATCGATGGATGAAGGTGATGGTTATGATGATCAATCTGATCTGATAAAATTCTAAAATCCAATATAAATTAATCTGGTCTAGCTCAATCGGGTCGCCATTATATAATAAACCATCATAAAGCACAAATAATCTCTCTTAAAGTTTAATTTACTTAAGTCATATGAAAAATGAAGAAATAATGAGATTATCTGCTCCAGCCATCAACAAAACCGTCAACTACAATATAAATTGCATAGAGCGGTGAAATCAACTACTATTGCCCTATACAATAATATAGGATTAGGCTAACACTTGATTGGCAATCTAATCAAAACCAATCCAATTAATAACTAATCTAGATTCCAATATATATATTTTATTAGCCTGTTACTGTTATAGTACTTTAACTCCACTTTATTATTTAAAGGTACTGTCTTTATAACTTAATGGATAATTTTCTAAGTACCTGTAATAGCACTTTACAAAACATTGGTTTGCATACAGACATTATTTAAACGACAAAACCAAAATAATAACTGAACCCCAAATATGCATATATACATGTTAGCAAACGCTAAATATAAAGATAAATACTCGCGTCAATAAACGATATACAATTCTTTCTACCTCAACCTATAATTAATAATCTTATAAACACTTTGAAAATTTATACACTCATTTAAATGTTTAAACAAATTAATAGACGTCGATAGATTATCAATAAGTTACAAAATAATTTATAAATATCTCTTAATAAAATGATACTTAATTAATGCTTCGTTTAGGTTTTAAACTAAAATATTTCACTGGAGTTTAATATCAATATTCTATTAGCTCATTTCTAATTTTACAATGTCCAACTATATTAACTAAAAATATATCGAGCTTCTCTTGGATGTTTATTCACTTGTGAATATTAATACAACTTGTTTGAAAACTTTAAATAACTGAATAAAAAATTTTGATTAGCAACAATTAAAACACATGATTATATTTGATATTTCTATAAATGAAAATAATATTCAATTAAATCGGTCAATGAAGTTTATTCTCTTCATTTTATAGGAGTTTAAGAAATATTCAAACGAACTACTCCAAACCGAACGATAAAGTATAATCTATTTAGATTTTTATTACGGAATCAGACAAACATGAAATGATTGACTTTGTGATATTAATTAAGAGACATAATATTATGGATATATAATATTCGAATGCAAATATAACTATGAAATTTATATAGAAACAAAATAAAATATTAATAAGCAAAATATACCTTATCTTCTATTTCAATTCGCTTACCAAGCTGAGTTTGAATTCTGTTACCTAAGTTGCTCCGCCGTCTTACGCAATCCAAATAAAACAAAATAAGTAAACTAGTCTTGATATTTAAATTAACTCAATTTATTTAATTATAAAAAAGAAGATTGACAATATTAATGATAGTATACATCCGAAATGTCTTTATATTTTAAATTGGTGGACTAAATAAAATAATCATGTCGCTATATGTATCTCTATATACGTGTTGCAAGAACGTTAACGACACATACAAAAAAATGAATGAATAAATGATGGGAAAGGTTCTTAGATATTTTACTAAAAAAAAAATAAAAATTTACATATACCCTATACCAAAATGTGCAATAAGAGGGTATCAAAATCTATTCGTTTATCAAAAATAATTACGGATAAATGAATACGAAATAATAACTATATTTGAGTCTTTCCGATCATTTTCATTTAATAATTATATTTCTTTAGATAATAAAAAAAAAACATCATATAGTATTACATATAAAAAAAAATTAACACACATATTTTTCATAAAAAAAAATAATCATACCATATATATAAATCTGTCCATTCACTGATTATTAGTCTATCGATTGCCTTCATTTATAGTGTAAAGAGGATTTTCTCCGTCCGAAATAGTAATTGTAAACTTTGCAATACTCATTAAAAAGTTTCCTTTTTCTCTTTCCATTCTGTAGAGGTGAGTATATTTCGATGATCCAGGTTATGAGGTGAATTGATCCATTTGGTTAGTCGAGAGACGATGTCTATGCAAATCCATTTTTCTTTTCTTTATTTATAAAGCTTTTTTTTTTTTTTTTTTCATAGGTTTTTTTTTTTTTTACATTGTTGCCGCTCTTGGAACACTTCAATTTGTCCGCCCGAATGATTGAACGGGCAGATAATTCTGCTACTACTCCATGTTTTATAGTTTTACAAACCAACAAATTTAATATTGAAAAGGTTCATTTTCTTAAGATACAACAAATAGATTTGTCCTTTACCATACAAAGTGATAATAAGTGTGTGCGTGCTTGAGTGAGTGACTGAGAATGACTGACCGATCTGACCTCTTTTATCTTCTGTCACGTCATTTTTATAGATTCTCTTTCTGACGTTTTTTTTTATCTTTGCGGCCACACACGGTCATAGATAAGAAGACGGTCATAGATAAGTAGATAAGAAGATCACATTTAAATTCGATTACAATTTTTTTCTTAAAATAATATTTTACAAACCAAAAATATAAAATTGATATAATAACCTTTTTTTAATAACAATATTTTTTTTTTTTTTTTAAATATTTTACAAATAAAATATACACAACATAAAAAACATTAAACTGTATGTAATATTGTTACTATGGTGATTGCATTTATATATGAAATGTATAAAATAATATTAATCCTATTTCGTTAAATTTATTATGCTGAATTGCTTACTATGTTATTTTTTTTTTTTTATATATATGTATGTGGATCATCAATTTGAACACTCACAATATATATATATATATTGTAACTTATTGGTTACATAGCTGCACAAAAAATAATTTGATAGTTGGCAGCATATTCTTCAGGATTAGTTTACAAATATTTTAGCAATAGAGAAAATAATATTTAATTTTTCCATGCATATTTTTATAATGGGTCTTTATTTAACTAAATATTTTAAGTCTCAAAGTCAGGTTTAGTTTAGAATTATTTAAGTAATGGGGGAAATAATATTTATTTTTCCATGCATATTTTTATAATAGGTCTTCATTTAACTAAATATTTTAAGTCTCGAAGTGATAGTATGAACAATCTCAAACATTGAATTTGTAAATAATAATATGATTTTAATATGGGAATATTTTAATAAGTTATAAATGATTGTAGAAAGAGAGAAATTTATAAAATAATGTAAGCAAGCTTTCTTTTTTTTCCTCTCTTTAGTAATTATAATTAATTAGTAGTGTTAATTTAAACTATAAAAATATATTAAGAGAAAATAATTTTCCTCGTTTTTGTAAATTATTTAATAAATATTAATTTTCCCTTTTAAGAGAGATAAAGTTTTATGTTTAAGAGTGTTTTTAAAAAGAAAAACAAAATAAGATTTTAATATTTTAGTAAATTTTATTTTTAATTAGAGTTGTCATTTATTCTTGTTATCTCTTCAATGAAAAAAATCAAATCGGTGCAATTAACTGATTATTATGTTTTTTGCAAGACATTTTTTTTAATTAGAAAATATTGTCAAGAATTTCATTATGTTAATTTAAATTCTTGACTTGTTTTTCATGATCTATAATTAAGAAGGGAAATAGCTGAACAATTGTATTTATAAAAATTTATCTAATTGATTGTTATAAAAATTAACAGGTTGGAGACAGGTTGTGATTGACTTATAGGCAAGATTGTTCTAGAAAAAATGATGGAGGCCTGAATAAGTCTGAAGACCCAAATGTCTAATAGAAGTGAATATTTCTTACCTAGTTGTTGATGAGAATAGCCAAGTCTTAATCCAGCTGCTGAAACAGTAGAAATTATTCCTCACTTAGCTGTAGAAAAGAGAACAATGAAGTCTTAATCCAGCTGCTAAAAAAGAAAAAAAGCCGAAGTTATAACTAAGGTATTGCATAGTACAATAAAAGTTTTAAACAAGCTTTTGGCATCCTGTGAATTTAGTCATTAGAATAGTTTTTACAATAAAATCCATGTGCTAAATTCAGCTAAAAGCTAGACATCATCTTCCTCCATGTAACCTGCTTTCACTGGAATAAAAATGTAGAGAAGTTATCCCTAAAATTATCTGCAAGCCAAAGCACAAGTCTCTCTGTTAGTCAAATTCATTAAATGAAAATGAATAAAATTTTGCTGTTGTTAACCCGGAAATGAAATTCTGCACACTAGAAAAAGAACAAATTAATTATGTTCATGTGTAGAAGCCTTCAAGAAGAAAACAACTGAAAAAACTGTAAATTATAATTTGGAAGAAGGACTCTATAGAAGAATCAAATCATGTTTAAAGAACTTTTTGTGTGGACATTAACTTTTCATGTATAGTGGAAAAAAAAATTTTTTGTTATTGTTTTCTTAAGAATTGATAGTTTTTAATATTTTTATTAAGTTAATATTTTTAAATTATGAAGAAAAAATTCTTTTAAAACCAGTCAATTTTTTCTTCAAAATTATGAAAGCGTTTTTAATATATAGAGTGTTTGAACTCAGACTTTCACACGACCCTCAATCATTTATGCTATCTTATACTGCTAATACCCTTATCACACACATGTCAAAAAGATAAATAATCTCCAAAAAATTCATATTTCAATATAGTTTTTAGAAAATTTAATTTGTTATAATTTTTTTTTTTGTGTGTGGAAACATGGTTTTCTTTTTTATTCCCCCCCCCACACACACACACACTAGAAACTTAACAAAAAGTTGATTTTGAAAATGTTTTTCCAACTCTTAGTTATTTTAAAGAAATAACTTAATGAATTAAAAGTTAATTTATGCATAGAAATCAACTGATTGGTTAGTATAATTTTTATGAAAATATATTTTTTGATGAAATTAATGTGTAAAATTTCATATTATCTTGTCATTTTTTTCCGTTTATTGTTAATCAGCTCATTATTAAATACTTATTTTAAAAAATATTTCTTAGTCTTTTTTTTCTATCCAATCCCTGTTTCATAAATTGCTTTTTGTGTGACTTTATTTTATGACAGCTTAGTATTCTAGGATTTTTTATGATCCCAATAAAACTATGTACTTATAATAGAGTAAGCCTAGGAATTATTTAAAGTGATTTATAATAAGCTGTTTTATGTTTTTATTTATCTCTTGCTCACAGTAATAGTTTATAGAGTTATTGCTTCCTGAGCTAGATATGTGGAGTTGGGGGTTGATGTTTAATGTTATGGATATACAGATGATCATTCTGGATTGACACAAAAAAGATATCCTTTAAAGTCCATTTACTACATTTTATTTTATTTAGTATTTATTAGAAATTAAGTGACCTGAGCATTGATGATGATCAGCATGTTTAGTCTCCCAGCATTATTGTTTTTATTATCTATTCTGATGGATTTGCACTTTAGTTTGTGCATTGAAATTAATATTTAAATAATCTGTCCCAAGCTTGCAAGGGCTACATGATTAGCCTGGTCTATAGTAGACCAATTTCAAAACCTGTCACAAGATTGATTGTTGATTTATGGTATTTTTTATCTTTCTTGATGATGAATAATTATTACTTTGTGTAATGCTGGTAAATTTATAGTTAACATATTTACTTATAGTTCTGTGCTGATCTCTCATGCTCATTCCTTTTTTATATAATTTTATATTTTATTTATTTGGGGATAATGATGGTTTCATATCTTTTCATAATTTAATCCTAAGGTGGTGTACAGTTACAATTGTCACCTAATTTGTGTGACCACTATTTTCATACTATTACAAATAGCTACTTAATTGTCGGACATTGTAATCTCAGATTCCCTTTTATTAACCTCTATTTTCTGTAGTTTTTCAATATATATATATATATATATCAGTGACAAAGAGTGCCTTTTTAGGAATAGAAGCACTTTTCTTTGTTTAAAAATGTTTTTAATTCACTTGCCACAACAATTTTTACGTATTAGCACCTAATATATTTATATATTACACACATCTAGAAAAATCTGAAACTCTTATCTTAAATCAGAGAATACATTATCAATATATTTTTATCTTCCATTTTTTTTAACTTTCTTAAAAGTTTTAATGGTGGATTAGATCTTAGCATTGTTTGAACTTTTTATAATCAACCAATAATGCATTAGTCACTTTCATTTTTTTGCTGTATATAAAAACAATTTAACTGTTGGCAAAAAAAATTGAAAGTCAACAATAATTTCATATTAAAAATAATGCTTATTCTAATCAGACTGTGATTAATTTAAATATAGATAATACAGTGCCAATGTATTTTTATCTTCCAAATACTTTTAACATTCTTAAAAGTTTTAACTATAAATTAGATCTTAGTATTGTTTGAATTTGTTATAGTCAACCAAGAATATGTTAATCAAATTCATTTGTTGCCATATATAAAAACAATTCAACTGTTGGTAAAAAAAAAATGAAAGTGACTATTTTAAATTGAATTTTAAGTAAAGCTTTTGAAAGTTTCAGTGAATTTTTCTATGGGAGAACTCATCCTGTTCAATACATGGTTGCTTGATCCCTGATATATTTATATATTGTAACCTTACAGTATCACTGTAACTTGGCTATTTTAAGTTTAAAAGTAAAAATGTTATTGGCCTTAGTTTTTATAGTTAAGCAAATATATTCATCACTGTTATTGGTTGTATGGTATCTTATATAATTGATATCATGTTTAGTAGTCTCTCATACTAAAATTTATGAGAATTATATCATTTTATAAAGCATTTTAATGACTTTCCAAGCAGATTCTTTTTAGTTGACTTCTGTATATGTCTAAAAAGAATATGTATCCTCATATTTCATTGTTATAAAGTTATTGAATTGAATAAGTCAAAAAAGTGCTCACACACATCAAACAAATAATTCAAAAATAGAAATATAGAATAGAATTATAAATCCAACATTTACAACACCAAAATATTTTTATATGAGATAGAATAAACAGCTCTTACATTTTATATTTTGTGTGTGTTTGTGTGGCATGTAGAAGCTTAACTGTTTAGATTTTTTTTATGTAACAAAGATTAATTTAGTTTTCTAGAATATTTATTTAATGATATTCATTAAAAGGTTAATTACAATTTAATTGAATGAATATATCGGAACTATTAAATGTTATGATTTATTTATTTTAAATAAATGTTTGTAATATTAGTTTAAACCCTGGAAATGATAAATGAATCAATTAAAAAAGTCAGAAATTACTATTATTTTTTCTTCATTTTTAAATGCTGTTTCTAAACTTTTACTACCTTGATTTAAAAAATCTTAACTCTAAAATTTTGCCTGGCAGTAACAATGATGATTTCTTCCAAAATTTTGCAGACAAACAAAGAAACCACTGATGCATGGTGAAGAATATTCTGTAATCCAAACATCATGTGATAGCTGGTATAAAAGCTGAAGATTGGAAAATCCTAAGTCTTTACAAATTTACATTGCATTCAGGATCTAAACTGGTTTAAGTTTTTAAATAGCCATTTGTTTTTCGTATACATGATGGTCAGTTAGACTTAACAATTAGGCAGTTGCCTTTGCTAGGCAAATGACTTCTCATCATTGTCTGCTATTTCAACAATAAATTGCTGGATTTCTTTAATTTCAAGTACTGGAAAATAGCTGATAGATTTGGAAAATTATTTTTATTATCCTCAAATAAGTCACTGATGTTTATTTGCAAAATATTGTAAAATAATTGTTTTGTTTTTACTTCAAAAAATTTGAATATTAAGTCTTAGTAATATAAATTTCACCTTTAAACAATAATTTTTTTCAAATCAAATATTTCTCCATAAACTTGTGGCTTGGAGAAATGAACTGTGATTCAAAAAGTAATGAAAGTCACTTTATTATTGATGTTAAACTATTTGCTTTATCAAAGATACAATCAGAATTACTGGCATTATGAATTGAAGAAGTAATGAATAATCTTTTGATTAAAATTATGACATTTGTTTAAATGAATTAAATTGCTGCTTGGAATAAACTATGAATTTGTATCCAATGCTTAAGAAATTGCATTACAGATTATCAATACTAATTATTTAAAAACATTCAATGTATAATGAATTAAGAAAGTGAAATATTTAAATACCACTCCTAATTTGTGGATTATCAAAGCAAATAAATATTAAATATGATAAGCACCCAAGTGATAAGTAATCTTAAAATGGATTAATTGTTGATTGTAACTTACCTTGAATCAACAAGTATCTTTATGATATGTTTCTGAAAGGATTATATTACAAAGTGATATTATGTGTGCTTTACATCATGTGTGATGCTATTATTTTAAAAGTGCTTGTAAATTCCCAAGAACTCTAAAATATTTTGCAAGTTCATGGAGGTAAATTTTAAGTAATCACAACCATTTGAGGATTATTTAATGCATTTTTTCATAATTATTATTTTTTATTTAAAAATTATTATTATTAATATAATATTTTTTCAGATATTATTATACCATGTACTGGTAATATTTCATTTAATATTATTATTAATGATGTTGAATGTGATTAAATATGATTTATCTTAGGTTTAGCTTCTAATTTCCATGTTCACTTCAGATTTTCTTGCAAGGATAATTCTGGCATCATCAGAGGAAAATCCAATTAAATTTTATGATGGTCGTAAATCCAATCTTGTCCATGCTTTCCATCACTAAAGGGCATTTGTGCATCTTGATTTTTGCAATTCAAATCCAGTGATGAAAATTGTTGATGGTGTAACTGGGTCCTCAACTTTTAAAAAAAATTGGATGAGTGATACTGTGGAATGGAAGTTTTGTCAATAATCAAATAGTTTCAGAATTTTTCAATTATTTAATTAAATATTTTTTCTAGTATACTTTGCAATAAAATCTAATTATTTTCCCAACAGTTTTATCCATTTTTAATTTGTAACTCAAATTCATTTTTTATATCTAAAAATGGTTTACATCTTTTTGTGAGGCTGTAAACTCTATTAAGTAGACTACAAGTAGTTGTTAAATATTTTTTATTCATCATATCTATCACTTTTGATATGAAATCTTATTTAAAATTCTCTACACCAAACGTAAGTAACTATTAAAGAAATGGTGATCAAGTGATGTTTATTGACTTATAATTATTAAACTTATATAAAACTGTGGTATATTGTAATTATTTAATTAGATACCAACCAGTCACCACCTAAACATTCACTGTAAATATAGTAATCAATATTTCTCACTGCTGTCAAGGCAACCTTCTCACCTTTTTAATAGCAAGAATGGAAATCCATTCCTACTAATGGTCCATTGAATTTTATGCATTACTTACGTTAGCGTTAATTTTTCAGTTATATTTTGTTAATAGAGTAGCACTCTTAACATTTAAGTCTACAATTGAATCCAGTAAAGGATCTCGAGGCAAAATAAATAAGGTCAATGTAATCAATATCGTCTAAGTATGCTAAGTAATGATTTATACTTTGTTCTCTTAAAAAAATGAATAATTATGATGGTAATTATTATTCTCTAGTATTTAAATTGAAGATTTTTTAAAAATAATAAACAAAACTATTCCTATTTAATGTTAGAGTCTTCGCGACAATGTCTGATAACGCGCACTTTTCATAACCCAAGTTTAAATTGGATTTATGAAACATATAATAATTTATTTTTTTTCTCCATATGTCATAGCATCGGCCGGGAGGCGAACCCGCAACAACCGTCTGCAACCAACGCTTGCTTGCAAGGCGGCTGCGCTAACCTCTCGGCTAACAATGCTTGACTACATATAATAATATTTATTAGATATTTTATATAATTTTCTTATTGTTATTCCTTTTTATTGCTTATTTTATATTGTGTAATTGTTAATTTTTTAAATGCATTTATTTTGTCGTTATTAAAGAAACAGTCACTGCATGTTCCCATATAAATTAAAAGATTTTATTTGAGATATTAGTTTACACATAAAATTCCTATCGTATTCTAAAATGCATATACACATTTTATATCCCTGGATTTATTTTATACTTTATGAAACCCTGAGATGAATTATTAATCAACTTTATATTTAAAATTGCTATCCCTAGTTTTAAATCACACATTTGGGTTACTTTTAATTAGTTATTATAATAAAAAACAATATATTTACAAAAAAAAAAAAAATTATTAATAAGATAGAATAAGACTAAGAGTACACATATTATTGAATGTGAATCTATTATCAAAATATCCACTAGTTTTAGCTTATGTGGAAATATATAAAAACTTGTATGCATAGCGAAATTGGAAGGCAAGTGAGGGATAAGGGATAGTAGATGCACTTCTTCCACATTATCTATCCCAGCCATTTCAACCTAGTCGCAACCGGCTTTTCTTTCTTGTTTGTTTTATATATATTGTAATGTGTTGTTGTTTGTTTGTTTGTTTGTTTTTTTTACAAATACATGTTCTGTTGTTTCCACACAAAAAAATTGTTATATCTTACAAGATTTATCAAAGTGCCAGTCTTATCTTTGAAGTTATTTACTATTGTAAGGATTAAAGTATTGTGTTCTAAACACAAAAATGTATTAATATTATGTAATGTTAACTGAAAGCTTGATTAAGGTTTTTTTTTTTTTTTTTTGGACCTGATAATATGTAGATATTTATTAAAGTCAAACTTTTTTTTAAATTTATATTATAATGTACCAGACTTTGTGTAAATAATATTAGTACAAATATATTTTATTCTTTCACGTGAAAAAATTATAATACAATATCATAGATATATAGAGAGTGCACATAACAAGCATATTTTTATTATTTTATCAATGATTATGTCATTTTAATAATATAAGGTTTTATTATTCTATGATGAAAATAATGGCCACTAATGATAATCATGTTGCCTCTGCTAGGAAATACTTTTTAGCCCATTAGGGTAGCATAACTCATAAAAATAATAGCCCTTTCATTCACCCAGCTATTTTTTTTATCAGATTATTTATTCTTCACATGAACATGCTAATGGAAATAATATGTAATAACTTGAATGTACATTAAGTTTGTTGTATTTGGAATGAAATGAGAAGTTTTGAACATCATGAAAAAATTTGACCATAATATTTAAAGACTTTGAAACAATGACAAATTATTACTGAGAATAATCAACAATTATATTACTTGATCAAATAATATTCTGTTACCTAGTTGTTTCCAATATGCTTTCAGGCAAATGTCTCAATACACACACACACACACATATATATATATATTAAAAGCATAAAGTTAGTCAATAGACTAGTCTTTGAGTTGTGGATTTGGGGTAATTTTGATTATATATATTGTTAAAAGGAGGTTGTTTTGACAACAATTTGCGATTGTTATTTATATGGGGGGGGGGTCTAAGTGTTGACTGACTTCTAATGGTTTCTTATAAATTCATTTAGCCTTGAACATTATTGTACTTATTATTTAAGTAATTCTTTGGGTGGAATTTGTACATTATAATTGCAATTTGTAATGTTGTAATTAACTATTTATTAGTCTCTATTCAGAACAGTTTATATTTACCTGTTTAGGAGGTTTATTTAAACTTCTTAGTATCAACAATTTCAATCTCTGTTCTAAAGTAGCAATCTTTAGTGTCTATATAAGTATATTGGACCATAAATAAAAATAGGATTCCATTCTTCAGGGATTCCACCTTTATTGTTAAAATAAGGTTGCCTTGACAACGTTTGAGATTGTTGATTGTTATCTATATTGGGATTGTCTAACTGTTGTCTGGATTTATATGATTTGAGAAAGAAGCTCTGAGGAAAGTACTTGTTATTGTATTCAAACATCAGCTATTTAGCTATTATATTTTTTGTTATAGGGAGCTCCCCAAAATAATACTATGAATTCATTTATCCATAAGAATATTAGTATTAATATATATATATATATAAGAAAGAAAACTGGTCAGCTTTTATTGGCTCTGAAAATATATATGTATACATAAATTTTATTATTAGAAAAACCGAAAATAAAATGAAGATATATACATTTATGTTTTCACTGTTAATGGAAGTTGGTCAACTTTCTTTTATTTACAGATACTTTAATGTTGTGTATTTAATATCATCATCATCAACCATTATCAATCCACTGCAGAATTAAGGTCTCTCCAAGTTCAATACATCTCCAGTCTTTATCTTCTCTTCTCTACATCACCCCTGCACACTTTCTTATTTCGTGCATCCATCTCACATGTGTCTCTTTCTGTGTCTTTTACAATCTCTTGGAATCCAGTTTAACATTTCAATTGTCCAGCTGCTATCATCTCTTCTAGCAATATGTCCAGCCCAAGTCCACTTCAATCTTAATTTTTTCAATGAGGTCAGTAATACCTGTTTGTTTTCTTACCCATACATTGCGTTTTCGATCTCTTTTTGTTACTCTGAACATGCATCTCTTCATACTTCTCTGCATGGTCTGAAGTCTCTGTATTGCTTTTCTATTAAGTGTCCAAGTCTCAGATCCATAAGTAAGATCTGGTAAAACATATTTGTTAAAAACTTTTTTTAAAACACATAGGCATATTTCCCTTTAGTATCAAGTTATTTCTACCAAAAGCACTCCAACCAAGTTTAATTCTATGATTAATTTCCTCCATTATGTTTCCATCTGTATTAATAATCTGATCAAGGTATTTGTAACTGTTAACTTTTTCTAATTCATCATAATCAATCTTTATTTTCACATTGTGAGCAAATCGATTAAACATTACTTTAGTCTTTTTAACATTTATCTTCAGTCCTACTTTCATCTGATAACTCCTGCAACATTTCCTGTAGCTCTGAAGCATTATTTGCAAAAACAACTACATCATCTGCAAAATCTAAATGACTTAAATAATCTCCATTTACTTTCAATCCTTTAATTTCCCATTTTAATCCACCAAATACTTCTTGCAACACTGCTGTAAAAGGTTTTGGAGATATGGAGTCACTTTGTCTTACATCCTTCTCAATGTTGACTTTCCCAGTATCATTATGTAATCTAATTGTTGCTGTTGCATTTTTATAAATATTTAAAATATGACAATATCCTGGATCTATACCTTGATTATCCAATGCTTTAATCACTGAAGAAATGTTTATAGAATCAAATGCCTGTTCATAATCTACAAATCCAAAGCATAATGGTAATTCATATTCATTTGTTTTTTCTATAACTTCTCTCAGTATCTGGATATGATCTACTGTACTAAAACTACTTTTAAATCCAGATTGTTCTCTTGATTGGTGGAAATCCAATGTTCTCTGTAGACGAGTTGTAATTATCTTGGTAAAAACTTTGTATAAAACTGATAAAAGGCTGATATGTCTGTAATTTCTAATTATATTTTTTATCACCTTTTTTAAATATTATTACTGCATTCTTCCAATCATCTGGTACATCTTTATCATTTAGACATTTGGTATATAACTTTGCTAAAAAAAAAATTATTTCTTCACCTGTTTCTTTTAATATATCAATTATAATTTCATCATTACCTGGAGCCTTTCCTTTCTTCATACATTTAATTGCATGTCTCACTTCTTCATTTAAAATTCTGGGCAATTCGGAAGATGTAATAAATATAGGAGATACTTGTTCTTTATTATTATATAATTCTTGATAAAAGTCTTCTACCCATTTCATGATGTCATCTCTCTTTTTAGTAATAATTCCATCTTTTTTTCTTACTGCAGATATAAATTTCCTACCAATACCAAAATATTGTTTTACATTCTTGAGACTTTTATTTTCTTCTACAGCTTTTCTTGCTAGTTCACAGTTATACTTTCTTATATCATTTTCAACTCTTTTCCACTCCATTTTACTAAATTCGAGATATTTGATCCTTTTTAATGCATCATTTTTGTATATCTTCATATTCTTTCTTTTCTTCATAAATTATCTAGTCTCAATAGAAATTTTAGTGGTCAATTGCTGCTTTTTTCTACCAGCTATCTTTGTTGCCGTTTTTAAAAGTGTATCAGTTTTTTTCATATTAATTTCATTCAAATCTGAATCTTGTTCATAATCAACTAATATTTGAAACCGATTTGTAAGTTCTAATATAAATTCAGTAGAATGTTTCTGAAGATTAGCAATATCAAGTGTAAATATTGTTTTTCTTAATAATTTTTGTCTCTCTAGTTTTGCATTAACATGTATCTTACACCTTACTTAACGATGATCACTTCCTGTGTTAAATTTATTAAGAATATTACAATTTTGAAATATGTATTTTCTGTTAGTCAAAATATAATCCAATCCTGCTGTACCTTCATTTTGATGCTTCCATGTCCATTTTCTTTTAACATTTTTCTCAAAAAAAAGAATTCTTAATATAAAGTTTTACTTTTTCTGCAAACTCCATAAGTCTATGTCCTCTCTCATTTCTATTACCATAACCAAAATTACCTACAGCACTTTCATCTTTTATTTGATTACCAATTCTAGCATTAAAGTCTCCCATAAAAATTTTAAAATGTTGTTTACTCTGATCAAAAGCCTTTTGTACATCCATATAAAATCTACTATTTCATCACTATGAGAACTTGTTTGGGCATAAACCTGAATTATCTGCATTTGGTATCTGCTATTAAGTTGTATAACTAATCTTGCCATTCTGTCCAATATACCATCAATCTCCACAATGTTGTTCTTCCACTTTTTATTTATAATGAATCCTACTCCACTTGTATTTTCAATATTTGTGTCTTTATAATAGAGTACATGTCCACTTTTTAAATGAATTGTCTCTTTACCTTTTCTTTTAACTTCACAAAATCCAATAATGGTCCATTTAATATAAGACAGTTCTTCTAAATCTTGCAATCTTTTTTCACTTGAAAGTGATCTGCAGTTGTAAGTACCTAAATAAAAAGTCATCATCAAATGGCAGCCTGGGTCCGCAATCAGGGCATTTTTAGCACCCTCCACCATTGGCCACCAACCGCTGCCATGTTTGGTGACTTTATAGCCTCCTGGAAATAAGGGCCATGATTTATTTTTGTCTGTCATAGTTGTATATATGTATTGGAAAAATTTATCATTTACACAAACATTCATTCTGCCTTATCAGGCAACTGAGAAGAAAGACCATGGTGTTTCTTGATCTTAAACTCAGAGGTAAAAAAATATTGTGTATATATATATATATATATATATATATATATATATATATATAAAATAAAATAAGTCATAAATTTCATAACTTGCTTTTAAGCTTGCATTTAATGATCACTTGCTGGAGCTTACCAATAGCTCCAATCAAGCTTTAATTTATAAGTGCCGAACAGAAAGATTCAAAATCTCTATCTGAAAGTTTTTATCTCCAGACCAATTGGTTTTGAGCTTTTGGCTCACCTCAGTGGAGTGCTGGGATTCTAGAAACTATATCTAAAATACTAACTCAAATGTCAGCACTTATAAAATACATTATTATTAATGTGAAAGCCTGGACTTTTCAGACATGTAAATGTCTTCAAATCCAGCCTTACAAACCAGATAGCTATATGGGTCTGAATTCAGCTGATTCACCATATAGTAATAGCCTCTGTAATATAGCATTGCAAAAGCCTTCAAAGGTACACTTATAATAATTAATAAAGCAAATCATAAATTTCATAACTTGCTTCTAAGCTTGCATTTAATGATCACTAGATGGAGCTTACCAATAGCTATAATCAAGCTTTATTTTATATGTGCTGAAAGAGAAAGAATTCATAATCTCTATTGGAAAGTCTTTATCTCCAGACCAATTGGTTTCAAGCTTATGGCTCACGTCAGTTGAGTGCTGGGTCTCTAGAAAATAGATTTAAAATACTAACTCAAAAGTCAACACTTATAAAACATGTTACTGTCAATTTGAAAGCCTGAACTTTTCAGGCACGTAAATGTCTTCAAATCCAGTCTTACAAACCCGATAGCTATATGGGTCTGAATTCTGCTCAGTTTCACCATATAGTAATAGCCTCTGCAATATAGCATCATAAAAGCCTTCAAAGGTACACTTATAATAATTAATAAAACAAGTCATAAATTTCATAACTTGAAGCTTTATTTTATAAGTGCCGAAAGAGAAAGAATTCAAAATCTCTATCAGAAAGTCCCTATCTCCAGACCAATTGGTTTCGAGCTTGTGGCTCACTCACTGGAGTGTTGGGTCTTTTGAAACTAGATCTAAAATACTAATCCAAAAGTCAGCACTTATAAAACACATTACTATCAATTTGAAAGCTTGAACATCTTCATGCTCTCATTCTCAAATGCTTAAGATTTTTCCATACATAAACGTTTTGGTCATAAAGATAGATGGATTCATTCTATCTTGTCACAAAGACTTTAACTTGTGTTTGGAAGTAAGTGTTCATTTATAGTTAAATTTTACAAAGTGCATGTGCATTAGCTTAATATCTGATTACTACTATTAAGCGTGTATTGTTTCTGATAAGCTTGGGTTTTACACTTTTCACGTTATTGGGCAAATCTGGATTTCCAAAGTTTAGAGCAGCACATTTTTTTCATTACATTAATTAACTGACTTAGATAAATCTGGTTGTATTTGTCAGATTTTAGGTGAGAATTTTTTTTTTTCAGTCAATATTAAGGTAACTGGCAAGCTAAGTGCAGAATTTTTTGATTACTGGACATAAAGTGGATTTTGTTTCATTAAAATTAGTTTGTTCAAATGGAATAATACCAATATTTTAAAAATAAAATAATATTTATAATACATAAAGGCACTTTTTATAATTTTCACATGATCAAAATATGTTTTTGTATGTGTATTTGTATATATAAACATTTTAAGAATGAGGGGGGGGTTAAATATAAATTTTGGGTTTTTTTTATTTTAATATCTGGTTGGGGGAGTTTGACTATTTTATTTTTAACTTAATTCTAAATTTCAATTATTTTATTTGTATAAAAAAAAATTTAAAGATCTATATTATAGTTTATATAATTTTATGTTCTATGGGCCCCTTTTATACACATTTTAATCCCTCCAGAATACAATTTCACTTGCCCACAGCTATCTCTGTAATCTCTTGATTAAATAAAAAACAACATTTAATTAGCAAAATATTTTTAAAACAGATAAGGATCGAAATACCATTTGATATATTTTAAAGATTTGAAAACAACTACAAAAAGAAATTTGATTAAGATGTAGAGGTCCCTACTATCGAATTTTATACGCATATTATCGAGGTTATAGCCTCAGTAAATATTACTTACGTAATCAATGTACGTTTAATAAATTTATAAGTACAACTTTAAATTTTAATTAATGAAAACAGTCTGACTATAGATAAAGATAATTTCAGTATTTCGAGCCTTCCCCGTTTTACCTTGTTTTTACATTCCATACTTTAATTAAATACACACATAAAAAGATATTTACAATTATATAAGAACATCTAATTTTCAGCAATAAATATTAATAGAATTATTGCTTCTTTCATATATATATATGCATCATGCACACTACTGTTTTTCTTTACTAAATAATTTAATTATTCATTGGATAATTATGCCTACAGTGTGTGGGTGAATGGCATCTATATACGGCGAGGTCTAAATTGTGGGCCCCGCAGGAGGTTAGTGTAGATGGTGAAGCATGAAGCTCGATGATGATTAGACATCGATTGCTTCAACATCAAGTAATCATACTTAACCTGTATAAATTTATTTGAGTTGCTTTGGTTGAAATTTGCCAAAAGAATGTATGTCTCCATGATCAAAGTAAAAATGTATATATAAATTAATTTCGCAATACTTGTTCCTTATTCACTAAAATAGATATTACACATACATTTTACATAAATAGATTTGCAAATGGATGAACTGATTATAATTTTTCCCTACAATATTGCCATCTGCTGTTTTTCAATTATTTATTTTTTAAATTTACATTTTGTATTCCTTTTTTACTTTAAGTAATTGATTTTTTTTTTTTGTTCACTTGACATAAAACATTCTCTATGTTTATTATTGAAACTTATTCCTTCCAGTCCTAATTTATTTTTAGATTACAATATTTTTAGATATTGATTTTTTTTTTAATATCTATATCTAATTGTTTTTAGCTGTTGTTTTGATTTTGAATTCTAGAATAAAAAATACATTGATTTTTAATACGATTACAACTTTTTAAATGATAGTAATAATAAAAAATACATTTATGTTGCTAAGAGTCCTTAAAATACTTATTGAATTATTATATACATAATGTATAGACAATTTTGTAATATATAAATATATATTAGTGGATATAATTAATTATATTTTTGTTTCACTATTATATATGCTTATATACCTAAAAAAAAAAAAAAGAACTTTCTGATGAGGTAATAATATTCAGGATATGATGAATTGTAGAATTAAATTGTTTTGCATGAGCAATGGTCATCATATCCACGATATCATTATTTTCAAATAATACCAAACCATATTATTTATGTTTTAATTTCCATGTGTTTGTACAGGTTTATATACTTATGTATATACATGTTCAAAACCTGTATAACACTTATATGTCGGTGTGTGTACATGCAGTATATGCATTAAGAACAAAGTTGTCCTTTTTTTATTAAGATTTTTATCTAACAAATAAAGGTTTTAATTTAAGGTTTGATATAAAAGTGTAAACAAAAATTTTTTTAATGTAACTAAAACAATAAATATTATTATCAAACATAGTAATTCTGCTGAATAGTAGTACTTTTACTTGATATTTTTCATCAAATACTTTTTAAAGTATATTAAAATAAAAATTGTTTTAAAAGAAATTTTAAATGTATCATAAAATTATACTGTTTCTTAATAAAAATGATTTGAATGTAATGATATTGCCTTTCGAAATAATCTAAAACAATGAAAAATATTTTTTTATTAGTGGGTTTTTTTTTTTTTTTGCAATTGTTTCAAAATTTATGTTATGTGCACCATTTTTCACTGAAATTATATATTGTGTCTGACATTTTTCAAAATGTTCATTGAAAAAACAATTCATTAAAAAAAACTGCTTTTAACACTCTTAATCATATTTAAAATAACTTAAAATCTTAGCAAAAACAAAAGATTTTGAGCTAATAAATAGTGAGACATTTCCTCTTAGGTGCAGTTTTTAAAGTCTTTAAATTAATTGCAATCATATTTTTGCAAACATTTAATAAATTTTATTTTTTTAAATTTTAATTTTATAAATATCTTAATTTCAAGAAATTTTTTTTTTTTCTGTGAAAGAACACCCTCTTCGCTTTTGTATGTGTGTTAAATGAAATCTCTAATAGTATAGCAAAATTTTTAATATTCATTTTTAAAGTAGGATTATTTTCTTATGATTCTGAGTGAGATTAACTATAAATGATTACTTTTAATGAAATAAATGTCAGAAGTCCTTTTTTTACTTCCATAATTTGCCTTCTGCAAGGTTTCTAAATAAAATCTTCCATTTTTATTTATTTGTCAACTGATGTTTCTCTAATAAATTGTGATGTTTCATTTATCAGTCATTTGCTTTACTGAGTTATTTAATTAAATATAGTAAGTATTTAAACTTTTTAGGATTGAATGGAGTTGAATGGAATTTTGGGAGAAATCTAAAGGTAACCCAAGTAATGGCAATTTTCATAGTTAAATCTTGTGAAGATAATAAATAAGAAAAAGATTTTTTATATCAAAGCAAAAGCCCAAAAAATAACAGGAAAAATTAAAACAATCCTGTATTATACTGAGAAAATTAGCCAGATGCCACATTTAATAGAGTAAATAGTAAAATATATAAGTTGATTTTTCTAGAAATATAGGAAAGAAAATGAGTTGTGTAGTTAAAAATTGCAAATCATCACAAATGAGTAGTGATTTGAAAAAAAAAATCAATACATTTCCATTACTATAGTACATATATTAATAAAAAAAATAATTTATTAGCAAATAAAGCTAAATTTAAGTGCTATGTGAATACATGTAATATATACATATATATTGCCAACCATATATGAATAAAAACAAAATTCAATTCTATATTGAAAATGAAGCAAAAAACAAATACAACAGTTTCTAATATTATACTACTGTTTCTTTAATAGACATAAAAAAAAAAGTAAAACCATCATAATATACAAATTTTTCATTCATCTGCATAGTCCAAAACCAATGAAATTACAAGTTTATGATAAAAGTTTATAATCAATAGGAAATTAAAACTAATGTCAATTTTCCATTCCTTTAATTGATATCATAAAAAAAATGAAATAATATATATGATCAGATTTTTTTTTTGATTTTTATTAAAGAAGTTTAACTTCTTTTATTATTATTATTATTATTATTATTATTATTATTATTATTATTATTATTATTATTATTATTATTATTATTATTATTATTATTATGATGATGATGATGATGATGATGATGATGCAAATTTACAAATGGAAAAGATAGAAATTAAATTTGCAAAATAAAGTTTATTGTCAACAATAAGTGAAATTTAAATTTAATTAGTTGATAGTATCCGGTGTCATATTACTAAATTATTGTATTAGCCAAGATTAAAAGAAAAAACATGTATTTGTAGAGATTATACTTATCCCTATGTTGTGTGAAAATCAGTAAAAAAAATTTGTAGTATTTTCTAAAAATAATAAAGAAAGATTGATTCTACACTAACAGTTTATTATCAGTAACAAATGAAACAAATAAAATTTATATAGGGACAGGTTTTTTTATGCCAGTTTAATGGACATAAAACATTTTTGTAAAGAAGTTAAAGTTACTCATAAGTTGAATAAAAATCTCATTTTTTATACATTAATTTCAAAAGCAAAAAAAAAGTGATTTTCTATGGTAAATATTAATTTTGAAAAGAAATTGTTAAAATGTGTTTACAGTTTTAATATTTGTGCAATATTACATTACTTTTTTAATATAATATGACGTAGTTAAATAGTAAGTAACCATTTTTGTAATGAATTTTAGTTTACCTATGAATATATAAATTTGAATTTTATTTGCAATTTTAACAATGAAACTCAAAACATTTGATATTGCATATTAATTTTTTTTTTTTTTTTAAAAAATGGCAATTAGTTTTTTTATTTTTGTTTAAAATTACATAACTAATTTGATATAAAAATATGTTCTTGGAATACTTTTATTCTTTATATAAAAAAAAGTTAATTTATTGAAAAGTCATAACAGTTTAGTTGTTATTATTCTCAATTCTGTATAAAATAGATGAAAATGTGCAAAATTTTGTGCTATAAGACTGACCATAAAATAATATCTCTTCTCTCCTCTCTCGGATTTACTAGATTTTCCATCGGCCATTCAGCTTCAGGTGGAGTCGGTATTCTTCTTAGCAAATCAGCACCACCAAAAAGTTTCAACATTCTATTCCTAGATGCCAATATTATTATTATAGAAATAGATTATTGGGGTTATCCGATCATCATAGCTTATATTTATACAGCCAAAGACACCTCTCAATATCTAAAAATAGTTCATATCCTAAATGCCATCAACGCTAGCAGAGCCTCCCCTACCATTCTTCTCGGAGACTTTAACACCACCTACAATGACTTCAACAAGAGATTTTTGCATCTAATAAATCGCAGATTAATGTGTGGAGAGGCTTCTTCCCACCCGACTTACTCTTTCTATACTAAAACTAAAAGTCCCTAATTGATCTGTTTACTACACCCCAGACCTCCATTTCAACCTTGTGGCCTTAACCCCTGTTGCTTTCTCCGATCACTCTGACTTACACCCCATCCCTACACCTATAGATGGACCTGAAAACAGCCATGACACCCAATCAAACAGACCAAGGAACTGAGCATACATCTATTTCCAGAAAATAAACATCCTTTCCCTCCCTGCTGAGGAGGGCTGTTTTCCTTCTCGATTCTTCAGTCCATATTAAACACCACACCAGGAAAATCAAAGGACCAAAGGCTCTAAAGACCTAACAGACATTAATATACAACTTCAACCACCAATTCACAAAACAGAAAAATACTTCCTTAAAAACCCTACAAAACAACAAAATCCCTTGCAGAATATATTTCCATCAGAAGACCAAAGCTTCTTAGCACAACAACACTCTGGACGAGACACCTCAGAGGGCACTGGGTACAAAAAAACAAACACTCCCACACCATATACTAAGGTACCAATCTCAGGCTATCCAAGACACACACGAACAACGCCAATAAGCAAAAAGAGGGCCCCCCAGTAAACAGCTGGTTGGATGCTGGAGACCCCAGCGAACATGGCATCACAGAAATCCAAATTAAAAGAAGATATCACACTCCCTGACAGCATTCATCCTGGCCTTCACGGCATCCCAAATTTCCTTCTCAAACACCTCAGTCAATTCACTGTTCCAATTATTAAAAAGATAGATCACCTAGCTTCCGGCTACAGAAACATAGCGACTTTACCCTGTGGCACTTGTGCCTTTTATTAAAAAGCAAAACCACTAAACGACATTAACAGTATCCGACCAATATCCATGACCCCACTGCTTATCAAGATTATAGGTCAGTCATTAAGGACCAAATCCAACCTCAAATTCTTAGCAATATCTCGCCAAACCAATACGGAAAAAGGGACATCAACCTCGCACGCAGTCCAATATAACTGCACTGTTCAATCAATCAGAGTACATCGAAATCCAAACCTGCCCCAACTGATGTTGCAGCGCTTCGATTCAGTACAGATCAACACCTTCTGGATATTCTGATGGAATACGACTTCCAGCTGCATTGTTCAGATTATCAGCAACTGCTCAACAACGTTTCTCTCTCTTGATGGCAGATCACCCGGTTTCCAGCCACAAGTCGACCTCAGATCCGCCGGCCCTTTCTTCACAGCAACCAACCCCTTCTGGTGGATATAGAAAAACCTCCCTGGAAATTCCTTCCTTCTCTCAATAAAGTTCAAGACGCATACATAGATGACATCATGGTTGTGCTTCCCACTTAAATACCTTCCCATCTCATGAACACTTAAACAGAAATACAGTGAAACTTGGCCTACAAATTTTAACAAACTTCCATCTGGAAGATAATGCTGAAACAAATCAACTCTTCCTTTCGCTAAACCACAAAGAACCTTGGCTTCCCAACTTCAAACTCCAACTCAATGGCAAGAATGATTCAAGATGCAACCTCCAATCAACTGACCATCACCACTTCCTCTCTAGGTAACCTTCATTATATGGAAAGGTTAGCCCCTCAACTGACATAATGCCAAAACCATTACTTCCACATAAAACACTAAACGTTTCAAAATAAAAAACCGATTAGCACCAAACTCTCTGGAGAGGAAGACTGTTGCCTAGCTTGCGGGACCAACGACCACGCGTCAATGGACTGTCATTCCACTCAAACAGGCAATCTTTTACAAAACTCACATCTCATAACTGACCCTCCTATGGACTCCAACTTATGAAAAATACACCAACTGACATCCCCCGCCCTTTTCCAGTTCATGCCTTGCTAAAGCACTACAACTTTAACCACGCCTCTAACCTTAACCAAAACACTTTGTGGGAAACATACAATCTAATCAACTATAACAACAACCCATTAAAACCAGCCTAAAAAACCAACCAAAACAACACTTCAAAGGGGTGAACCCAAACCTGGACCATCATAAAACTTGACCCACAAATTGGTTCTTTACACCGAAGAGGTTTACTAGCATGACCCTAAGTGGTTTGGCGTGAAGAGAAACCACGCCTACACCGCTGTCCAGACTTAAAATACTGAAAGAAATCATAACATTCTTACAAAGACTGAAATGATTTCACTTGAAAAGCCATTAATAGTGGACTTTCAATAATAGGCCACGCCTTTATTCCATTGGATGTGAGATGCAAACCATGGAACCCGCCACAAACATACCTGTACCAACTCTCAAAAACAAGCGGCGCCCTGCTCAGTAACTTGAACACCTGGCCTAACCCACCTTCTGAGTCAACTCCCACCTACCCGACTAGAATAGACATATTAAAGAAAATAGTCGTGTATTAAAAAAAAAAACAACAAGTTCTCGTTTCATACTACACAACCCTATTAACCTAACCACATAGTGTATAACAACTACTAACTAACACTAGCCATATGTTAATCGACTTATAATATTGTACAATTTATTCATTAACTTATCCATTATCAAAATGTAATCACTATTTATTACTAATAAAATTTTTTGTTGAAATGAAATGTGTATCTTGAAAATGTAACAATAAACAATTTTCATGAAATAGTCATTTTTGCAATACACCAGTTTTAATTCTTTCACATTTCAATGTGTTTCCACCTTCCCATAGTGGCAAATTTGAGTTAGTTCACCATTTTGATTATAGTATTAAAATCTTTATTCAATGTTATGTCTATAAATTGGCTTTGATTTGTTGAAATATAAGTTTACAAATGAAAACATTTTTTTATAAAATCATATTTGAACTGCCAAATAAAAATGTAAAATATATAATGACAACAATTTTTTTAATTGGTTCTTTCTCATAATGGAAAAAGTAAATTAATAACATTCTTGGTGAATAAATCCAACTTATTTAACACAAAAATTCAATATTACACTGTTCGTATTTAACATCATTTTTTTGTTACTTCAAATTTCTTAATGTGTATTTTTAAAATGAAACTTATTTCAAAAACATCTAAGTGTAAACCTAAATATGTTGTCTTATTAGTAATTATTATAGAAATATCCTTAAAAATAATTATAAATATTTAAATAAACTATGAAATTATGCAATTTTTTTTCTTATTGCTGGGAATAATGAAAGGATAGTTTAGAAATGTGTTAATACTTCCAATATTTAAAGCATCTACCAATCAGAGATATTTTATTTTTTTGCCAGCATGTTTGAAGTTTTTCCCTATGGAATATTGACATTTTAAGATTTTTTAAAGCTGATGAACCAATTTTTACTTTATGTTTAAATTTAACCATAAAAGTAACAAAGATAGCCATAAAAGAATGATTTAAAATTATGTTTAGCAAGCAGCACCATTATAATACTTCATAACATTATGCAACTGACAATCAATAAGTTAAAAAATGAATGAAAAAGCTTAAACTTTTATTATGAACTTTTTACCACTTAATAATGTAAAATTTCAAATAAATGTAAATTGGTAATGGATTTAGATGTTTGTTTTCGTAATTACATTTTGATCTCTGCCTTTTTTAAAAAAACAAGGCTGGCCTGTAATGGGAAACTGCACACTACCTGGTTTTTACTATCTGGGTCCTTAAAAAAAATGATTTTTTAGCTGTATAATATATAAAATAAGTCTTCAAGAATTATTTATTAATACATTTATAGTACTTTGTTTTTTGTAGTAATTTACATATGTGAAAGTTTCAAATTAGAGCACAATATTGATTTGCATATTTTTTCTAGTTAGCATGTGCAAACTATAAGAAAAAATCGTCCATTTTGTTTTCAGAATTTGAAAAAAAGAATGTGTTCTGTCTTGCAAGTTTTTTTTTTATTTTTATAAAAAAAAAAGGGGGTATATATATATATTTTTTTTGAACAATGCTCAATTTCATATACTATTAATAAATATTTTTATTATACGTTTTATTTGATATAAATATTTCATATAAAGATGTACAAATAAATTTGCAAATATTTCCCTTTTTTAAAAAAGAAATCTTGAATTATTATAATATCTTACAGTACTTATTTATTTCATAAGCCCAAATATTTCAAAGTGTTAAAATGTAAATTACATATTTATAATTTAGTAGATCAAATATCTTTCTGATCTAAATTATATATATATATATATAGAGAGAGAGACTTCAGACCACTCAAAGAAATATGGAGAGATGCATGTTGGGAATAACAAGAAGGGATCGGAAACGTAATGTATGGGTAAGGGAGCAAACAGGTGTTACTGACCTCATTGAAAAAATTAAAAGACTGAAGTGGAGTTGGGCTGGACATATTGTTAGAAGAAATGATAACAGATGGACATTGGAATTTTAAACTGGATTCCAAGAGATTGTAAAAGACCCAGAAAGAGCCCACATGTGAGATGGGTGGATGAAATAAGAAAGTGTGCAGGGGTGATGTGGAGAAGAGAAGCTAAAGATAGGAAAAGATGGATTGAACTTGGAGAGACTTTCATCTTGCAGTGGATTGATAATGGTTGATGATGATGATGATGATATATTACATTATTTTATGTTATATATGCAATATCCAATTTAGTAAATCAAATGTTTTACTGATTTCCTATATATATATAATGTAGAATAATAATTTGGTACCAATGCTATCATGTTCTACAAAATATGAATTGTTAAAAAGATTTCTTGATTATATATTTTATAATAGATAAGAAGATTAAGCAATAGGTGTAAAATCAAAGGTCAACTTCCATAAAGTCATTATGCAATGGGATAATCATTTTTAATTTTTATATTTTTTTAGACTTCAAATATTAGTTTTTGAATATTTTCAAATATTAAATATTGTATTTCTTTGTAACAATTTAAGTGAGGTCATAAGTAATCAAACTTTACTAAATTGGAATATTTACATCAAATTCAAAATGAAAATTATCAATTAAATCAACAGAAGTATACATTTAAGTATATATGTGCAGAAGTGTGTATTGATAATAATTCACAAAATAAAAAAGAAAATGTGTTACAATGACTAACAAAGCAATTGCTGAAATCTTAGATAAATAAATATTTAGATTTAGTAAATATTTATAAAATAATAGAATATAAAACATATTAAAATTATTAATATTAAACGATTAATAAAATTGTATTACAATATGGAGGTTTATTAATAAATAGATAAATGCATTTCATTTATTTGTTTATAATAAATTGATGTTAAACATTTTTTTTATAATTATTTTATTGTTTTGTATTTCAAAAATGATTACACTTTCCTGACAATTGGGGAAAATTCATAGAATCTCACCTGATTATTTATATTACCATGGTAACAACACAGAAATCAACTACAAGGAGAGATTGTGGAAAATTTTGACATCATGGGAGAAAACTTATAAATATCAGTAAATTAAAATAAGAAATCAATCTATAAAATGTTCAGTGTAGAGTAATATCAGTCATGTTTTGGGGTCGAAAACATCTGAGAGTCTATCCTAAACAAGAGTGTGTCTCCATTTCAGAAGCAGTAATGGTTATATTTTTAACTAAAATATAAAAGGGAAAACCACTTTTTTTTTTAATTTCAGTTAAGAAAATTTAAGATTTGCAATATTGAAATTCTGGAGTATCCAACTAAATTTATTTAAAGGATTAAACTGGGTTAGCTTTTAATATGTGTTCCAGTAAAATTTTGAATTATTGTCGCAGGATCTTATCCATTAAAGGAATCATTTAGTGAAGGTTGATGGAAATGTCTCATATATAAAGGAATAAATAATATATTGTTATTGAATAGAAACTATTGAAATAATTTTATTTTACAATTAAAGAGATTACAGGAATTCAAAATATACATTTAATATTTGAGATTAATATTTTTCAAAACGGATTAATTTGATTGTGATGATTTTAATCTTCAATAAACTTGAATAATAGTACTACAAATCATTAAATTTGCTGTTGTTTGTGAGTCCTATTATTATTAAATTGGGGAATGTTTGATATTTGATTGCCGTATAAACTTTATATGAATGATGTATTATTTGGGTACTTACATATTAGTCCTGTGACATGGAGCATGTATTAGACATGCTGCCCCTTTTCACATTTATATTAATCTGCTGATAATTTTGTAATCTTGTTATTTGTCCAAAATAACCTGTACGTGGATCTTGTATATATTTTTGCAAAAATTTATGAAAATAACGTGTACATGGATCTTTTGTATATGACAATTTCCCATGATTTACAAAGTTATCAGCAGGTTGAATGCATATGTTAAAAGGCATAGCATGTCTAATATGTGCTATGTATCACAGGGCTACTACTACTTTCACACAAAAAATATAAACAATTTGGAGCATAATTTACCAAAAAAAAACAAAAAAAAACAGAAATATATGTATACACCATTTACCTGAAGAAGTATAACAATACTAAAGATATCAATTTCAGCAAAAAAAAAAAAAATCATCGTTCTTAAAATGTACATTTATACGACTTTTTACAAGAAAAAATAGGTAAATTTACAACTATAGATTACTCATGTAACCAAAGCAACCCAAACTATGTAAAACCATGTAACTAATCCACAGTATGTAAAAATTCCTATAATCCGGTGTAAAATAATAAATCAACTTATATATATATATAAACCTACAACTATGGATTGCCCATGTCAGCAATCCATGCTATGTAAACTCTAGTAACCCTTTAAAACAAGTAAAGCTTATCATTATATTATAACATTGTCGTGAATATATATTTATAACAATACTAAACGATATTAAACAAATACATATGACATTTACACAAAAAAGTATAAATTTTATAACTATACTAAAAATATGAATTTCAGCAAAAAACTACAAGGTGCCATTAAGGACAAAACAATGACTAATTTATAAGAATTGGCTAAAATATTATTTAAAAAAGCATAAAATATACACATATGTTATTTACTGCACAATATATAACAGGAATTGTCACAATGAATTCTAAGTTGTCTGTCAATCAAATTTTTGGGGCAAAATGGACAGTTCAAGAAAAAAAAATTTTCTTCCAAAATTAATACGCAATTGCACAGTTTATAGTCTGAATGGGATTTTGTCAGTAATGAATAAATGTTTTTTTTTAAAAAAAAATAAAATGAAGCAAAATTATTCATAACACTTTTATTAATTATACATATTGGCAGTCAATTTGTTTTTTCGTTCATTATGTATAATCAATGCATCATCATCTTCATGATATCTATGCTAAATCCTGCCAAATATGAATCCAAGTGTTGACGTAATGTTCTACACTGTTGCTTATTATGCTATTTTGCTGAACCCCAAAGTCTTTTGATGTTTTGGGAAAGTATGGTTGTTTACTCACTTAAAATCAAATGAATTAAGCAACAATGAAAATGAAATGAACAATAACTACAAAAAAAAAAATCCAATGCAATTGAAATCAAGACTGTTGTCAGAATGAAATCTTGACAAAAAGTGGGCAAAAAAAATTGTTTTTTGAAAAAAAAAAAAAATTCTTACCAGATCGGAGAAAAGAAATGTGAAAAAATGCAAGTGAAATCAAACTATTGTCAGAATGAATTCTTGACAAAAACTGGGCAGAAAAAAATTGGTTTTGAAAAACAAAAACCAGATGGAGATCAGATAAAAAACATGTTTTATGCAAAATCAAATAACAACATAGTAGGGTTTACCTGGTTTTATTTGTTCTAATTACAATGTTACACATTTATTGTGGATGTGAAAAGATGCATCAGGTCTAATACATGCCATGTCACAGGACTAGTATGTAAATACCATTATTTGTTTGGGTTTTAATAAGTTAATAAATTATTAGAGTAGTAAATATACAAAATCTGACAATATAGCTCCCTTGGAAATTTAGGTAATATACTTTGCATTCAACATTTAAGGGTATAATATGACACAAGTGAAAATGAATACATATTAACTCTTTGTTCGTGGAGAGATTGCATTTTTTAACTATTATTTTAAATTTATCTATATATATATTAAGTTACATTCCATCATTTGTTATAAAATTTTAAAGTTCCTTTCTAGATTCAAATTTGAGTAAAACTATCTAGAATAAGTATTAAATTTTTCAGTATAAAGGAGTTATTTATATTTGGTTCACTGAATACTAAGTGTTAAATATATGCTAGAAATTAATAAATTACGAGCTGAGAATTGTTGTTGTGATATAATTTATATTCATTTTCCACTAGTATGGTAAAAAAGGATTAAAATACTTCAGTGCATAAGTTTTTATAAAATAAACCTTATGATAATAGAACTTGAATTGAAACTTAAGTGGATAAAAAGAGTGCAAATATATAAGTATTGAATTTATTGTTTTGAGATACTTTATTCGATTATATGTGTAAAGTAAAAGTGGGGTGAAACATTTCAATCCATATTTTACAATATGTATGTTATATTGCCACACATATCGTGAGTTTATACTTTAGATGTAGATATAATCAATACACCACATACTCACCTTCAAAAGAGCCCAACATTCAGCTTTAGTGTTTGTTGTCCTATGAAGATAATTTATATTATAAACATTTATTTTTAATATTTGTTGTCTTATAGTGATGATTTCTATTTTAATATTATATTGTTTTGTTATTTACATGAAATAAACAATTTTGTTATTTTTGTTGGATTATATGGGTATTATTCTTTAATCACCATTTTGATATCATTTAAGTTCAGATCAAGACATCACACGACTGGATTCTTTAAGGTTACTTAAATATTTTTATTATATTTGCTATTTGAATTCAATAAATTAAAAGTAGAATGCGTATATAAAAATCCCTGGTACTTATATTCATTTTGATTGTAATAAATGTTTAGTAAAGAAAAGCCCTGAGATAATTATTACGATATGTCTTAATGAATATTTATTAATAGAAACCCTGTGGTTATGTAATCAATGAATAGATAAACCAGAATAATATAACTATGAAATCATTTAATAATAAACCAGTAGTTGATATATTATAAAAATTATATATTATATTTTAAAAGTTTAGTAGTCAATATTTAAATCTTGAGAAATTATATATTTACATTGTTTATTTATTTTGTTTGGAAATCTGGAGTGAGTGCGTTCGTGAGGGTTGAGTTTTATAAGACTCAACCTTATGCGAATGCGTTTTCAGTACTCACAAACGCAACTGGAATTGCGTTTTCAATTCTTCAACGTCTTACTTATCTAGTCTCTTCCAGACAAAGTCAGAATACGAGATTGCAATCTGGATTGTCCAATGTGTTTGCTATCGATCAGCAAAAAGTTTTACATCGATCGTTTGGGGTTTAAGCGTTGTTGTCTGATTCTTTACATTTTCACTTAGATTGAGAAATTGCAATATATATATGCATTGAAATATTACAATATTTTTTTATTTGTATTTTAAAATGTTAGAATCTTAACTATATAACTAGTATGTAGATATATAATTTTATACGTTTAAAAAAAGCTCCATTTTTGGGATTGAAAATGGTAAAAAACATGCATGGAGAAAGCGATAAACAATGCAAATATTTATTAATATAAGTAAATTAACTGATTTTTTTTTTTAACATCATTTTTATGTTATATAAAAAATGGTAAATACATTATTAAAATATCTGTCATTTCCAGTGCAGAATATAAGTTATAAATTCGAATTTACTTGTTTTTTATTATTTTTTTAAAGAAATTTTCACTGGTAAATTACATTTAAGTTATTCTAATAAATTATAGGTTTATACTTTCTAATAATTTTTAGAATCAAAACTTGAGTTTGATTCCAGTTTCCTGATTAATGATAGATTATCTTTAAAGCATGGATAGTGAAAAAGAAAAACTACAAAACGAAAATTAATAATAATGTGTTTATAATAATGAAAGCAATGGATGGGGGGGGGGATTTTAATGCAAAAAAAAAAAAAACTCATTAAAAAGAAAACTACTTTTGTTGTTAAAAAAATAAATGTAATTAATTTTAAAATACAGTACTATTCAAAACTCAAAATTTGAATTTAAATGTGGCAAATCTACTGTTGCAATAAAATTGTTTAATTAAACATCAAAGCATAATTTGGTAAAAGAAGTGCATTATCCATAAAGACAATGATAATTTATATAAAAAGATGGATTCATTAACAGTTATTGCATAACTTAAGCAGTGGGAATCAAGTTGTTTGTGTGGAAAACTTATTTATTATTCTATTCTAGGCAGCATTAAAAGTTTGATTTGTCTCAAACTTCTCAGAAGTATTTGTTTTTCCGATCTTTAAATTAATTTGCAATATATTGCTGTGGTAATTTCTATTTAATTATTTTTGAAATTATTTCCACTATTGTCATAACTATTTTTGAATATGAAGAAAATGTGAATGTCAGATTCTTCTCTAGATCTTTTCGTAATTTGAAAAATTCATTTTTAAAGATTCTTATATGATTGCCTTCCTATTTACTGCAATTGAGGATTTGATTCATAGTTCTTTAATAAAATGAGATATGCTACAAAATCTTCAAAGTTTTTTTTTGTTGTTGTTTTGTTTTGCAGGATTTTTTGTCTCTGTAATCATTTGACTATGCATTCATTTTGGTGTTTGAAAATTAATGCAAGAGGGTTGGGGTTTAATATCTTTTGATGTTGTTTAAATATCTCAAATGGCATCTAATCGCTTGTTGACACTATTGTCTCTAAATGAGGCCAATATCTTATGATTTTTATGAGAAATTTTTCACTTATTGTTTATGTTTGAACCGAAATCTTATAAATTTACAAGGATTGTAAAATTGTATTAGATGCCATTTTTCATAATATTATACCATTATTTTTCTATTGCTAATGATGATTTATTTGTTTCAATGGTCAACTTTAGTTTCAATAATAAATATGTTTTTATAACATAGAATAAAATGTGAATATACCTTTACCCTGCTTAGCGATTGACTATTTAGTGATATTTCACAATAGTGATCATCATCAATTTGTACCCACTACTTCAATTTACAATCGATTTTTCACTATAACGATCAGAAAAAAATTTTAAAAAAATTTTTTTGGTAGCCATCTTCAATTTTGCGTCACTTATGAAGTCAGAGATATAGGTATTTTAAATTCATTTTACCCAAAAAAAAAAGTATATTATTGTAATATATATACAGGTAATGACTTTGCTGTAATTGTATACACATACAAAATTTTATTCATAAAAAATAATGTTAGTGTTGCATTTAGTATTTTGAATATAGAACGTATAAACTTAAAATATCTATAATTACTGAATCTGTAATACTGTATATATAAGTGTTGAATGTCTAGAAAAATTAAACTTTATTTAAATATAATGTACAGTACTTGGATTATTTAAATAAAGTTTAATTTTTCTAAAGACATTCAACACATTAGATGATGAAATAGTCCAATATATAAATACGGTACAGGACAACTAAAATACTATTCTCACAAACTTTCAGGAAAACACTAAATATGAATATTAAACTGTGTGCTGTGTTTATTAATTATATATTATTTTTAAAACACCTGGATAATTAAGTAAAAATAGTTATTGATTTTGTAATTTTGTTAAATATGTTATTTACACTCAAGTTGTTTCAAATCAAAAGAAAAACAACATTTTAAAATGCAAATGTTAAATTAGAAAAGTTTAAAAAGAAAAACAGATTGTATTTAAAATAAATGTTAATGAATTTTCTTCTACACGAATGGGGGGGGGGGCATTATTGCATTACTAAAAATATAGTAAAAAAATAAAAGAAAAATAAACTTTGCTGTATGTTTTAGAAAATTAGAAGTTAGATTTTTTACTTTTAAAATAAGTTGATTTTTTTTTTCTAAAGTTGACTGCTTTATGATAAGCATTAAGCATTTTGTTACTGTGGAGTACAGTAATAAGTCTTTATGTTCAATTAAATAATTAATAATTAAGCATTGTTTTTTTAATTTGAATAATTTCTCATAAGTAACAAACATAAATGTATAGTAGTAATATATACTGTAATACAAATTTTAAAAAAAAGCACTTCAGTATGGATTTTTTTTTCATTACGATGAAAAACTTCTGGGGAAGAATATAAAAACTTTTAAATTCAAATTTAGTTTCACTTTCTCTTTCTTTTTGCTGTTCTGTACTTTTTAAAGTGAAAATATGCATTTTTTTTTCCTAGTGATATAAAACTTTTCTTTTTAAATACCGTATTTAGTCATCATTGTCATGAAAAAATCAAGAAAATCTTTGAGCTTGGAAACCAATATGTATATTTTACATCGACTGGAATCGACCAATTTTTTCCCCATTATAATTACATATTTTGTATACGATATTTTTGCTTAACGATGAGTTTTGGAGGACCAACTGCCATCGCTAAGTAGTGTAAAGGTGTAGTTGTACACCCTGGTCTCGTTTTATGCGGATTTATTTAATGCGATTTTGAAGTTATGCGATTCATGTTTCTTCTTAATATCTTTGTATGTGTTTTTTTTTATGCGATCAAAATTATTAGATCAGAAGTCAAGCTCCGATAATGCGCTATTACTTTAAATATTATAAATTTTGCATTTTCACATTATATTTAAAGTAATAGTGCATTATCAGAGTTCAACTTCCATCTAATAATTTCAATATTTTCAACGCTTTATAATAGTAATGTAATAGATTTTATGCAATAAAGAAGTTTATAATTCACTTAAAATCAGGATTTCCCCATTTTATATTACATTTTACAAGATTATAAAGTAAATCTGTTCAAACATTATAGATGCCTATGCTATGCATATTGTTGTTTTTGCATTTTAAATCACATAACATTTTTGCTTTTTAAAAAAAAGTATGTAATCAATTAATCATTTAGTGTCCACAAGTAATAAATTTTACAAGATTATAATGTAAATCTGATCAAACATTATATATAGATGCCTATAATATGTATGTTGTTTTTGCTTTGAAATCACGTTCTATTTTTGCCTTTTTAAAAAAGAGTACGTAATCAATTAATCATTTAGTGTCCACAAGTTTATTTTTAAAAGATGAGTAACAACAGTGTGCACAATTAAATTTGACAATTAAAATCTGATTTTTAATTGTAATTAACAATTTAAAAATTATGTAACATGATCTGAAATTAATATGATGTGAAACGATGAAATTTGATTTTTAAACGGAATTAAAAAATTAAAGACAAAAATAATAATTTAATTTTTAATTGTTAGTTTTGATTAAATTTTGCCAACAGTAGTGAGTCGGTGTCTTTTTATTATCATAAGTCTAAATTCTTATTTTTATTTTAAACTTTTAGTTTACCCTAATTGAGAGGAAAAAACACCCAAGAAAATGAATTTCTTTGGAAACAAAAATTTCAATTTTGGATTGCTTAGCAAAATGGGAAGGATCAACAGCGATTGGAAAACGTTTTAGTTTGGGCAAATCTACTATAAGACCAATTTTAAAAAATGAAGTTGGTGCTAGTTGCATTTCCTCTTGTGACCAATCTGATGTCTCAAATAGCTATAATGATTAAAATACCATACATGTATGAAAAAAATGTAAATTACGCATAAAAATATATTGTTTTGAATAAAATTAAATACTGTAGTTAATAAAAAAAGTTTGTCTTGTATCAATTTTTTTCAAATTTGAAATTTTTTATTAGTCATATTTTATTTTCTCATTTTTTTTTAATGTGAGTTTTAAAGTAATTTTACATTGTTGCTTTGCTTTTATGCGATTTTTGGAAAATTACAGTACATATCCCCCATTTTTCAAGGTAAGTTAAGTCTATTTTTGTGCAATTTCTTTTGTGTGGTTTTTCTGAGAAACCTATCTACCGCATAAAATGAGACCCAGGTGTAGGGTTTTTGAGTCCTAGCATTCTAAGTTAAGTTAACCAGTTTTTCAGTATCTTTATTTTGAAAGTCCCACAGCTTTTCAATAATAGAATATCTTTTTGTCTATAAATAAAAATAATTATTAAACTAAATTTTTATTTCTTTGCATAGAAAAATGTTTTTTTTATTTATTTTTCTCAATATAAACATGTATAAATCATCATTAAATATCTGCAGCATGTTAAATAAAATATATCAACTCAATTTTCTCTAAATCTCTCTATCCATTGTTTTTCTTTATAAGAACTCATAGCTATTTCATTTTTTTATATCAATCAGTTTTCTTTTTTTTTTTTTCCATATTTTCAAAATATTTCTTCTTTTTGTCACATCTAATTCCTCTTCCATAATGTTCTTAGTATTTTTTTTATTATCTATTTTTAATATTTCAATCTTAATATATATATTTTTCTCATCTTATATTTTCTATTCATTTCTAAATCTATAAACCAAGTTTCCACTGTCTACTCCCTTCTATTTCTCTAAGTCTCAGATCCATGTCTTGTACACTCCAATTAAAACATTTAATGTTCCAATATTTTAAGTATAATTTTAATGTAACAATAAATTACTACCTATATTTTTTTTTTTACTTTTGCAATTTTTATTGATATATTTGTTTTATTATTATTCGATAAACAATTTCCTAATTTTTTAAAAGCACTAATTTATTCTTTTACTTCTGCCTAATCTGCAGTTCACATCTAACTATAATTATTGATTCAGACTTAAATGTATTTATTTTCTCTTCAATGATTTTTTTTATAAACTTCATCAATCCTGTTTAATAATTTGCTATGCTTATTTCAGATACTAGAATTAGCAATAGTGGCACAGTGAACTTTTTTACCCCCAATGATGAATTCATCCTTCTTAAAACAATTGTAAATAAATATTAAACAAAATCATTTTCTATCTGTATTTTCTGTAATATGAATAACTTTACAAAAATCTTTTTAATCTTATACATATTGAAGGGGTGCATGTATGCATGCATATATGCTTGCTTCATGTTTGAATTATAGCCTATTTCCCATTGTATATAATTTATTTTTTAATATCCGCATACATTAGTATTAGTGCCTGTGTGCATGTATAATTTTACATTTTAAAGTTAAAAGCTGATTGGTTTAAGTCACTGCTATATTACTTTAAGAAAAAAAGTATCTTGTTAAAAGCATAATTAAGTAAAGAAATGGTAATATATTGCATACAATGGGAGGAAGGTAGGAAGCCATTACAAGAGAGAATGTAAGTACTGTATTTCTCTATCTGTAGATACAATCAGCTATAATACTTATATTTGAGCATCTTCAGAGTCTATACACATTTTAAGGTGTTAAACGAAAATAAAAAAACAATGGCAAGGAAACCAATTTGGCTGCACATAAGGGGCATGAGGAAGTAGAAAACTATTGGCTCAATTAAAAGCAAAAGCAGGACTAAGTTCATTAAGAATTAAAAAGTGGACCCCGGGCATAAAATTAGGTATATAAGTGTGGAAGAGGGCATTGTGTAAAAAGAATAATATATTTGGCTCCAGATCCTAAAAGGAAGAAAATAAATTGTATATTTGACACAAGATCCTATTGATTCAGTGTAACTTTTTAATTGGTTATACTGCTTAAGATTCTGCTTATTACTCTTTCATTATTAATGATGAAAAAGAAAATGTTAAAAGTACCTGCTGTTATGAGCAAGTAGACAGGCATCGACTTCTCCATAGTCATCGGTGAAGTTTGACCTCCAGAAAATTTTCATCAACATGATTAAGATCTATCTCCATGAAAGTTCTAAGACCATGAATCTTTATATCTATTTTCGCAGAAGAAGTTCCGAAAGTCATTATCATCTTGCTGGTAAAATGCTTTCATTTTATTCGAAGGTTGTTTAACTGTAACTTTTTTTTTTAACATATTTTCTTCAGCTAGTCTTAACTTAGTAATTTATATATAGTATTTATTATTGATGTTAAATCTACTGGTATTAATTGTTTAACAAATTTGAAATCTATTTTGCATTTTATTTATGTTACCTTGAATAATGGAGGGAGTTAAATTTTAAATCATTAAATGTGTTTGCACTTGTTTGCTCTCAAAATCCTGAGGGATGGAATGAGTTGAGAAGACACTAAATTTAAAGCTATAAAATTTTAAAGTAATAACAGTAAGTATCTATTTTTTTGGGGGGCGGGGGGGTATTTTCTTGCTCTTAGTTCCCACCTTCCATCATGTCAAGTCAGGTTATTTCTCAATTTTTAGAATTATGTAAAGAATTAGTGAAGCATGTGGTGAGTGTTTTCCCATTTAATTAATTATAGAAATCTTTTTTTTTGTTTATCATGCTGCTCTATAAATGTAACCCAATCCATGCACTAGAAATCAATTTATAATTGAAGATATCTATAATAAAAACAATATATTAATTCTGTTAAAGTGTTACTTCATGTGCTGCTAAAGTTAATAATTCTATTTTAATAATTTACTAAGGCTGTAACCTTAGAAATAAGCGTCTGAAAAATACGAAGGTAGGGACCTCTATAGGTCTTAAAACACAAGCTTACGCTATGAAGAAAAGAGAGAATCCCTAGAGAATCCCTTCTTTACTTCAACCTACTTTTATATATAAATAGGTGAAGCTGAAGTGTTTTGATCTAAGAGTGTGAAGCTATTCAATACTTCACTAATTAAGTCCACAATTCTTATAATACATTAATACTCGCGAAATCTTACAATTTACTACGAGTCAATGAAAAGATCTTATAGTAAGAAATCTGTTACGATAATTTAAAGTTGTAATTATAAATTTTATTAAACGCCCATTATTATATTAAGTAATAATTTACTAAGGCTGTAACCTTAGAAATAAGCGTCTGAAAAATACGAAGGTAGGGACCTCTATAGGTCTTAAAACACAAGCTTATGCTCTCTTTTCTTCATAGCGTAAGCTTGTGTTTTAAGACCTATAGAGGTCCCTACCTTCGTATTTTTCAGACGCTTATTTCTAAGGTTACAGCCTTAGTAAATTATTACTTAATATAATAATGGGCGTTTAATAAAATTTATAATTAATTCTATTTTAGTAAAATGATCCTATATAATGAAAACTAATATTAAGTCTGTCATATTTATAATTCAAGATTCCGTTATGTGAAAGTAATATTAATAAAGTTATGGAGATAAATGTATTGCATTGCTTATCGACACTGTAAAATTTATATGTAAATTAAACGCAATTCATGTACATGCAATTTAAAAAGAAATGGATTGTGCTATCAGTCTATATTAGGGTTAATTAATCTCCCCTGTACTTTAAATGTTATATTATTATATTTCCAAATTTAAGATGATTAAAAATAGTTATTGTGAACAGGTTCTAATTATAAGACATTCATACATGGTTAACTAGATATGCTTATTTATCATATAAAAATAAAGTTCCATAATGTTTATTATTAGTGTAGGTGGAAGGTTTGCTGTTGTGGCTTTAGCTAAATTAAAGAGCTAAGCCTACTAATATATGGAGTATCTGAATTAAGTTCAGGCCCATATGATTTTTTCAGTTGGAGAGCTGACTTTAAAGACATGTAGATGTCTAAAAGTTTCAGATCTTATTCTAACAATTATCTTTTAGATAAATACTTTGCTTGAGTTGGTTCTTTATATGTAATGTCCCAACTCCTCACTGAAGAGACCCAGAGGTTGAAACCGGTCTGGGGATGGGGACAATCCAAGATAAAAATGATTTGAATGCCTTCTCTTGTAGTAGCATTTATCATAAATAAAAAAAAGCTTGTTTAGAGCTATTAGCACGCTCTTAAGTTTACATATTTGTAAGTGCAAGCTATATATAAGTCATGTGACACCTGACTTGTTATTATTACTATCATTTATCTTTCTGTCTATTGCATTCCTATCCCCTTCATATGTGTTGCATTGATCATATTATTGAATTCATTACTTCTATTCACCACACAGTTCACTCATCTTCTTATAGTCACTGAGACAAGGGCAGGCTATATTTCTTCTTGCATGTCCAGATTCCTAATCAAGTATTAGTACCAGTCTAGGGTTGTGTGATAGAGCTGAAAACTGACACCACCCCTCGGTTAGAATCAAGAGCACTCCTGTGGCCAGGGACATCCATTCTTAGTTGTGAACTGTGCCATCGGATCGCTAAGCTGATCATCCTTACATTTGTTTGCCATTGACTACACTCACATTACCGCAATGTCTGAGCAGTTTTATCTGTGTAATCTTCACCTGCAGTCCTCAGCATCATACCCATCCACAATTGTCCCAATAAACAAAATAAATATGTAATAGATTGTTAGATTCAAACCTATAATGGGCTGATAGCTTCTCATAATTCCAGCACAAATTAAATATGGCACACATTATTGCTGATAAGCTGCTGCCACCTTTGGTGATACTATGTAAAAACCAGTAGATTATCTTAATCCAATAATTTGTAAGCTATTCTGTCCATTGTTTTAGTTTATGTAATAAAACATATTATCATTGTGAGTTGGAGCTATTAAGTAATTATATATAATTCAGTATTTTCACTGCCAAAACAAACACATCCATGGTTTTGTACATGACTGATATAATATTTCACCTTGTAACATTATAGAAATCAAATTCCAAAATGATGTCAATAACCATAAGGTAAATTAATGTAGGGCCTTAGTGAGTGCTAGTGTATGGTAAAGTTGCAAATTATGAAGAACCCTAAGAAAAGAGTCCATATTCGAACCCTGAGCTCTGTTGTTATGTATGAAGAATGGAAGCTGTGTGATGTCAAGTATGTAAATTATGTAGCTGAGACCAGGAAGCCTAGGTAGGGGTTTAAACTAGGAGCAAGAGTAGCCCTAGGTCTGCTGGTTGAGAGTACCTGCTTGGTCTTTCGGTCTTGTTGACTGATTACACAATCTTTTCCCTTACAGATTTTTTTTGTACATTATGGCTACCAATGTGAGACTTTGAACTGCCTTCATGTGATAAGGGGAGCACTTATAGGCCAAGTATTTAAATTCATTGCACATACAATATGTTTACATAAGGAGCTAAACCCAGAATTTTTTGGGGGGTGTTTGATGTTTAATGTAACCATTGCACTCTTGGAGCTGTAAAGAGAAAAAAAAACCAAGCTATGATTGTGAGTGTAAAGTTTGCTTCTGTTGTGACTGGCAAAACAATAAAAAAATTTGGGGAATAGCAGGTTAAGATGAGCATGTGTAGAGAAATTGGGCACTACTATGAAAAATAATAATATCATTTTTTTATCCATTTTCTTTTGCCGATGGAGTGAGTGATTTTACCAGCAGCATACATACACAAAAAAGAGAGGAAATATTTGTAAGGGACTGTAGTTATACAAGAAACAATAAATATGGATAGAACAAAGTCTAGGATATGGATAGAACAAAGTCTAGGATTTTTTTTTCCAGAAATAATAAGATGAATGGAACATTGCCACTGAGCAGGATGACCAGGGAATGCAGACCAGTTCATGAAAAATTTTGTCATAATGCCAATAATGGAATACAGTCACATGGAAGAAGAGAAGGAGGACAATCAAGATCCATAAATAGGCAGATTCAGAGGAGACCTGGGGGAAAGCCCAATCAAACATTTGGAAAATTTAAAAGAGACTTTCCATTGGTATAACATAATGACAGACAACAATTAATAATTGCCAGAAGCCAATTGGAGGGAATGGCACAATACTGGTGGGATGACAATAGACATCAGCTGCACGCATTTCAACAATATTAAGTTCATTTTGGGACCCCAAATCACAATCCTGCATATCATGCTGGGGAATATGACAGGAATATTCCTATGACAAAAGGGACTGTTCCAAGTCCCCCTTGAGAAAGCAAGAGGTGCAAGTATATGCTGGTGATCAAGATTCAAACCTCATAACAACAGATATACCTATCATAAATGATCAAGATCACAAAGAAGTGCCATCATACCCTGACGATCAAGATTCGAATCCACTAACAACAGATATATCTATTATAAATGATGAAGATCACAAAGAAGTGCAATCATATCCTGATGATCATGATTTGAACCATCTAATAACAGTTATACCTATTATAAATGATGAAGATCACAAAAAATTGCAATCATACCCTGCTAATCAAGATTTGAACTCTAATAACAGATATGCCTATCATAAGTGATGAAGATCACAAAGAAATGCAGTCATATCCTGGTTATCAAGATTAGCATCCTCTCATAACAGATATATCTTATCATAAACAATGACAGATATACCTATTACAAATTATGAAGATCACAAATAAGTGCAATATTACCAAAATAAGTGCAATATTACCCTGATGCTCAAGATTTGAATCCCCTCAGAACAGATATACCTATCACAAATGATGAAGATCACAAGGAAATGCAATCATATCCAGATGATCAAGATTCGAACCCAGGAACAACAGATATACCTATCGTAAATAATGACGATCTTGTTCAAAGAAGTGCAATCATACCCTGATGATCATGATTTGAACCATCTAACAACAGATATACCTATCATAAATGATGAAGATCACAAAAAAGTGTAATCATACCCTGATGATCAAGATTTGAAACCCCTAATGAAGATCACAAAGAAATACAATCATATCCTGATTATCAAGATTTGCACTCTTTTATAACAGGTATATCTATCATAAACAATGAAGATCATGAAGAAATGCAGTTATACCCTGATGATTGGGAATTGAACTCTGTAACAATAAATGAACATATAATAAATGACAAAGGTTACGAGGAAGGGAGATCTCATGCTGATTATCAAAATTCAAACTCCTTAAGAATAGTACTAATACCAAGGGAGTCGACTAGAGACAATGAAAAGCAAGAAACATGAAGTTCCCACCAAATGGAACAGGGAAGAAGTGATAACAAAATAATGAGTGATGCATATACCCAAAAAAAGAAGGAGACTGACAAACAGAAAAATCCCAGCACAAAGAGACCCATATACCAGTGGAAGGAAGTGCTATCTTAGACCCCATGACTCAGGAGAGGGACCCCAATAAAAGTGTAAAGTAACCCATTTAAATGACAACTTAGGGATTAAATTTGAACTTAAGAGATAGGGAGAAATCTAATATATTTAATTAAACTGTAAATAAAATTATAAAAACAGGGAGAAGGTAGAGTAGCAAAGAAATGAAAACTAACAAACATGCACACACTAGCATTCTGGCAAAGAAAAAACATCTAGTGATCATTCATTCACTGTAGAGGGTGTGAGTTCTTTTTTTTTTTGGTTATGTTGGTGGATATAAAGTTTTGCATATCTGCATGCATATATGCTTGCTTCAGATTTGTTTGAATTACAGCCTACTTCCCATCGTATATAATTTATTTCTCAATATCCACACATATTAGTAATATGTGTGTGTGTGCATGTATAATTTTACATTTTAAAGTTAAGAGCTGATTGTTTTAAGTCACAATATATTATTTTTTTTAAAAAAAGTTTAAAAGCATAATTAAGTAAAGAAATGATATTATATTGTATACAATTGGAGGAAGATAGGAAGCCATTACAGGAGGGAGTGTAAGTGCCATATTTCCTATCAATAGATACAATTGGCTGTAATTGTTACAGTTGAACATCTTCAGGGTCTTATGTTTACATGCTTATAAAAGACAGAAAAAATTATGTTTTACACATCATCAACAGTCTGGGACCATTTGTATGTTGATTATCTTCTGATAAGTAATAGTAAACTGATGTAGCTTTACCATGCACCTATCATGATTCAATTTGAATCTATTATTCATCTTTTGCTTAGTTACTACTGATTCGGTGGATCTGGTACATTAATTAACTTCCACATTTCATTATATAAGAATTTTGATGCAATGATAAAGTCTCTGTTTTTTACTTTCCTAATAGTGTTCATGAAAAGACTGACTGGTTCAGGGACAGGCACTGTGAACAATAGCGTACATCTAACATTCCATATAGCATGTACAATAAAGATGGAAAGTCTAATAATAGGAAACAGTTTAGTTTGTAAGGCTTCTCTTATAGACATGATTTTATAGTAATTCACCTTTAAGTTTTGGTATATGGCTAAATTTATTTTACTGACTCCAGGGCATGAGTAAATTATATGGTTGAATGACTCATCTTGCCTTTTACCTATTTGACAAAAAGGGTCTATCTTATTGTAAAATCTTTTGAAATGAAGAAATTTATTTATGGGCATGGCTTCTAAGTTTATTTTAATAATGAAATTAAGGTACTTAGGCTCAAGAGTGAAAAATTTAAAAATTGTTGTTAATTTGTAGTTGGTGAGGCCAAGATTTGGAGTAATTGTGAGATAATTTGGATTAATTATATTGTACACCTCCCAGATGGTAATTTTTGATTTTTGTAATTTTTGATCTGTAGTTAAATGCTGGTTAAGCATACAGAGCAGTTGATCGAGCCATGCACATTTTACTAGGCGAGGATGGCCTGTGAAAATTTATTGATTCGTGTTTTTTTCATCAGGTTAATAATTAATGTAAAAGATTTTTGAAAAATAATTGCATCAATAGAGTGGAAGGACATCCCAATGAATTTATGATGTACTTGCATTTTGGACATGCTAATTGATGTGGTACTGTTCTTCCAGAAAATCTTGGAGCATAAGCTATTAATCTTTTTGGAAAAGGCTTTTGAAATGGTAATGATTGACAGATAGTATGCACATCTCGACATGACTTTGATTGGCAGATAGTATGCACATCTCAACATGACTTTCATTTTGAGAAGTGCCACCTTTTCTTGTAATGACAAGTACACTTTTGAGAGAGTTTGAATTATTTTAGATGTAGAATCCATTAGAGTATTTTGTATCTGTCTTGACATTGAAGATTGAGAAAGGTAAATAGGAAAGCCTAGAATTTCTTGTGGCTTGGCGAGAAATCTTGAGGTTATTGTTTTTCCTGAAAGAATTTTCCATGCAGAGGATTTTTTGGGGTTAAATTTAAGATGAGATGACAATGAGAAATTGTCAATTATTTGGTAAAGCTTTGGTAGGAATTTTGGGGATGGAAGGATAACCAAGATATCGTCCATATATGTGAATACCTTGAGTGATCTCTTAATTCTGGGTATGAATATTCCTGGGAAAGAATTTTCTATGTTTTTTAGAAGCAGATTTAAATAACAGATGAACAGCAGGGCGCTGAGTGGGGAACCTTGTGGACTGGAAATATCGGGTTGGAAACCATTAGTATAGCATCCATTCAGGGTGATGTGAATTTGTCTATTGTTAAGCAGATTTTCTATGATCTGGATAATTTGAGAGGGGATGTTGATTTTACTTAATAGAGCAAGGAGTTTGAGAATGTTGACAGAGTCGAACGCCTCTGATATGTCGAGTTGAATTGCAATAGGCTTGGCCATTCGCTTGGATCTAGAATAATCAAAAAGTGTCCTAACTTCACCAATGCCGTCAAAGGTGAAGATTCTTTCTTAGCATATTGGGACTGAACAATGTGATCAAGAATCACCTGCTTAATTTTTCCTATATTACTCCTTCAATTACTTTGAGCATAATGGGAGTCATGGAGATAGGTCTTATGTTGTTGATATTGGTAGAGTCTTTATTTTTCTTTACATATGGCACTAGTGCTATTGGGTACAGATTGTGTATTTGTCTTTTCCCAGTAGCAAGGTGGTCTACCATACCCATCATAATCGGGATCTCAAAATTACTAAGGTGTGATATTAGGAATTTTGGTATGGCATGCATCTCTGGATGACACTGACTGGGAGAGCAGAAAGTCTGTTCTGCAGATCAGAAGATGTAATTCCATAGTTAATAACATCAGAGTGAGTCTGCCAGTTACATTTGATTGTAGTTAGATTATTTTGAAAATGATTTTTAAAGTGCTGACTTATGTATTCAATCATACATGGACTGGATATGCTGCTTCCATCTATTACCAGTGTTGTAGGTGTAAGTTGTTTTTTGATAGCACCCTCACCCACCGCTTATAACTTCTGGTCCAGCAATGCTGGGCTGTGAGGTAATTTTGTGCTCGTTTGATGGAAATGTATTCGGCGATGGCAACCTATTTACTTTATCATCATACATGGACTGGATATGCTGCTTCCATCTATTACCAGTGTTGTAGGTGTAAGTTGTTTTTTGATAGCACCCATCACCCACCGCTTATAACTTCTGGTCCAGCAATGCTGGGCTGTGAGGTAATTTTGTGCTCGTTTGATGGAAATGTATTCGGCGATGGCAACCTATTTAACTTTATATTGATGAATAAGATCCAAAAGATGAGCTGCATGTTCCGGTTTAGCATGTTAGCCTTTTATTTTTAGATGAATATCATTTAGTTCTTTAATCAGGGTCGATGAGCCTTTTGTTTTTTTGGTGAAGTGTGCAATCAAAGTTTGTAAAATTCCAATGAATGCAAACCAAGTTCTTCAGGGGTCTGTTTAACAGGTCATTCTTATGGAAAAGAATGTATGCTTTGGAAGGAATAGCTTCTGTGATTGATGCTTTAGTTAGCAATCTGAGTGAATGGTCAAGATTGAATGTAGCATAGTTGCTAAGCTGTATGGTTGAAATAATAGCATGATGATCTGAGAAGAGACAACTGGTTGAAGTATGATCTCCAGGCCATGGTGTAGTTCAGCTGTATAGAAAATGGAATCTATCAGTGTTTGATATTTATGTGTGTAGAATGAATAGGCATTTTGTGGAAGAAATCCACAGCCATTTATAAATTTTCTATTTAGCAAGTGGAGATATTTAAAAGTAAATTGGTCATATGACATGTTGAAATCTCCCATGAGAATGGTTGGTGCACTATTGTTGGCAGTCACCATGTTAATAGTGTTAATGATTCGGATGAAATTGGAGTGGTTGTTTGCGGTTTATATGTAAATAGCATTGGTGTTACTACTTCCATATGTCAGGTTGATACTTATAATGTTCTTGTCCTGATATGTAATTTTGAATTTATTTGGGGGATGCCTGTCATTAATAAGAACACCAACTCCCTCTGAAGCAGTGAGATTAGTTGAAAGGTATGCATAACCAAGTTTACTGAGCTCTGAAATGATGTGAGGATTGGAGTTCACATGAAATTTAGTTTCCCCAAAGAACATGATATGTGGAGAAGATGAGAGGAACCAATGTTTAATTGCCTGAACTCGAAGCATAGAATTCACCTTATATTAACCCCAATAATATGGCAAGACAAATTAGACATTAATGGATAATGAAAAGGATTCTACCGCTAGATGATGGATTTCCAGGTAAATATTGACAGGGTGCGGATCAAGCGGATTTTTAAAAGATGGAATAAGGTTGAGATTGTCATCACCAGCATGCTCATCACGAGGGAGCGAGGAAAATGATAACATTATCTTTCCCTTTTTTAGGCTTGCGAGATTGAGATTGTTCCCTTTGAATTGATGAGCCAATCATCAGCTCCATTCCAGACTCAATATCAGTTGAAATATCCTGGATGATGGGAGAAGGAAGAGAAGCTGGACAAGGTTCCAGACCATAATTCATTATGGAGGCACAATTTTCAGCCAGGTGAGCATAGTTTGTGCTGTGACTAGATTGTTTACGGAGGCTGTATGTTGGCTGAAAATGTAATATGTTTTTGTGTTGTATTTGTTGAAGAGAGATGCTGGTAGAATTTTTTTTTTATTTGTATTCGATGGAGTTGTTAACCCTTATATCACCCAATGATGCTTCTGTTGTTTCACTGCCTTCAGAGCATCTGGAATATGAGTTTACGTCTGAGGATATTCTTTGTTTGCTCGTATTACTCAGTGCCAGATTATTCCTATGTGAAGCACTACCAAAAGATATATTTGCAAACTTCAACAGATCAATTTCGGTGTTATTAATGATTTCTTCGTCGGGATTTGCAGTTGATTTTTTATTTTGGACTATGCTGGTATTGTACTGGTTGATTGGCACTTCCTTGCATTTATGTTGTCGGTTTTTGTTTTTCCCACAATGATTGCATATCCTAACCAGGCATTCTTTAATTAAGTGTGATCTATGGCCACAATAGAAGCACTGGGGTATTTATCCCTAGGAATGACAAAATCATGGATGAATTACGATGTTTTCTAACTGAAGGTATGTCTGCTAGGTTTAAACCTTTCTTTAATTGAAGTTCAAACACCCCTGTGTTAGAGAGCATACTGCTACCAGATCTTTCTAAGTATCTATATTGCTGAACTTTTCCAAAAGGTAAAAGCAACTTCTGAAGGTGTGACTTCTCAAATCCAGCAGTGCAGTTTTTAATTTTTCCATGTAGGGTGGAACTTCTATTAACATCAATGTGGATCAGGAATTTATTATCAACTGTTTTATAAGAACTCTTAAAATTGTTGCAGTTTGCCCAGCTGCTAAATTCCAGCGCTATGTAATGATCGTTTGGGTGTGTAAGTAGACAGTGAATTCCTTCCCCAATCTTGTGGTGTTTTATGAGATTGCATAGAGATTCGACTGGAAACTTGTAGAGAGAACAGTGTGAATCTGTTGTTGCTGAAATGGGGCTTTTGTCGCTGTTGTAGTCTGCGAGTGACAAAATGGGAGGTTGGGAGGAATGGTGTGGTTGAATTCATGCAAAAGATTGGCATATTGATCTTCGGTAAAGTTGACTGTTGAAAAAACATCCAAAGTGGTATGAAGCAAATTAGTGTTTGTGGTGCCGATGTATTGGACTGTTGAAAAAACATCCAAAGTGGTATGAAGCAAATTAGTGTTTGTGGTGCCGATGTATTGATCAATTAACTCTAATATCATAGACTCAGGTGACTGATCATTCGCATTAGAATCTTCATGTAATTGCTTGCTGTGTGAGTATTTTTTGTTTGAAATTATGCTTGGATTTCTTAGCTTTGATATATATGTTTTTGCAATATTTGCGTATGATGGCTTTGGTTGATGATTAGATGCGTTTATTAGATAGGAGGATAGGATTTGTGTGGTATTTTGTGAATTAATGAAAAGAGGAATTGGATCCGGCTAAATTATTACTTTTATTTTGAATATTTTTTGGGGTTATAGGAGGCATTGAAAATAGCACCTCTATAGGATGGTTTTGAATTTTAGAATCAGAAAACTTTGAGATGTATGTTGTAGAATTAAGCGAATCATCATTTTTCATTATTGTGTTTTGCAAGGAAACTATACTATTTTCATTATTAAAGTATTCCAGGCAAGAAGATGGTGAGTTAGAACACATTTCTAGAGTGTCAGGGCCATCCACAACATAAGTATCATTTGATTGCATGTTAAGATTTAGGTTCCTTACTTTATCCTTCTCAGAACTTTTAATAGATGATGATCTAATTGGATTAGTGTTGATATTTTGAGTTATTGTTTTAATTAAAGAGACTAATCTGAAGAGTGAGATATGATTTGATTTTTTTTTAGTATTTTAATTGGAATTTTAGTGGAAATAACCGCAGGTCTACTTCACACTCTGATGAATTAATGCTTTCATCTCCATTTGCTGTTGGATAATTTTCTCCCACTTTGTTAACTTTAGGTCTAGCATTATGGCTAGGCATATTAGATAAACTATGAACAATTAACGTAGAGTTTGGTAGCTCAGTTTGTTTTGAGAAGCAAATATGGGATTTTTGCGACGGATCACTGTTGGCACTTTTATCAAAGTCTGAAATCACAGCCTCCATAACGTTATGTCTTGGGCCCTTAATTTCATTAGCTTGTGTTTTATTAAATTTATCGACATTTGTCCCACATGTAATATCATCTGTTATTATATCATGATAAGAAGAATCATTTTTATTTATCATATAATCATTAGAGCATACTGGGGAAATGTTTTCAGCAATTAGGTTGTGCATTGCTTCATTAATGTTATCCGATAAGATTTGCTCATCGGACATGTTTTTATCAAAGTTAGTGGAATTTTTTTTAGTATTTTGATTATTAACCCTAGATTTTGCAGGTTTGTGTTTATTTAAACTTTTGATATTTTTATTTGAGACTATTTTTGGAGATTTTGAAATTTTTTTACCTCCGTTAGATTCGATAATGGCCGCAATTTTGTCTGGCACATTATTTTGTGATTTCTTCCGGATTAAGGAGGTTTTTCTCAAATCCATAATATAAAATAATGAAACAAAAAAAAATGAGCACCGGATCTATCTATCTTTTTTGTCTGCTCTTCCTGCCTTGGTAAATATATTCAATTTAACTAGGAATTTGTGCTTGAATTACACAGAAGCCAAACCGAATTATACCGCCATCTTGGCTTAGTCTCTTCTCGGTGTTTATTTTGTAGAAATAAATGGATAAAACAGGTAAAGTAGTCACCAAACATGTTAAATAACTAAAGCTATATTTTTACGTTTTTCTTATCTAAGAGCTGCAAAAAAAAGTATTTTAATTTACTAATTTTATTTTTTACGATCTCTATACATGTTTTAAGGTGTTAAATGAAAGTAAAACACAATGGCAAGGAAACTAATTTGTTTACACATGAGTCATAAGAAAATAGAAAACTAATGGAACATCAATTAAAAACAAAAGCAAGACTAAATCCATTAAGAATTAAAAAGCAGACCCCAGGCATATTTAGTATATAAGCGTGGAAGGGAATAGTGTGTAAAAAGAATTGTATATTGCCAAAACAAACACATCCATGGTTTTGAACATGACTGATATAGTAATTTACTTTGTAGCATTAAAGTCATGTCAATAACCTTAAGGTAAATAACTTAATGATTGCTAGTGTATGGTATGGTCACAAGTTGATGAATAACCCTGAGAAAAAAGTCTGTATTTGAACACTGAGCTATGTCACGCTGTATGAAGAAAAGAAATTTGTGTGACACCAAGGATGTCAATTATATAACTGAGACCAGGAAGGCTAGGTAGTGTTTAAACTAGGAGCATGGTGTAGCCCTGGGTCTACTGGTTGAGAGTCCCTGCTTGATCTTTCAGTCTTTTTGACTGATTACACAATTTTGACTGTTACAATATCATTGTCTGATTATAGTATTATGTTGCCTAGTGACTACTTTCTTTTGGATTCAGAACTTAACATACTTTTTTTAAGTTAATCATCAATTTTTGAACATTCATTAACCACCACTTATAACTAAATAAGGCTCTTTTGCCTTTAGAGAAAGAAAAAAATAAAATATATAAAAAAAGTTAAATGAGTTTGCAGTGATTTTATATGATCCATGAATCACAAATACATACATTCTATACTCAAAATTATTATTATATTTGATAACTTGCATTGTCTTTTAAATTTTGCACTAGTGTTTTTTATGAAAGATTTCAATACCTTTGCCAAATTTTATACATAAAATGAAAAAAAAACAATATCAAAAGTCTTTAGAATATTTTTGAGGTTATTATATCTTTTTTATATATATAAAATGCTTTATAGAATGTCTATGGCTTTTCATTCACTTTATATACCTATTCAGTGAAGATATCATGGCTGGAACAAACTGATTAATCTTTTTAACATATTGTCAGAATCTTATGGACCATTTTTAAAGGAAATACATCTGGTGTCTTTATGTTCTGATGTTATAAGATCAGCATCTCACTTCTACATAATAAATTATAATATAATTTAGTTGAGGTAACTGCATTATATAATGAAATACTTTATAATATAAAGCAATACTTATCAAGAATTTTAAAGTAATTCAAATTCTCATGTTAATAAAGTGCCATAGGCTTTGTGATAAATTTAATACCGCATTAATAATATAGATAATTTAATATATAGATTTATAACATTGTTGATCTTTATTTAATATTATATTATTATTAAATCAGAAAGCTAATAATCTTATTTCAAATTGTTTATCTATTCTCTTTGTCAAAAGTTGTTTTTTGTACAGATGGCATATGGAAGCTATAATTCGCAACATATTTGATATTATATTTTTTCTAATGTTAAAAACAAACACTATTACATTTATATCTCATAGTTGTAGAGTTGTTAGCTGAGCATATCATGATAACATAACTTTAAAGCTTTGTTCTAAATGTCTACTTGATGCATATATTATACAGCAAAAAAAAAAGAAGAAAATTGCTTAATGATTGAAGAAGAATGCACAAATTAACTATTAATATATCATTGATTTAAACATCTTTATTGCTTAATTGAAAAATTAATTCAGTATATGGCTGAAATTTATTTACTGCACATTTTTAAAAATTAATTAGGGAGATCTTATGTGTATGCTTTTTTGTGCACATGATTTGATCACATTAAATTGATGCAGTCACTGAAATGCAAGCAGCTTTTGTGAGAGGGGGTGGCACCAAAAATATATTATGTTTTTTTTTCCTTCTATATAGAATTGTGTTTCCCAAAATGAGTAATGGCCTCTCCTGAGAATACTTGGAATGATTCAAAGGACTCATAGAAGCCTTGAGTGCAATTGGGGAGCATCAAATAAAAATAAGGAGGTAAAGAAAGCAATTTTAAAAAAAGAAAAGAAAATTGTAAAAAAACCATTTGTACTTGTTTTATATGTTGTGTAGTGTAACATAAAGTTGTAGTAAATACTTTATTTTTCATATACAAACACAAAGTGTCATTAATAAATATCAGGAAGTCTAGTGTGCATTGGCATGAAAGGATGTATGATAACTTGTTTGAATACAAACTATAAATGGGTATCATATACAAAATCTAATTTAGCTTACTTCTGAATGATATGACAGTTTATCAATAATGCAAGTGCAATAAGTAAGTAAAATATTTAATGCCTAATTGATACTTTCAATTTCTACATATTATGTATCACATATAAAGCAAATTGTATTGTTGTTTCTATAAAACAGAAATTTCTACGTGAGTATTTTTGTACATTTTCTTACATCAGTACCATATATTTTTTGTGTCTTCTAATGTTTATTTAAATGAAATTATAACATGTTATTGGCAGCACAACATTAAGAGGAAAAAGAATTGTTATTCTAATATTAAATACACATATGTAATACTTAATAAGTATGTAAAATATTTAATGCCTAATTGATACTTTCAATTTCTACATATTATGTGTCACATACAAAGCAAATTGTATTGTTGTTTCTATAAAACAGAAATTTCCACGTGAGTATTTTTGTACATTTTCTTACATCAGTACCATATATTTTTTGTGTCTTCTAATGTTTATTTAAATGAAATTATAACATGTTATTGGCAGTACAACATTAAGAGAAATGAACTCATAAAAAGAATTGTTATTCTAATATTAAATACACATATGTAATACTTAACAATGAAAATATCCAATTTATTAGTTTCATTAATATTTTAATTTGTTTATTTATTAGCATTTTACACAAAAACTAATGCATATGTGATGCTGTGAGTATTATTCTAATGACACAACTTTTGTAAAAAAAATTGGAACCAATGAGAAAAATTGAACTTTTTTGATTATTTAAATTGTTATATTCTTGATAATTTTATACTTCTATTTTGATAAATAACCATATATGTTTTACTTTTTTTTTTTGAGAATGTTATAAAAACGTTGAGTTGACAACTTAGTATTGAATATTTGAACTGCCATTTTATTTTGTTGCCTGCAAATAATATACCTTACCGATGTGTCTGATATGACAAAATCTTTTATTAAATGTAGGAACATTTAACAAAAGTTTATGCTAATAAGAAAATTGGATTTATCTCATTTTCAAGCACTTAAAGAAAAATTTTGAGATGATTGATTTTGGTAAAATTCTTTTCAGTATCATTCAAATAAGATGATGATGGGTTGCAGGCTCCTTACAACAGTTTGTTACTGATTGCTGAAATATGCATATAATTGGTGAAAAATTAATTATACCAGCTATAAATGAAGTAATATGTATTGATATACAAATCAGAAACTATTATTATCAAGTAAATTTTGGTGAACAAAAATAGTACAAAGAAGAATTGATGCAATATCTCAAGATATTGAAGACTCATTATGTAAGTAAAAACATTGCATTTCTTCATGCCATGAAATAAAGCTTTATTTTTAGAATTCATGCAATGTATAAAAAAAAAAAATTCCAAGAATTATTATTAGCTAAAACTTTGCAAACTGATATTACATGAGAATTAATATTTCATTCACTAAAAGAATTTTTTAAAGGAACAAAAATCATCTGAATAATATCTTATTAGTTGCTATGAGAAATAATAGGTGGTATAAAAGATTTATTGCATATTTAAAAAATAAATCTAAATGTGTTCATTGCACACTGTGATCATTTATTATCAATATTTATTTGCCAAAGATCTGAAGACCTACATGTCATTAAAGCAATCAATAAAATCAGAACAATTTATTGAATGACATTATTTGGAAATTTGTGTATTGAAAACGATGAAGAAATCAATCAATGCTGTTTCATATAGAAAGTTTATTGATTATTGACAAAGTTCCTGTTTAGATTGCATAAACTCTTTGTGTTAGTGCTAGAATTTCTGAAAAAGAAAGCTGATGCATTTATGATTCAACTTAATTGACTCCAAAAATGTCATACTTTATTTGACCAAATTTGTTTTCTAAATTTTATGAAACAATTGAGGTGATAAGCTGAATTAGTCAAAATGAAAACTGTTATTTTTGTATTTGTGACACAACTTTTTATGCACAAATAAAATTTAAGAAGAGGGGTATTTGTCAGTTTCCAAATTTATCAACAATAGAAACACATAATAAAGATTTACTTATGTATTGCCTATAAATTCTTTATTCTGACTTCAATCATTCTTAAATGAACATAACCAATTAAGTTTTGATATTTTTCAAATACAAAGACTGGAAAAATTTCAGAATTACAAAAAGTGGTACAAATGAAAAACTGAAAATTTAAATTCAAATACTGGTATTAGCAATTGTCTGCAAAAGTAGATATCTACATTTATCTTAGATTATGAAGACTTCTGATATAGTTATTTTAATGGTTATATTACAGATTTTATTATTTTTAAAGGTGTTTTTTATATTTTTTAATCAGGCTTTTTTTTTGTTTGATTATATATAAGAATGTATTTTAAATATCTTTTTTTTTTTTACATTCTGTGTGCATTTTTTATGACGGATTTTTTAACATTTAAATATATATTTGTATGTATACGCGCACAAACATTGAATGATTAAATTGAGGGAATAACTATTGTCACAATTCCATATAAGTAATTGTGTAAAAAATAGTTGCTTTTGGTATTTTTTTACTGTGAAATTTATTATGGTCAAAAATAAAAAGAACGCATCGATTTTTTTTTTTCGATGTCGCATGATATTTTAAAAAATCATTGAAGTTTTTTTTTTACATGTTTCATTGTTATTCACGATTATTTTTTAACGGACAGGTGATTTTTTTTTCATTAATGGATGTTTCATTGCTCTTTTCAAAATTTCTACTTATACCCACTATATTGCTATAAAAACAAATTAAGGAAAGTAAGAGTGAGAAAAAAAAACACTTCTGAAATTTTATTGAAAAAAGATACTTGAGGAATCCCTTACTAAAGGAAAGTATTAATTATTTTCTTATTAATTTATTGGTGAATTATGTCTGAGATCTGTAGTGCCTAAAGTGGTTCAGAGGCCAATACATTTTTGAAAAATAAAATTCTGAATAAAAAACTGAATTTATATATACAATTAGATCAGAAAAAATAAATTGTATATTAAAAAAATAATTAATAAATAACATTCCAGATTTTTTTTTCTTTTCATCTTTTATTGCAAAAGATATTTTAATCATATAAATTCTCATGAAAAAGAGTTTATGATTCAGTAGAAAAAGCGTTGATCTATTTCAAATGGCAATATAATCTTTATGACAAACATTTGCTATTGTAGGATTTTTTTTATTTTAAAATCATCAGAGAAGTTTAAGTTAAGAGTTGAAACGTTCTCGTTGATTTATTTCTTCACCAATTTTATATATTCATTGACAATCGTCATTTAGCGGTTTAATTTAGTGATAGAATGGTGATATAAAGATATAACGTCCTGAATCGATTCCTAACCAGTGTCGTAACTACCGAATCGCAAAGGAAGGTAATGCCTGTGGACCCACGCCGTCCAGTGACCCATAAATTTGAAAATCTATAATTAAAATATATTCACATGAAAGCAATTATTAACTATATCTTATAAATTGTCGTTGTTGTGTGATATAAGAAATTATAAAATTATTTTGGAAAAATCCAAGGTACACTTCACAATACATACAAGGCTATCGTTCATTATTTAAAAACTAATTTGTTTGACTCTTCTCAGACTTGTCAATTACTAAATACAGTTGTTTGGAAAATGAGTTTAGTGAAATATATACCATTTTCTTGTTATTTTTTACACTATCTGTAACTATAGCTAGAATTGAAATGTTTTCTAATAAATTGAAAATAATAAAAGAAATTCAATTGGCCAAACCAGGCTTAAAGATCTTGCAATGTTAGCTATTGAGCAGAAGGAAGCATCTAAAATGGTCTTAAAAGAACTAATTAGTGATTTTCAAAGTGCAATAGTTAGGAAGAATGGTTTTTTTAAGTGAATACTTTTATTGAATTACTTTATATAATATTTATAATATAAAATAATTAATTAAAAATTTGTGAATACATGATAAATCAAAAATTCTGAGTTTTAAAATGAGCCCATTTTGAATTTCTGCCTTCAGGGCCCATTTTTTTTAGTTACACCATTGGCCTCGAGTAATATGTCACACAATATCCTGTGCAACTATCCACAGAATTATTATTATTTATTCAGATAAGTAATTTTCTTATTAAGAGTTTTATCTGAATACTGGCAATATATTAAAAATCAAGAAATTATTATTAAAAATATTGTAATTCCATTTTATTGTAATCTTGGCAATTGACAAATGAATAGTATTTATAGTAAATTATTTTTAGTAAGTTTATGTTAATTTAATTTTTGAAGTCACATTTATTGAGTCAAGACAATGTCTGCTCATCTCATGGCAAACATGTGAATATTAATTATTATAAATTAGTCTTAAGAATGTTTTTTATTATTATTTTAGTTATATCTTGTGGCATTTGTATGTGAGTATACTTTTGCAATTTTTAGGAGATTTATAATTCAAATGAATCATCAAGCAATTAAATATCATAAAATATTGCTAATTTTGAATTTCACATTACATTTATAATAATAATTTATCAAATGTATTCAATCTATAAAATTATTTCTACCTTCCAACATTTTATTTTCTGTTTCCAATGATAAAATTAGCAAAAAATAGTTTTTTTTTGTTTTTTTTATGGAACTAAAATAACATTGCAGTTTTTTTTCTGGTATTGTCTTAAAATCTATTACTGAAATAAAGAAGATTATAGAGCAAAGTAATGTACTATTCAGTATTTTGAATAAAAATAAAAATTACATAATTGTACTTGCATGATATAAAACAATAATTAAATTTACTGTTTTTGATATAGTTGTGTATATTGATATTTAAATTGCACTACAGACAAGAAGTAAAATAATTTGATCACTTGCTTGGAAGTGATGTGGTTCTTGAACTTCCCAATGACTTGTTGGTTACTTATAATGTGCTCAGCTAGCATATAGACTTTGCCAATGTTATAAATGATTAATTTACCAAATGCAAAACTATTGTAGGTTATTTTTCTTTCAATTAAACTGCAAGAAACAATATTTCATTGCTTACAGTACAATGTAGACAATCAAAAATATTTAAAGATTGTTTCTTAAATTAAAGATATTTTGGGTTTTTTATTAATAACAATTTTTACAAAAGAATAGTATGCCAAAACAGAGTGTAAGATGTTTACCAAAATTTGATTTTATGCATGGGAATTCAGTATTCTGTATTTAAATCACAAAAGAAATATTAAATCATTTAAAAGAAATTTTCTGCAGAATAATCTATTTGTAAAATGCATCAAAATGTTAAAAAGAAAGCTGTAAAGCAGAATATTTTGGTGCTCTTTCAAATATATATTTATGTAAACCAATCTATTATGTTTTGGTTAGTGCAATTATAATAAATCAAACTATAAAATATTACAATTAATAATAAATATTTATAATAACCATTATAAATACACAGAAGTACTTTCAATAATTTTTAGCATTATCAACCATTGTCAATCCACTGTAGGATGAAGATCTTTCCAAGTTCAATTCATCTCCGATTTTTAGCTTCTCTTCTCCACGTCACCCCTGCACACTTTCTTACTTCATCCATCCAAATCACATGTGGTCTCTTTCTGAGTCTTTTACAATATCTTGGAATCCAGTTTAAGATTTCAATTGTCCATCTATTATCATTTCTTTTAGCGATATATCCAGCCCACCTCTATGTCAGTTTTTTAATTTTTTCAATGATGTCAGTAACACCTATTTGCTCTCTTACCCATATATTGCATTGTTGATCTCTTCATGTGGTCTGAAGTCTCTGTATTGCTCTTATATTAAGTGTCCAAGTCTCAGATCCATATATAAGAACTGGCCAAACACATAGGCATATTTCCTTTTAGTATCAAGTTATTTCTACCAAAAGCACTTCAACCAAGTTTAATTCTATGATTAATTTCATCCACTAGGTTTTCATCTGTATTAATAATCTGACCAAGATATTAACATTTATCTTTAGTCCTACTTTTATCTGAAAACTCCTGCAACATTTCCTGAAGTTCTAAAGCATTATTTGCAAAAACACCTACATTATCTGCAAAATCTAAATGACTTAAATAATCCACATTTATTTTCACTCCTTTAGCTTTCCACTTTAAACCACAAAATACTTCTTGCAGCACTGCTGTAAAAAGTTTTAGAGATATGGAGTCACCCTGTCTTATACCATCTCAATGTTGACTTTCCTAATATCATTATTGTTGCTGTTACATTTTTATAAATATTCTTTAAAATATGAAAATATCCTGAATCTATAGCTTGATGATCCAATGCTTTAATCACTGAAGAAATGTTCATAATCTACAAATCCAAAGCATAATGGCAACTCATATTCATTTGCCCTTTCTATAATTTTTCTCAATACTTGGATATGATCTACTGTACTAAAACCACTTTTAAATCCAGCTTGTTCTCTTGGTTGGTGGAAATCCAATGTTCACTCTAGATGAGTTGTAAATTAGCTTGGTAAAAATTTTCTATAAAACTGGTAAAGGCTGATCTGATAGCTGATAGGTCTGTAATTTCTAATATCTTCTTTATCACTTTTTTAAAATATTAATATTAATACTGCATTTTTCCAATCATCTGGTACATCTTTATCATTTAGACATTTGATATATAACTTTACTAAAAAAAATTCTATTTTTTTCACCTGTTTTTTTTTTAATATATCAATTATAATTGCATCATTACCTGGAGCGTTTCCTTTCTTTATAAATTTAATTGCATGTCTCACTTCTTCCTTTAATGGGCAATTTGGAAGACATAATAGATATAGGAGATATTTGTTCTTTATTACTATATAATTCTTGATGGAAGTCTTCTACCCATTTCATGATGTCATTTCTCTTTTTAGTAATAATTCCATCATTTTTTCTTATTGCAGATATAAATTTTCTACTGATACCAAAATGTTGCTTTACACTCTTGAGACTTTTATTCTCTTCTACAGCTTTCCTTGCTAGGTCACAGCTATACTTATATCATTTTCAACTGCATCATTTTTGTATATTTTCATTTTCCTTTTTTTTTTTTTTATAAATTCTCTAGTCTCAGTAGAAATTTTATTGGTCAATTGCTGATTTTTTCTACCAGCTATTTTTGTTGCAGTCTTTAAAAGTATATCAGTTATTTTCTTATTAATTTCATTCAAATCTGAACCCTGTTCAAAATCTAATGCTTGAAACTGATTTGTAAGTTCTAATTTAAATTCATTAGAATGTTTCTGAAGATTAGGAATATCAACTGTGAATATTGTTTTTCTTAATAATTTTTGTCTCTCTAGTTTTGCATTAACACGTATCTTACATCTTACTAATCAATGATCACTTCCTGTGTTAAATTTATTATGACCATTACAATCTTGAAATATGTATTTTCTGTTAGTCAAAATATAATCCAATTCTCTGTACCTTCATTTTGGATGCTTCCATGTCCATTTTTTTTTTATATTTTTCTCTTTCTGCAACTTCCACAAATCTATGTCCTCTCTCATTTTTATTTCCATAACCAAAATTACTTGCAGCACTTTCATCTTGTATTTGTTTACCAATTCTTCATTAAAGTCTCCCACAACAGTTTTAAAATGTTGTTTACTCTGATCAAAAGCCTTTTGTACATCTATATAAAAATCTTCAACTTAATCACTATGAGAATTTGTTAGGGCATAAACCTGAATTATCTGCATTTGGTATCTGCTATTAAGTTGTATAACTAATCTTGCCACTTTGTCCAATACACCATCAATCTCCACAATGTTGTTCTTCCACGTTTTATTTATAATGAATCCTATTCCACTTATATTTCCAATATTTGTGCCTTTATAATAGAGTATATGTCCTCTTTTTAAATCAATTGTCTCTTCACCTTTTCTTTTAGCTTCAAAGTCCAGTAATGTCTCATTTAATATGACAGTTCTTCTAATTCTTGCAATCTTCCTTCACTTGAAAGTGATCTTCAGTTGCAAGTAACTAAATAAAAAGTCATTATCAAATGGCAGTCTGGATCCACACTCAGGGATTCTTAGCACCCTCCACCTTCAGCCACCAAATGCTGCTTTTGTTGGTGAATATACACCCTCCTGGCAGTAAGGTCCATGATTTATTTTGACTGTCATGATTGTATATATCTATTTGAAAAATATTTATCATTTACACATACATTCATTCTGCCTTATCAGGCAATTAAGAAGAAAGACCACGGTGTTTTTTTGATTTTTAGATTCAGGGATTAAAAAACAATAAACTCATCGTGCTGGCTAATGCATGTTGGTGAGCAGCCCATCCATGTTGTATACTATATGAATAATCAATCACATAGTAATAGCAGCTGCAATGACAAGAACTTATGGAGTGAACATTAGGAATTTACCCTGCTCGGTTCCTTATTTTTATAACCATTCTCAATTGCTAAACATTTGAATTTTATAAATCTTTGAATATCATATGATGATGTTGTCTTCTGGTAAATTTAAAATGATATGCTGTTGTAAATGATTATGAAAGTAGCTGAAAGTACTTCTGTGTTTTTTTATAATTATTATCATGAATATTTTTTGCCATTAATAATACTTTGTAGTTATATATATGGGGCTAATAGGGTGACATGCCCAAGAGATAAAGAATCTGTTAATCCTAAGTTAAATCTTAAACAAAATGATATTAACTTGATTTAAAATTGAAGAGACCGTATATGTTTTGGTTGAAATTCCCAATTTATACCATACAATGTTTTTGTAACTTAGCTCCTGAGAACTGCTAGTTCTTATAAGGTAATATAAACATGATATAAGAATTGGAATACTAACCAAGCTTATATTTATTAGGTGTTATTTATGGTGGTTATACTGGTAAATTGAACAATTAATATTCCAGACCAATATGCATGTGATAACAATAATGCTTTCTTAGTTATTACCCAATTATCTACACATAGAATGTTTTAAAATATGATAAAACAAGAGATTATATGATTATTTGTTTAAAATGTTAAAGCTGTGGTGATGTGAAACAACAGTCTTACATTGATAACTAAGAGAAAATCTATATATCTTAACTAAATCTTAATAACAATTATTAAATGAGAAATTTAACTTATTATGATGTAAGAAGATAATAGATACAAGAAAATCTAAATTAGTTATTTGTAAATGCATGAATTGAGACTAATTTATAATTTGGGATAATCTTGATTGTTTTCCCTTAGTTATGCTTTTATTTTATTTGTATCATACATTCTATTGAAAAAAATGAACTAACATAAATAACTGTAAATAAACATTATAAAATTCTAAATAAGATTTAGTAATCCATAAGGTTCTGGTTTTTATAAAGTATCCAATGTTAATAGAATACAATTATCTGAAGATATTGTTAAAGTTTCCTATTAGTGAATGACGTAGTTTTGATACAATAAGCTTTTGATGATAATCCATTTTATATAATTACTTTGTATGTATATTCAGAGTAAGTGTTGAATACAGTTAAATTCGAATTTCAAATATATGCATGATTTGGTTATCCTAATTTGTTTAGTGAAGCAATTATATTTTATCCCTTGTGATATCCAGTAATCTTTTAATATAAGAATATGTATGCAAGCCTAGCAGCTTTTCGTAATAAATCCAATTAATAAGCACAAAATATTATGATGTGACAATATTGAGATGTAAGCAAAATGTTTCCTTATATATAATCTACTTGTTTATTTCTATACATTAATACTAATATTTAAATTTGTTTACCAATATTATATGATAATATTCCATCAGGAACATAAGCATCTATTTTATTTGACATTAAAAAAGTGACCATTGAGCATTTTGGTGTGATAGCATAATTTTTGAATGCTAATTCTAAAAGAGATTCAGTCAGTATTAAGTAGCCATTGATTTTGCTTGCCCAAACATAGGTGTTACCTTCTTTTTACATAGCCATAGCATAAAGCTTCTTCACATGAAATTTCATAGATATATATGTAAGAGAATATGCTTTTTAAAATCTAATGTCTTTTTCAATATTCTTTATTTTTTTTTCTCACAAGCTACAAGTCTATTTCATTTGAATGGTGTATTTGTTGTTGCTATTGTTATCCATTTAATTTGCCTGCAGTTATCTTTACAAGATTTTACTAAGCAATTATCATTGTTACTAAGCATATTAATTATTATCAATATTAGTTACATGCACATATGCAAAGATTTATACACGTGAAAGTGTTATTTATTATTTATTCATTAATATTTTTACCAGACTATATGTGTACATATGTGATGGATAATATTTTTTTGAACAAAATAGTGAGCTAATAATATATATAACTTTTAAATGTGTATGATCCTCTATTGGTTTAGATGGTTCTACCCAGATAGTACAATATTGTGCCGATTACATACGGTCACACATGGATAATAATAATAATAATAATAATAATAATAATAATAATAATAATAATAATAATAATAATAATAAAAATAATAATTTAAAAAAAGAAAATTAGTTAAAGGGTAAAAGTGAAACAAACAAAGAAATTAAAAGAATTAGGTCATCGATATTTTTTTCCAAAAAATAAAGGAAAATATATATATATATAACACGTGAAAGGGTTAATAATTAGTTGAAAATTAGTTAAAAAGCTGTAAAGACTTTTATTTTTAAAAAAGAAAAATTATAAAAGAAAGGTAATAATGAATAAAGATTGAAAGACAAAAAAGATGGGGAAGGGGATGTATAACAAAATACGTCTCTTATTCTTTTCAAAATCACTTATTTGAAGAAAAAAAAGGGTAAATAAAAGTTATTAGAATCGTATAGGCAAATAAAATATTAGAAAGTTAGGATATTAAAAATGTTGAAAAAAAAAAAGTAAGTTTAAATGTAAATTTTATTAAAATGTGAAACTTGTACAAAATTTCTCATCATATATCTGTATAAGATAAAAAGTAAATGTATGAAAGGACATATTTTTTTAATTAGTGGCATTCCAGTAAACAATAGCTGGCAAATCTATAAATAAGGCAGATCGAGATTATTAATCAGTTGATTTTTGGATTTTTCTGTTATCAGATTTGTCTAAAGAACTAAAATGTAGAGACGAGCTTTTCTGAGCAATATTAGCGGCCTATATCTGTTAATATGTGTGGCTATTGGCCCTAAATGGGTGTTTGTCCGGTCTTTACCCATCTGAATTTGAACTCACCAATGAAAGAACATCTGCTGCCTTGCCTGCTAAAATAGATTGCCATTATTAACCATGCATATGCCTGAAGAAAGGAATGAATGTTGCTAAACAGACAAGGAGACTAAACCAACTGCAACAGACCACACCAAGAATAATCCAGCCAGCTGGAGCATCGAGTGAAGAATCAGCTGTCTCTGCAAAATAAGAGGGTGCTTCCCCACAGGATGTCTATAAAGTGCCAGATGTCTAATAACCTAGGTAAACATTTTTCGGTAAAACTGACTGTTAGCGACCCCAACATTTTGCCTTCTGTTTGTAAAATCTGAACTATATTTTTTCATACAAAGTATATCTAACTATACTAAATGTATCTAACTATAAATAAACTATATCTAACTGTAAATGTTTTACATAAAGGTTAATAAAAAGTAAATAAACTTACATTTTTATGTGTAGTTGTGAGCTATGCACATGAGGAAATTCATGAAAACAGTGTCATGTTCATGCATACCTCTAAATTAAATGCAAATTCCTGCAGGTAGGATGGATGAAAGAAGTACGATTCATCAATCTCCACTATCTGTGGTTCAAACTACGTTATTCTTACTATGTAATTGTAAAGTATATCTAACTATAAATGTATTTTTTACATGAAGGTTAATAAATAAAATTTAAAAAAACTTACATTTTTATGAGCAAATTTGCGCTAGGTTATGTGTCAAAATTTAACAAGTTCACAAAAGAAGTCCCTGCTGTCAAAATTATGAACTACTTTTGCCACGTGTAATTTTTGCAGACAGAATTTCTATCGCTTCTTTGGTTTCCCAAAATGAAATTTTAAATGTTGCGACTGTTCTGGCAGAAAGCTGGAATACACATCGCCTGCTTGAACAATTTCAAACTCTGGAATAAGAAGTGGGTCATTTTTCCCCCGAAGCCATCTGTCTTTGAATGCCATTGTTGTATCGTACTTCTTTCATCCATCCTATCTGCAGGAATTTGCATTTAGGGATATGCATGATCATGATACCATTTTCATGAATTTCTTCATGTGCATAGCTCAAAACTATGCATAAAAATGTAAGTTTTTTTTATTAACCTTTATGTAAAAACATTTATAGTTAGATATAGTTTATTTATAGTTAGATACATTTAGTATAGTTACATATACTTCGTATGAAAAAAGTATAGTTCAGTTTTTTAAAAAATAGAGGGTGAAACAGTGGGGCTGCTAACAGTCAGTTTTACCATTTTTCTATAAAACATGCATGTATTGATTTATTTCATATCAAAAAAGAAATAGACTAGCTTAAAATTGCGCAATATTTAAAAAGAAAAAAAAAGGAAGAACTATTACTAGAGAAGTTATTTTGTTAGATAAAGTAACAATTACTTTACTCTGGACTTTTACTCATTAGCTATTCTGTAGTATAATTGTATTATTTCAATGCTTATAAACTTTTTTATTATTTTAGATATTTTAATTTATTATGTCATTTAACTTGATAATTTTTTTCTTAAATAAAAATTATTGCGGCTAAAAAATAGCTGTCTTGCTTAATTCTTTTTTCACCACGCAACGAATAACAGTAGCAAATTAAATATAGGTCATATGTGGTTAACTTTAGATTTAAACAAAATAAGGGGACAAATAAATAAAATTCTCTTTTTATTTTAAAGAGAAGAAAGGTGGAATAAACAAAGAAGGAGGAGGGGGCTATATACTCATATTCTTCTGTTACCGTGATAATTTTCAAAAAAAAAATTATAAATATTTCAAGTGCTGGATGCCTAATAAAGCATTCCTTACGAATACTTTTGTCCAGCAGCCAAGGACATCTGACCAGGAAATATAATGGAATAATATGTGTGTATTTTTTCAGTGTTCAGTCAGGAATATAAATTTAAAAGCTAATTAGGTTTATATTTGCTTCTTGCTTGACGTAACAGCAGAAATTAAATAATTAAATATAATGAAAACTGTTACAATATATATATATATTGAAGTGGTCAATCTGATACTCAGGTTGAGCTTCACAGCCCATTTTAATCTCCTACCACCAAACCAAATTCAAACTCCATCCTTACACGTATATACACATTTATTAACACATTTTTTTGCTTAATTATTAAAATAATCATTGATGTAGATATGTATAAATATCTTAATTTAAACACCTTCAATAAATAAATATTTTATATTATTTTAATTCATATATATGCATAATGGATACATATATCAAAATAAATTTATATTAATTTGTATTTTTAAAATTCTGTTAAATTTATTATTTTAGTAATGATGGTCAGAAAAAGCCGATGCAATCCTGCTGAATATTGTTGAATGCAATTAAGTCAACCGGAAATCCATTAGTCTAAATTAAAGTCTTATAATTTTATAAAAATGATGTAAGATCCATTAGTGGAAATTTTATCTATTTCATATTTGTTTTAAAATTTAAGATTATATTTTAAAACAATCATTCAAGAAATTCTTAGCAGGATTGCATTGTCTTATGCCTTAGGTAAAGTAGTTAAAAGCATTCCAGAATAACTTAAAAATCATATAAATAGTGCTGAATTTGAATACCCTAGAAGAACAAGTAATTTAATAAGAGCAATGGCAAGCACCTGTGATTCAATGTACCGTGAGTAGATCAAACTTCATTTTTCTCGCCGTTCTAAATACCATCTTTCCCGACATCATCGGCCAAGATCCAGATGCTCATGAACTATAACCATATACTTAAATGCTAAATAATGAAAGTGCTACCTGCCTGACCAACCTGAATAAAAACTAGATCTAGTCTCCAATGGACTCTTCAAATCAACCAAGAACCACCATTAATATGAACAAGGTAACAAACTCATGTTGCTGCTATAACTTCTAAACTTATGTGAGTAATCTTAACTTTAAGCTAAATTTCTTGTCTAACCATTTCTTTAAATGTAGTGTAATCTGTTTTAGCTGATCTTAAGATCAGCAATACCATATCAACTAATGTAATTTATAAACTCTTACCTTAATGTTAAAGTGTATTCAACTCTCTATAAACTCTCTTAATATTTCTCCTATCATTGAGCCTCTAGTAAATGATTATAATTTCTTATTTCACTTTCATGCAGCAACAATATTTCGTAATTTTGATTATTATATTTTATATTTTAAATAATATGCCAATAACCTCCTAAATTCGCAAGTATGTTCGATCTTTCTTTTAAATCCCCCTTTCTTTTATGGGGAGATCAATTAAGTTGTAGTTAAAAACAAGTTTTGTTATTTTCATTAGAGCGAATGCTTGCCAGTTTTAGAGAAAACAACTTAATTATATTATAATGTTATAGTTGGAAAACTGTGTAGAAATCTGTTTTTCTAAGAAATGTTTTCTTAATTTAAATAAATAGCGCCAGTTTAAAATCAAGAAATTTTTTTATTTAAATTTAATATCTTTTTTGAAAAATAACCACCACCTAACTCCTATATATATATAAAATTATCTGTAATTGTGATAAAAGCACTTTGAACTGAATATTCATGTTTATTTCAACATTTGTGGGAAGTTATTATGTGTAGTAATTTAACAAATGGGAGGGGCATTCTCAATTTCCAATAGCTTATTATTTTTATTAATGCATTTAAGTTTTCTATTACTGTTTAGCATTCTAATCATACCATTATGCTGGATATTCCACAATATATGGGTATTAATTAATAAAGTCTTCTTTTAAAAGTTATATACATCTGTTGTTCCAAGCATTGTGTGCATACTGGCCTCCTCATTCATATATTTATATTTGTGCTTCATTCCACCGGGTGTATCAGACAGCCGAACCCTGTCTCGTATACACAAGTCCAAAAACAAGGCTCTTAAACCCCCGTTGGGACTTTTCTTGGTCACTGGAGATAACCATATGGGATCCCTCTGGAAAAAAACAGTCCATGGAAACTCACAGCAGACTGTTCTTCATTTGATAAGCCGATTCTGATAAAGTTGCAGACATATATCGGCCTTTATTTCCTTCAATGAATTTTCGGAATCACCTTCTAGGATCAATGACTGGCTCACATAAATATGCCACCATGCACACACTGCCGTTTTTGTTCTAGTTCCAAATAAAACCTATGAATATTCATAAGCCGTAATGTTTTGATACTATTAAGCAGATTTCTTTATGATATTTATTAATATTTTCATATTTACGTCATTTTTCGATGCAATTATATATATTCTAAATCAACTCTCCCACACACGTTTCTTACTCACCATAAGCTGAGATTACTTCATTTAGTGATGATAATCATAATTCGATAATAAAATAATCTTTATTAAGTAAATTTGGTCAAGTGCTATATTTTGTTCTTCTTTCTAGGGGTGGACTAAATATTCATTTATATATTCGTATATAGTGTTATTTAATTTGTATTTACAGATATTTTAGTTTATCGATTATTGGCATATAAATCAGCCGCAATAAAATAAATTAATGAATATATTTGTAATTTGTTAAATAATAAAAGAGAAATTTATTTATATAAATGTAAAGAGGCCAATGACGACTAATGGAGAAATATAATCAAATAGCTCACACGTATTTTATTTAAATTAACAAATCATACATATATAATAATTTTCAGAATCATTGTTTCATTTATTTAAAATATTATATTTTGATTAATAAATTATGCTTGCTCTGACTAGATAATCTCCTGCTAATGCTATCTATATAACAACGTGAAAGTTCATGATCTTTAAATGTGACAAACTTCGATATTTATTCTAAAAGGTTTCATTATATTATATTCAAATTAGAGTCTCTTTGTGTCTCCACTTTGCGATGCCTGCGAAGAGAGATAAATTAGATTATCGTTGGGATTGTTGCTCATAAGCTGGTAGATGTGGGAAATAGGCAAATAGGGCTGAGTTCATGAATGTTCCTGACTTATGTATCTTGCGCATGATTGGACTATAGGTACTGTTAGATAGATGCTAGATCTTGTTATAAGAACTGACAAAACCAACCGGTTCAATATATATAAACTCATTCTATATAAACTTAAACAGTAAGGAAAGTAATGTCAATACAGAGAGCAAATTTTTGTTTTCAAAACAAAGAAATTTGTTTAAAACAATTTTTCTTGAAAATGGGATTTTCTGTTTAAATTAAAATGTTTGTTAAATAAGTATTTGTTTCAAAAGTATCTTTATTTTATAATTGTATCTATTGTTTATTATCTTATTATATTTTATATAACTCAATTTGCTATCTTATTAATTCACAAGCTGTATGATGCAATTACCTCCTTTAATTTGAAAATTACCTTTATGTTTAATAATATTAATTTGTTTTATGACCAATATTATTATTATTTTTTTCCAATTTTTAAATTTTTAGTTTTTTTTTTACTTTGTTTAATATATTGTTTTTAGAATGTTGCCTTAACATATATACATTTAAAAATGTAATGCAAATGTTGTTAATATTAAAATGTAAGCTTTAATGCAATAATTGAGTGACACTTCAGGAGTAAAGTTTCCCAGATCTGCTAGCATATCACATATTCTCACAAACAATTAATTCAATTATATATAATAAATAAATGTGATAAATTCTACTGATAATTATAGTTTTACATTTTTATATCATAAGTATGATTTTTTTTACAACAAAGTATTAAGAAATTCTTCATAATTCTATGTATCAAAATGTCATTCTTAATTCATTCTAGTTTATTATTACTATGTTTTTGATAGTAAATTATTTATGAAGTTTTCTTAAATAGTGCCAGTTTTTGTTGTTGTTGTTGTTAAAAATCATGGAATTATTATCATGTTACCCTGCTTAAAACTGATTTTTTTAAAATTGTATTTTGATATTTTATGGCAGACAATTCATTATTTAGTAAAATAAAATGCACTTTAATTTTAAATATATATATATAGTAAAATAAAATGCACTTTAATTTTAAATATATATATATTCTAGATTACTTTTTTAATAGGTCTCTCTAGTACAAAAAGATGAATTAGTTTTAGTTTTTTTTTCTATTTGAAAAAAAATTTCTTTTAAGCTTTTGCAAAAATTACTCATTTAAATTATAATTAGATTATTTAGTATAAATGTGTTATATATTGAAACAGTAAGGTCTGCTTTGCAGATCTTCATTTCACCTTTTCTCACCTACTTCCTACCCTCATACCTTAGTTTGAACCCCAATCTATCGTAGTGTGTCTGCAATACACTTATATACCGAAAATCCTGCCTAATTTTAAACCCCGAGCACAATGCTCGTATTATATATATAACTTATTCCCAAATAAAATAAAATATTATGAATTACGTATTTGTTCACATAATTTACATTTATTTAAAAGTAGGTTATATAAGTTGTAATTGCGCACACACTATGATATGCATTTTAAAACATATCAAAATTATAAATTGTTAAAGTTATTTTGTTTGAATCTATTTACAAATATATATTACCGTCATAATATATTTTGATTTAAAATAAAATTCATTTAGTAAATATTCATTTAGTAAATAGATTCAAATATTGCAATTTAAAAAGTAAAATCATTTTCTTTAATTTAATAAAAGTTATTCCAAATATTTCTGTTAAAATAAATGAGGGACAATAGTTTAATTATTTCAAGTTGTAATTAGTTAATGCTATATAAGTTTATCTAAAAACAGCAGATGTCCACTTAAGGTTTTTTTTAATTAATAAAAGTAATTTTTAATTAAATCTAGTTTGTAATTCGAATGTCGACAGGGAAAGTAGCAAAAGAAATTAATTAATGTTGAATTCCTTTAGACATTCGGATGATTACAGCTGATAAGTCCGATATATTTTTGTAATGCTCCAGGGCAGTTCTATTGTTAAATTCTACTATAAAAAGGAGGTTTTTCTTTTGTTCTCCAGTTTTTTCTTCTAATGTTTCTAAGAGAAATCATTCTGAGTTCTATTCTAGTAATTTGTAAATCTTGACATGACAGAGTAGAGCGTGAGAAGGCTATTTCTCTCCGGAATGGTCATCTGCTGCCATAGACCATCGGAAGTTATCACACAGGGAACCCCGGAACTGCTGCTGCTGCTGCCAAAAATATGAACATTTCCAGATTTTGCTGTTAAATTATATAAAAACCTGCCAACCATCAATCTGCCTAAAAATGCTTCTCCAGAGGTAACCCTAAATTAACCCAGGAGCTCTTGTGATTCCTAACTAACATGCTATAGCTATTCTAAATTGTTTTTCTTTTATTTCACATAACTTTATTATGTACTTTTTTAAAGTGTTCAAATATAATCAACAGTTTTGCTCTATCCTTGGGTTAATATTTTCTATTTATAAAGCTTTCTTTTATTTTATTATGATAATGTGTCAGAATCATCTTTGACCGAGTGAACTATTCCCTTTATTGAAAGTAAGACGCCGCTATTAAGGCATATTTTAAATTTATAATTTTCCAATTTTGTTATCTTGCAAATCACTCGTTCGAGGGTGATTCTTTTCTTTAATATATAATATAACAATCACATAGTTTAAAATCTACATGTTATTGACTTTAATCTAATATGAGAGTATGTGTGAGGTCAATGATTAAATGTGTCCCCTAATGCATGATTGCATATATAAATCTATACTTACTTTTCAAACCCACAAGCATGCATTTTCCTATTTTAATTACCGTGTTCTACTTTAATTACAAAGTACATCATTGATGTCGAGAATGTGCGGACCCTTTTAAATGAATTTCTGGGAATTTGATTGGGCATTTCTCTTAATCCGAGTAAAACCCATTCAGTATGTTTTTATGTACACTAGTCTCGTATTGCTGGTAAATGAATTGGTTGTTGAGACTGCTTTGCTTTATTTTTCCAAGGATTCTTTACACGGCAAAGTCCGTTCTTTTCGTATATTGCAAGTTTCCAGGCAGAATGTGTTCCAAATGACACACCTGGGAATTAAACGCAATCGGCACACAGTCGCTAAATTTCGGCTGTTCATAAAATACTTTCCTATGGGTTAGCGGCGAGATGCCCTCCGTAATTATTCCGGATCTTCAATATTGTTTTATTTTATATTTATTTTACAAAGCATCCATGACTTAAATGTGTCACATCCTCCAACTTTAATAAATTTATTATCAGCAATACTGACCTCCCAATGCAACTCTATTATTATTATTGTCAAATAAATGCTTTGATCACATTCCCACTTTGTTGCTTAGTAAGCTTTTGTCCATGCTATTCTCGAAATCAATAAATATTTTATAACACTTAATTTCAAATATTTTCTTAAACTTGTATAATTGCTCAAAGCACCTCGCACATGTTCCTATCTCGTCAAGCACATTTTCGTAATGCTATTTGCCCGAGGAATAGAATATATCACTTTGTTTTAAAACCTTTTTGTCATTTATTGAAATGTAATGCCCACAATTATTTAATATGCATCCCTGTCTCATATAAGCAGACAGTGGTGTTATATATAGATTTTATGAATAAATTTTGTGAAATTATTTAAAACTGAATTTGATCTTATTTTATTGATTCCTATCACTGTCTTGGTCTATATATATATATATTCTGCATTTCTTTTGTAAATCCATAGATGTTAATTAGCCACCCAAGCTTCTTTTAGTATAGAGTCTTTTGTTTCTCCCTGACCACCAGGCACCGGTCAAAGGTTATACTAGTAGTGGCATCAGATGCATTATCACGTAGATGGTGCTGTGAAATTTGGACTTTAGATTCGAATTTAGTATATCTAGAAGGCAATCCCTCCTAGAATGTTCAGTTTCATGTCTGGGGTTTGAATTCTGCAGTGTGTTAGTGAGATAGACGATTCTGACTGTTACAATATGTGGGATTCGAACTCAGACTTTCACACGACCCACTGCTCTCAGTGCCATCTCATATTGCTGACCCACCTGATCACACACATGTTGAAAAGATAAATAATCACCAATATACGTGTGTTTGTGATCAGGTGGGTCAGCAATATGAGATGGCACTGAGAATAGTGGGTCGTGTGAAAGTCTGAGTTTGAATCCCACATATATTACATATATAAATGCAGGTTTAAGCCTGTACAATGTATTAATTTGTATAAATATGTTAGAAAATTGATTTTACTTCTATACCATTTAGTTTTGTCCACTCTCTCTTTCTTTCTTGTTTTAAGTTGTTATCAAACAAGTTTTTGTTGGAGTGACTTATTTTATAACACAATATTTCTACAAGTTCTTATATGTTGAAAAATTGATTTTATTTCTTTACTATTTATCTTTCTCCCCCTCTCTCTCATTTTAAGTTGTATTAAACAAGCTTTTCTTGCTGTGACTTATTTTATAAACCAATATATCTACAAATTCTTAAACTGTTTGAGATTTTTAAAGATTTTTGCATAGTTCCAAATAAATAAAAATGTCTTTAATGATAGGTAATTATGCATAAAAGTAAAATATTATATGGTGCAAACACAATCCATTATTCTCATTTCTAAAATTATTTTCTTCATCTTTTATCTATTCTTTTTGTTCTTGAAATCAACATCATAGAAACAATGTCCCTACCCCCCTAGCTCTATCATTTTTCAAAATATCACATTCATTGTTGTCAAAGCAGAATTACACAAATACTTTTTGTATTAAACTTGAAATGATTTACAAATACTAAATTTTTCATATATTTAAATATAAATATAATTAATTTGTTCATTATTAAATTATGTTCTGATAAAATATTCTTACAAATTTTCAAAAAATATTTTTATGATTTTATTTCTATTATTTTTTAAATTTATTTTACATCTAAATTACTTAGGAACTATAGAAAGAAAAAAAAGTTTTATGGCCAAAAGAAATTAATTGAAATTTATTCATATTTTTTCAACAATTAATCTATAATATTCTCAGGTTGTTCTTTTTTTTTTTTTAAATGCTTGAGTTTGTTTGTTTTATATAGTTTAAGTAAGATATGGGAAAGAATTGTTGTTTGTTTGTTTCATAGATAGAGTTTTAAGTAAAATATGCAAAAGGATATATAGAGATTATTTCGGTTTCAATTGATAGCTTTTAAAATCAAGCTAATACATTTATATTACAATTTATGCATACTAATTCTGATATATAGCTAAAAGGTATACATATTAACTTATTGCAAAAATATCAAGTGTCAAATTGATTTAAAGTACATTCTGCAATCTTTGAATGAATAAAACTTTGAATCAATTTGACATATATATATATATATGTGTGTGTACTATAATTTAAGCCGCCATTTTGAATTTTTTAAAATATGGCCTTGGACACAATTTTCACAATAACTTCAGGTTTAATTATGTTAAAGCAAAAACAATTACATTGCTAGAAACTATAAAAACTAAGGAAAACAATAAGCATAAAATAAATAGTGATAACTCTATAAAAAAATAAGGAAAAAAGAAATGTTCACATCCAATAATTATATTTTATTGTTTGTTCATAATTTGGAAATTAACATTAACTAAAATTCAAATTACATCTTCAGTGATAATTTTTTTGTATTCCTCAGAAAATTGTCTTTCTAAACATGTATAACATGTCTTACCTAAGATAATCCATAGCTTCACAATGTCCTAAAGAAGTTGGTTATGAATTCTTCATTTTTATCGTGTACCCCAACAGTTCCAAATGTCAAAGGCATCTATAAAGAAAAAGATTCATCCTAATAAAAGTTACAAAAGAAATCATCATAGCAATTGGCTTCTTGTTTATCCAAAACTAGAAATTGTAGTCTACTGTCTATATCACTGATAAAATGAGTTTCATCTCTTCATTTTATATTTTTTTGTGTACATCAGTAATGTTTATATTCTTTATGGACACCAGTGATGTTTATATTCTTTATGCTCACAAGTGATGTTTATATTCTTTATGCAAAGAAGTGATGCTATCTTGTTATAGTTATTGTATCACATAGATATAATTTATTGCATATAGTCCATTTGTTAGCTATAGACTTGAAAATAATGTTATGAAACATATAGCAAAAACACAGTGACTCCGAAGCATGAACAAGTATAAACAAAAACATAAACAAGAATCAGAATTTCATTATATGTTTGTGTATGCAATCTTTCTACACATTTGATTATTCGTTTTATAACTCATTACTTGTAAACACAAACATATTATATAAATATAATTATAAATAATAAATTATTAAACTTTTTGAAAATCATTATTTTATAAAATAAGTGAATTAGAACTTTAGAAAATTATGGTAGATATGAATTCTATATAAGCATAAATAAATATATAACTACAAACTACCACACACTAATTACAAACTAAAATTAATAAAAAAGATATTTTTTTCAAAAAATTAAAAAAAAAAATTAAATATTAAAATTATAAGAAAAGGAAAACACATTTTGACAGTTATAGAAAAATCTAATTCATCAGCCATTTATTCACATATTAAATTAACTAACCATTCAGTTTAATAAAACACATATTCTGTCAAAAATTGACAATATGATTACAGACTGCTAAGGGAAGCTATAGAGATTTTTAAAAGTCCTAAGTAAGCATAAATGAAAAGTGTGAATTAAATAAAATTAACAATATTTGGAAAAAAACTATTGGAGGATAAAATATTTTTTAAAAACTTTTCAACCAATAGAATTTAAGAATGAGGGGAAAATAACAAAAAACAAACAATGATTTTAAATCTAATCACACACATACTTTTGATTTGAGAAAGAAGAAACTCTGAAGAAAGTACTTGTTATTGTACTGAAATGTCAGCTATTTAGCTATTATATTTTTCTTACATGGAAGCTCCTGGAAATAATACTATGAATTCATCATTCATCCATGAGAATATATATATATATAAACAAAGGGAGTAAATCATCTTCCCCCAGATTATGTCTTAAAAGCACTCCTAATGTTGAACATAAGATCAAGAATAGAATGAGTTCACCTATTCTTGATAGCTCAGATGTTTATAAGCATACTTTTGTCAACATTGTTGGTAATTCACAGTGAATATAATTTATTAACCAGATGGAATATGGCACTTAAAAGTTATTAAATTCATACTTAATTATATAAAACTGGAGGCAGCATCTCACTTTTAACACCTTGATTGTAATAATTAAACAAGAATTAATGTATAAATTTTAAATTAAACATAACTCAATGTGTATGTAAACAAAGGGAGTAAGTCATTTTTTCCAAGCTAAAAGCCCTCTAACTATTGAACTAAGGATCAAGAATAGAATGAGGCCACCTATTTTTGATAGTTCTGATGTTTATAAGCATACTGTTGTTGGTAATTCAGAGTGAAAATAATTTATCAATCAGGTGGGCTATGTCACTTAAGAGTTTACCAACAATGTTGACAAAGATATGCTTATAAACATCAGAGCTACCAAAAATAGGTGGATCCATTCTATTCTTCATCATTTGTTCAACATTTATGAGTGTTTTTAAGACATAGCCTGGATGAGTGTGATTTACTTCCTTTATTTACATATATGCATTGAGTTTTTTTAATTTAAAGTTTACGTATTAAATCTTATTTAATTATTACAATCAAGGTTTTAAATATGAAATGCTGCATCCAGCCTTGTATAATTAATTATGATTTTCATCTGATTGATAAATTATTTTCACTCTGAATTACCAACAATATTGACAAAGATATGCTTATAAACATCAGAGCTACCAAGAATAGGTGGGTTTGTTCTATTCATGATCTTTAGTTCAACATTTAGAGTGCCTTTAAGTCATATCCTGGGGTAGTGTGGTTTTCTTCTTTTGTTTACATATAAATTGAGTTATGTTTGATTTAAAATTGAATTCATATGATTGTTTAACAAAAAGGAAATAGCAAAATATCTGAATAATAAAAAATATTCTATAGTAAATGCTTTTATTTTATGTTTAAACCATAAAAGAAAGTAATTGTTTCTTCACTCACAATTGGGGTTTTTAGATAGAACTTCAATAAAAGGGGAATCAAATTAATTAATTCCACCCATATGTGGACCCTGCTCCATGATTTTTTTCAAGTTCAATCTAAAAAAACCCAGTTGGGGTTGAAGAAATAATTATTTTGGGGGAGTTTTTAGTACACAACAAATAAAAGCATTTACTATGAAATATTTTTATCTCTATTATTATCATGGTAATAATTATCTTAAATCAACATGTTATTCTATTCTCATTAAATGTGAAACTCTTATTATTTCATCCAATGTGGCATAGAGTAGCTCTGGATAGAAAAATGTTTAAGCATACTATATATTGTATCTAATCACTGATTTTTTTAAACATATGCAATTGCTTTGATATTAAAATGTATGTATACTATGCAAATATTTTGTATAGAATATATATGGAATATTTTGAGTTATAAAGCATTAACTGTGAATATTGATTAAATCATTTTTATCTACAATTTTTAATGGATTTTTGAGACTATCATTTTTTCATATCAATTTTTTATTTTATCCAATTGAAACACAATGGATCCAGACTTGAAAATAATTATAACATTTGCACACAGCTTCCAATTATGTGTATATTTGGATTTACAAAATAATTCCTAAACCTATATCAAGTGCAAAACATTTTAAAAATATGATGACCAAATCAATAAAGTGTTCATTTCTGCTTTTTGTGATAAGTGAACCTTTTGTATGACATATTGTAATGCTTATTTTTGTATGACATATTGTAATGCTTATTTTTGTATTCTATAATATAGGTAAGAATAAATATGCACCTGAAAGAGAAAATCTGACTTGGATAAAATTGAATTTACACCAAAAGTTGCAGAACAGGTTATTTATTACATTGGTAGGAGACTGTATTGATTTATATCAGCAGTTCATTATGTCATAAAGAGTTGAAATGATTTTTAAAATATTCTCAAAAAATTTTTAAAAAATTTTAATCTTATTAGCCATTATCATTGCAAGAAAAATTTTACTTGATCTTTAAGTCAGTTAACTTTTTTTTTTCATAATAAAACCTCTAATAGAGATTTTGCTCACCATAGTGTTTTACCTGAAGTTTTATCCAGTTATTTCAATAATTGATTTGCTTTTAGAATATATATGTATTTTGACGTTTTATTTTTATCAGAGACATTTCACTACATTTTTTGTAACAACTCTATTTTATATTATTTGTAAAAGATCCTTTAATTAAAACAATAGATATATCATAATTGATGTAAATGACCCCAGACATAAACCTATAACTAATAATGGAAAGACATTTTTGATGATTTTCAAACTGTAATTGGTTCCTGATATGAGAAAAATTGGCAGTCTTCTAATTTCTATCTGTCTTTAGAATTCTATTAGAATTATGTCTCACCACAGTTTTTCTGATTAGAACTTTTGATCATATAAAAAGTACACCTGAATAATTATACCAAATTGATTATTGAGAAGATCCAAATAATCAAGATCACAAATTTTAAAGGTAACATTATGGATTTATTAAGCTTGTGCCCACTCTGGCTTCAATAGTCTTTAATGATTTAAATAAAATTTATTATAATACATTATATTTGCTTGACAACTTCTCTAGCAAATTGTCATTGAAAATTTGATAAAATTAGAAGCTAGGTACTATAAATTTTAAAAGTTTTAAAAATCATAACTTTAAAATAGATATTTCAAGCTTATAGCCTTAAAAATTCCAAAAGTTGGATTCTTTTACTAGGATAACTATGAATGATAATGTTACTAAATATATCTTTGAAACAAATTTTAAAAATTCAATATTTATTATAAACGACTGGCCTTCTCTTTTCTAAGATGCTGAAATCTTTTTTCAAATCTTAATGATCCTTTACTCTTTTATAAAATTTATGTTCAATCATAGATTCCATTTCCAATTAAACTGAATTTTTTTAACCATTTAAATGAAGTGGTACTTCATTGTTTTCAAATAAGTCTATATACATTAATGATTTTAAATGACAAACATCTAAGATAATCTTGAAATATTCCCAGCTAAAGACCTTTTGATATGCATCTACATATTGTTAAGATTATTATTTATGTTTGATTGCCATGATAGTCAGTTGAATTTAGTTTTACATTTAATAGCATTAAAAATAGTTGTCACAGGTTGAAACATATAATTCTTCAAAGATTTGAATTACTTACTAATAATTTTTTTCTCGAGATGTTACCAAATCCTACACAAATACATATGTTCTTGAATATCTTCTTTTACAAATAGTATTGTAAAGATGTAATATATATTATTGTTTAATCTGTTTTTTTTTAACAATTGATTAATATTAGTTGTACAAATATATATAATTATTAGTTTTTAAAAAAGGCACCCTTCATCATATATAAATCAATAAAAAAAAAAAGTGTAATCGAAACATATCTTTAAAAGATATTTAAAGAATTAATTTTCTAATCTGTGTTCCCCTCCCACCATGTTTATTTATTTGATTATTAAATATATCTTTAGTTGTTTTATATATATATAAGTTCACCAGAATCGCATAACTTTACTAGAAAGATACGAAATTAATCAGCATGTAAATAAAGCTTGCATATGATGAAAGAAATTTATAGATTAATAGGTCAAATGTATTTTCGAATATTTATATATTATATTTCTTTTGTTACCTGTTATTGTTGTTGTTCGTTTATATTTTAGAAAGTTATGTAGTAAATTAACTAAGTTTGGTTCTTAAAAGACAAACTTATTTTAGTTATTTTTTTTATTAGGATATTCAATAAATATTAACTTCCTCCTCTCACACACGCTTACACTTTTAAAAAAATTACTGTGTGTGAATTTATTATAAAATTATACTCTTAAGAAAAGTTCTGAAGTTTTCAGTGGGCTTTTTATGCTCCAGGTTTCCGCTATAATTGGGATGTTGGACGGTCATTGTCCCATGAGCTAGGATGAGCCAGACAATAAATTAGCTTTGTCAAGGAGCAGAGTGCTGGAGCCATATGTTGTTTTTGGAGCCGTTGAGTAGAAATTATTACACCCCTCATTTCTAATATTAAAAAGGACTCGGCAAGCCCCCAACTGTTACTAAACTTTATTTTCACAATACCGAAAAATTGCTGTATTTTGTGCATATTTGATTTTCAAATGGAAAAGAATCACCGTTAAAATGGCTGAAAATGTGATTTTAATTAATATTCCAGTTTGTTTGCCATATCCTTTATTATTATTGAGATATAAGTGGAGAATTATAAATAACTTTTTTATTTATCAAATACTGCATGTTATTTATCATTGTTTCATGTACAGTGCATACTTCCTATTTTTGTACCATTATATATTTAAATATTTATATTTTAAATTTAGTGACTATGAAATCTTCTTAATACGCAATAAATAATTCAAAACATTTTTTTGTAAAAAAATTAAAAAATTCATTTATGATTAGTAACATTTTTTTTTTTGTTATCATTATTAAAAAAATAATTGGAATATTTAAATCTTGAATATTAAAGAGAATAAAATTTATTAATAAGTTATTTAAAAATAGATAAATATAGCTTTACTTCTCACTATATGTAAAATATATAATTGTTAATTAGAGAAGATATTAATTAGTATTAAAGTTTATCGGCTTAACGTTTTCGAGGATCCATGCCTCATATTCATAGCCTTCATAAAATGTATAATAAAATATGCAAATACAAATATTCAAATAAGCTAGTATTACGTAGCCCATTTCTTCGAGATCTCGAAGCAAGTATCCTTTCTATTAATGGCATGGATGTTTCCATTGATGTAAAATGCCTCCTTTATTTTTCTTTTGTGATCATTTGATTCTGAGCACAATATTATGGGATTGGCGGGTGTGAAGTTGTGTCCAGATTGTTTAGCATGCTCCAAGAATACAGAGGACGTGTTGCTGTTTTTCTGAGCTCTGTTAAATGTGTAAATATGTTGACCCAGTCTAGTATTGATTGTAGCTTTCGTTTCACCATAATATATAGCATGGCATCCAGCCTGAGGGCAGGCAATAGAGTACACCACGTGTGGGGTGAACGATCGATCAATGTGGTCTTTAGAGTTGTTAAGCAATCTATTAGAATTAGGTGGAGTTCTAACTGCTATGTTAAATTTATCGTTTAATGCTTTCATTAGTTTGTTAGATATTTTAGGAATGTAGGGGATTGTTATTCTAGGTAGATTGGTGCGAGGTACATTATTGTTTATTGTATTATTAAATTTTATGATTTTATTTTTAATAGCTTTGAATTTGAATCCTGCTGCTAATAGATCTTTAATATAGTTGTTTATGTTTTCTTTCCTGTCTGCTTCATATTTACATAAATAAAAGTTTCTAAACAAAAATGCATTAAGGCCAGCAAATTTATGCGATGCAGGTGAGTTAGAGTTAGGGTGGATACAGCTGCGAATTTCAAATGGTTTAACAATCATTTTGTAATCTATTAAGTGGCGATTTCTCGATAAAGAGAGGTCGAGATATTTAAGTTCTTTATTATTTTCATATGTGATGGTGAATGAAAGTTTGGTTAAGTTTTGTAAATCACGTAGTATATTTAAAGTATTATCTTTAGAGGTTATGATAAAGATATCGTCTACATAACGAATATATGTAAAGTCTTGGTTGATATTGTGATATTTTGGAAGGATCGATAGCTCGTATTTATTTAAATATATGCTAGATAAAACACCACTGATAGGAAGGCCCATGGGCCATCCATCTTGCATTGTGTACCACTTGTTTTCAAAGAGTGTAAATATATGTGAATCAAGCCATGACAGGAAAGCAATAATGAATTTAACTCTTTCACTAGGGCAATGTGCTCGCAGTAGCTCTTCGTGTACTATTTGGATAGATGCTTTTCGATTAATTGATCCATATAGTTCCTTCACATCCATTGTAGCCATAATTGAAGTCTGAGAGATTTGAGTATTTTTGATTTTGGAGATGAATTGGAGAGACGAGTTTATCGTGTATGAGCCAAAATTAAGGTAATCTATAAGTAATTGATTGATTAATTTGGCTGCTTCAAAATAATGCACACCACCGAAATCCATCATCAATCTAAGTGGTTCGCCTGTTTTATGTAGTTTTAAATTGGCAAACATTCGGGGGGGGGGGTCTAGTGGCAGAAGGGTAAATCCTGTAATATTCGGATTTAGTAATCCCTTTATCCTTGAAAGTCCGAAGCACATTGTTAATAAATTTATCTCGCTCTAGTTTAATATTAAAAGAGTTATCATGCACCAACTTTAATATTTTAATTTGGTCGTGCATTTTATTTTTATAGTCTGTGTTATTCAGAAAAACAGCAACACGTCCTCTGTATTCTTGGAGCATGCTAAACAATCTGGACACAACTTCACACCCGCCAATCCCATAATATTGTGCTCAGAATCAAATGATCACAAAAGAAAAATAAAGGAGGCATTTTACATCAATGGAAACATCCATGCCATTAATAGAAAGGATACTTGCTTCGAGATCTCGAAGAAATGGGCTACGTAATACTAGTTTATTTGAATATTTGTATTTGCATATTTTATTATACATTTTATGAAGGCTATGAATATGAGGCATGGATCCTCGAAAATGTTAAGCCGATAAACTTTAATACTAATTAATATCTTCTCTAATTAACAATTATATATTTTACATATAGTGAGAAGTAAAGCTATATTTATTACATAATGGATAGAGGTCAATAAAAACAGATCTTACATTGCGGAATTTCGATGATTAAATACGAGCAAAGACTTTCGTTCTTTTCTAAATGCAAGGAATATAATATTATGCCCAATTGTTGTGTGGTTAAAATCAATAGAACAATATACAATAATTTTAAAATTAAGAATGAATTGCAGAAACAGCTTTTGGCACATGTAACATATGGATGTAGAGATGCTTTCAAAAAGCAAACAATCAGATGGAATAAAATGACTGCGAACTACTTAATCCCCCAGTGGATGCAAGATAAACTGCATAAAATTGAGAGATTTCATACAGCAAAATTTGAAAATAAAATACATTTTTTTCTTATCAAGCAAAACAAATATCGCCATAGGATTAATACAGACGCGTTCATTAACAAAACTTCAATTACACCACCATATGAAATCAAGAAAATTTTATCCTTCGGACCGAAATATGTAGGAGGAAGTTGGAGATCTCCTAAACTCGAACTAATAGCAGACATTGAAGCGAGTCTCATTAACAATATACAAAGAGATGCTATCATCACCGATATATCTAAACTATTAAATAACAATTTGGTTGATAAAGAAGGAAAAGCATGGAATAAAAGTATATTAAATACCAAACAATATTTCAAAACACACAATATTACTTGTCTCAAAGAAGACAAAGGCAATCATTTTGTTTTGCTAAATAACACAGACTATAAAAATAAAATGCACGACCAAATTAAAATATTAAAGTTGGTGCATGATAACTCTTTTAATATTAAACTAGATCGAGATAAATTTATTAACAATGTGCTTCGGACTTTCAAGGATAAAGGGATTACTAAATCCGAATATTACAGGATTTACCCTTCTGCCACTAGACCCCCCGAATGTTTGCCAATTTAAAACTACATAAAACAGGCGAACCACTTAGATTGATGATGGATTTTGGTGGTGTGCATTATTTTGAAGCAGCCAAATTAATCAATCAATTACTTATAGATTACCTTAATTTTGGCTCATACACGATAAACTCGTCTCTCCAATTCATCTCCAAAATCAAAAATACTCAAATCTCTCAGACTTCAATTATGGCTACAATGGATGTGAAGGAACTATACGGATCAATTAATCGAAAAGCATCTATCCAAATAGTACATGAAGAGTTACTGTGAGCACATTGTCCTAGTGAAAGAGTTAAATTCATTATTGCTTTCCTGTCATGGCTTGATTCACATATATTTACACTCTTTGAAAACAAGTGGTACACAATGCAAGATGGATGGCCCATGGGCCTTCCTATCAGTGGTGTTTTATCTAGCATATATTTAAATAAATATGAGCTATCGATCCTTCCAAAATATCACAATATCAACCAAGACTTTACATATATTCATTATGTAGACGATATCTTTATCATAACCTCTAAAGATAATACTTTAAATATACTACGTGATTTACAAAACTTAACCAAACTTTCATTCACCATCACATATGAAAATAATAAAGAACTTAAATATCTCGACCTCTCTTTATCGAGAAATCGTCACTTAATAGATTACAAAATGATTGTTAAACCATTTGAAATTCGCAGCTGTATCCACCCTAACTCTAATTCACCTGCATCGCATAAATTTGCTGGCCTTAATGCATTTTTGTTTAGAAACTTATTTATGTAAATATGTAGCAGACAGGAAAGAAAACATAAACAACTATATTAAAGATCTATTAGCAGCAGGATTCAAATTCAAAGCTATTAAAAATAAAATCATAAAATTTAATAATACAATAAACAATAATGTACCTCAGACCAATCTACCTAGAATAACAATCCCCTACATTCCTAAAATATCTAACAAACTAATGAAAGCATTAAACGATAAATTTAACATAGCAGTTAGAACTCCACCTAATTCTAATAGATTGCTTAACAACTCTAAAGACCACATTGATCGATCGTTCACCCCACATGTGGTGTACTCTATTGCCTGCCCTCAGGCTGGATGCCATGCTATATATCAGTGGTGCCCAACCTTTAACTTGACGCAAGCCAGTTGAGAATTTAAAAAAATTTGGGGAGCCACAATTATATATTACATTTTTCATATTACATTTATAAACATGGTACTTGGGTACTAAACCTGCAATGTAGGGAGATAGGTGGGGGGGGACGGCCTATTCATATTGGTATCAATCCGCCGTTTCTAATGTGGCCAAAATAACGTGTACACGGATCTTTCTCGATGAAAACATCAATATATACAGCAAAATATATATGTGTACACTAATCTATCTCGATAAAAACAACTATTTACAGCACTAAACATCAATATATATTTATACAGCAAAATATAAACGTGTACACGGATAAAAACAACTGTTTACAGCACTAAACATCGATATATACAGCAAAATATATACGTGTACATGGATTTATCTTGATAAAAACTATTTCCAGCACTAAACACAATATATATATATATATACAGCACCAAACCAAACATCTACAAGGATCTTTCTCGATAAAAACAACAATATATACAAGAGCACTAAACACAATATATATATAGCACCAAACCAAACGTGTACAGCAAAAAAAAAAAATGGTGTAATATGTTAAAAAGAAAAAAAAATGTAAATACATTTTATTTATTAAAAATTTGGTAACATACATATAAATTACAATTACAGGAAAATTATATTTTATTTAATGTGAAACCTGACACTGCATATCATTATTGTTTGTATTGTAAAAATGTTTATTTTTTAGTGTGTGCATGAGCCATCAAGGAACATAAAATATTTTATCAATTTTTTTGAAGAGTACAATTCGAGCCACATTAAACAGTTACGCGAGCCACATGTGACTCGCGAGCTATGGGTTGGGCACCCCTGCTATATATTATGGTGAAACGAAAGCTACAATCAATACTAGACTGGGTCAACATATTTACACATTTAACAGAGCTCAGAAAAACAGCAACACGTCCTCTGTATTCTTGGAGCATGCTAAACAATCTGGACACAACTTCACACCCGCCAATCCCATAATATTGTGCTCAGAATCAAATGATCACAAAAGAAAAATAAAGGAGGCATTTTACATCAATGGAAACATCCATGCCATTAATAGAAAGGATACTTGCTTCGAGATCTCGAAGAAATGGGCTACGTAATACTAGCTTATTTGAATATTTGTATTTGCATATTTTATTATACATTTTATGAAGGCTATGAATATGAGGCATGGATCCTCGAAAACGTTAAGCCGATAAACTTTAATACTAATTAATATCTTCTCTAATTAACAATTATATATTTTAAAAATAGATAATAATAGAAATGTGGAAACGATATCAGAGACATTTATTAATAATAATTTTGGAACAGAATATGACTATATACATTTTTACAACAAAATGTGACGGTGTATCGTATATATATTAATAGCGATTGAGTGGAGGACTCAAGAATTAATGATTTTTTTTCTCTATTAAGAAAAAAAAAGGTTCAGTTTGATCAAGTGAATGGAATTATCTCACTTTGATATCCATACATCACATGATTTTCTGAGCAACGAACTAAATGGTTATTATTAACATTATATGTGATTATTAGATGTATTGATGTACATGTCTGCTTTTATATATACAAGTTTCTCCAGATTTCATAATCAGCAGCCTAATATAAATTATGTTTTGCATATGCAAGGGAGTCATTGTATTTCTGTTTTTTTATTAAACTAAAAACTAATGAATGATATATCATTCAGAGAGTTATATGACATTTGGGCATCAATAGTGAGTTAATTCATGATCCATAGAATTTTATTTCCAGTGTCCTAAACCACACAGGGCAGTAAAATAAAATGCTAAACCCATGTCTTTGTTAATGGCCCAAATATGTTTTATAATTTTTTTTACTTTGAATTTTTATTTAACCATTCCGTCATGACAACTCCCCATACTTTTTTTTCTGATGAGTCACAGTATCAGCCGGGAAGCGAACCCACTAACCCGGGACAACTCCTTGTAAAGCAGCTGTCGCTGACCTCTCAACCACCAATGATTGATAACCCCCCATACTTTTAACTTAAAATAACGTACAATTGTACACACATGCATGCATATTACAAATAGGTGCGAATATGGAAGAATTATTATATATGATGGGAAATTGGCTATAAATTAAGTAAACATGAAGCAAGAATATATGCACGCAGATATTCACCGCTTCTATGTATATATGTTTGGCTTCATTACTCTGTTAATATATATATATTAAGGATCTCCAAACTTGTCTACAATACTCTCATCTCCTGCTTTATACGGATGATTGTAAGATTTTTAGACACATCTATTCTATTCATGATTGTACATTACTTGAAGATGATATTAATAGTTTTTGTTTTTTTTCAAATGTGTGAAAGAAAAAGAAAATATTCAAAATGCCCTTCTGTATTTTACTGCAATAAATCTGAAATTCTAAGATTTGAATATTGTATTAATAATTTTAAAATAAAATCTGCTGTCACTGTTCAGACTCATGGAATTATATTTTTCAGTAATGGCTCCTTTCATCATCATATAGAATCAATAATAAATAAAGCACTCAAGATGGTAGGAACGATTTACAGACATGGTAGTTCTTTTGAATACTCCACCAAATATAAACTTTTTCTATCTTTGATTTTTCCTATTTTGGAATTTGGATGAGTTTTATGGAATCCACATTCAAAGAGACAAGTAAAATGCAATTTGTTTTCAAAAAAATTTCTAAGTTTTGTCAACTAAATAATGATTGCAATATATCTCATATCAAAAAGAAAAGCAAATGATATAAAATGTTTATACAAAGTCATTATTGAAAAAATACTTTTTCTAACACGATTTCAAAACTGCATTTGAATTATTGTTAATATGAAAATCGTACCCACAATAATTTTTTCATTGAAACATTAAAATCCCTGCTCCCTTCTTTCATCTACCTAATACTTATCCTCCGGATTTTGTTAATGAAAACGTTTTTCAACTTAATTTTAATGAATTTTCAAAGGTTATAATATATTTATAATGTATGATTAGTGTTTTTTTAATTACATCCTCTAAAACATATAGTATACACTTTTTATGTGCAATTGGTAATTGGCCTTTGGCTGTAGATATGAACATTAAATAAAAAATTGAATTAAATTAATAATAATGCTACGTACGGATCTATAATATCGGAATTATTACAGTCATTCAACCATAAACAACTTGCAAAAAATTCAAGATAAATATATTAGATATATTCATGAGAATACATAATTGAATAGAACCAATAGTATATCCCAGGGATGGGCATACATGAGGTTAGTGAGAATCACATGTCGGTTTTTCATATATTGTATAGAGCCACATCATATTATTTAATTACATAAAAATTAATACATATGGTCAAATTTTATTTAACTTAATTAATATGATGACATATTCTACACAAATTTTAAATGCTGTATAAAGTATATAAGAAAATATAATTAAGAGAAAGAAAATAAAAAATAATTATTTCAAAATTTTAATAATAAAAATAAAATATAATAATTCATTAATAAAAACCATAACATTTAATGAAAATCTTTGAAATTTGGCATATAATTTGTAAAAGCTGTTTATATCAATTCTGTGAGATGCTGTTTGGTCAACTGTGAATGCTATTTTGACTCCAAGAACTTTATTGTTGAGTACAATGATTCACAGAAATATGTTGTAGCGAAAATTGAAATTAAATGGCAAGCAACTTTCTTTAAATACAGATATTTTGATTCTGGCATAAGTTTCCAAAATTCAATTAGAGAACTAGATTTGTATACATTTGCAATATCTGATCCTCTTTCATCTTAATAATTCCATTTCCCCAGCTTCTTTTTTTGATAAATGTTATTTCAGAAATTTGAAATCCATCTTTATTAATATCACAAATAAATGGGTTCACAAAATAAGCAAATGCAGATTTAAAACTTGTCAAATCTACATTTGAAATCCACTTGCAATCCTTCCAAAATTTCTTTATATTTATCTAATTTTTCTTTAATTTTACTTTTGGAAAATGATTAAATATTCTGGACTTATTCTCGTGCACAAAATGTCAAAGTTTAACTTCAAAACTAAATATACTGTGACAAATCACTAATCATTTTCTCTTTTGTTTTTTAATATTCCATAATGTCTGTAATGAACATTAAGACAGAAAGCCATGTTTCATTTTCTGGGTATTTTTTTTAACAGCATTATTTGACAGCCATTTTATAACCGACCATAAGGAGATATCATTGGGCAATTCATTTGTTTTGCATTTAACTGTTCTAAAAACTTTTTAAATTGACGGTGTGTTTTGATATTCACAATCTGCAAAACAATCTTGCAAACATTTTCATGTTTTAAGTACTTTGCTATGAGATGTTGTCAGTGAATTATGCAATGAAAAGGTACAAAATATGGAATTTTAGGATTGTTGTTTAAAAGATCAATAAGACCTAGATTTTACCTATTATTTCAGGGGCTCCATCAGTTGCCACACTTATAAGTTTATCAGGAGGCAATTCAAACTTGTTCATTATCTCACTAAGAGTATTTTTAACATTGATACTGTGAGTTGTTTCAGTAAGAACTATTACGTCTAACATTTCTTTCTTCACATTTACATCTGCAGATACATAGTGGATAAAAACAGCTAATTGTGGGTTATCCTGAATGTCTGTATACTTATCAAGACTTACACTGAACTGTACATTTTTTCAAATCACACATCAAATTAATTTTTGAGAGTAATCACACATCAGACTATTTTCAATATTTTTACCATTTTCACTAATGCCACACTTAGTTGTATAACACGACACAGGATCAATTTATGCAGTTTTGTATTATCTGCAAGCTTTTAAAAAAATAGTTTTGTTAGCTCTGTCATTTTCAAGACTATAAGAAGACAAGAGTCCTTGTTTCTTAGGAAGACTTGATTGCAATGACTTAAGTTTCTCTCTTCACAATTTTGAATTGTATGGATATTGAGTTGAGAAGTGGGGATGACTTACTTCATAATGTCAGAAGTAAATTTATAAACCTTCCATTATTGTCAATAAAACCAAATTTTTCTACCCATTCTTTCATAAAGCAAGTATTTTCTTGTTTGTATTTTCATTTTTTGATATTTTCTGAGGTCTTGTTAACAAAAAAGTTAAATAAATTTATTTCCAAAGTCGAAATTCAAACAAAATACATAAATAATTAATTAAAATAAAAATGTTTAAATATTAATTCTTGTTTTAAAAGATTCGTAAAGTAAATGGCGCAAGTCGAAAATAAAATAAGAATAAAAACAATTTAGAATAATTAAAAGCTTTGGACTATATTTACGTTTGATTGATATTTCCCGATAATTCTTAAACATCTGTTTTATTATTTACAACCAAAATCAAGCAAATGATCTCCCATTTTACTCTTAAGAGTTTATATATATATATAGATTATGTCCTGTACATGAGGGATCAGAGTGATTTATGGTCAACATGGGTAGGATGAGAAGGTTGGCACCAATCTGGGCTTTGAGCGTTCCATCATCAGATTTTCAGTGAAATGGACAGATGAAGAGTTGTGAGATGTAGTGGATTGAAGCCTGTCCATTAAAGTATGAAGATTGACTATTTTAATATAAGCTGAACATTGATTGTATATATGTGTGGAGATGATAATCTGGACCATTTAACGAGTGCTGGTTTAGCATGAAATACTTATGTTGGTGGTTACTTGTCCTTTTGACATGTATGTGATCAACTGTGTCGGCAGTATGAGATAGCGTGGATAGTTGAGGGTCGTGCGAAAGTCTGAGTTCAGACCCCTGTATATTAAATAATTGTTTTAAAATTTTGAAACTCTAAATGCACTAATTATAAACTCTTAAAATAATTTTCTTAACCTGTACATATATATATATGTCTTAAGAAAACTTACACCAATGCCGTGAAAAAATTACTCATCATAAAAAAGTTTAAATTGCTCAATAAAACAGTTTATTTACCAGATTTTTTGAAAAAAATATGAAATAGGATCTTTAGCTGACAGGATCACTAAAATATACAACTACAAAATTGCATAAATCATAAATATACATGTGTGATCACTCCGCAAATATAGTAATTTTGATAAATGTTAATATACAGTTTGCCATATATTTGAAAATAGTGTGTGTGTATATATATATATATGATGTAATGTGTAATAAAATAAGTAATAGAAATGTTTGATAAAAAATGTCTATTATATTACAAATTTTTGTGTAATTAAAACACAACTGAAAGAATAAAAATGAAATGAGATTTCAATGGGAGCCACACTTAACTCGATCAAGAGCCACATTTGCCCACTGTTCACAATAAAAGATTAATAGCAGACATGAAGTTGTTTTTTTTATATTAATATATGGGGCAAAATTTCGTGAATATGTTACTACTAAGATTCCCCTCAGACTTCCCAACTTTTAATTCTAAAAACAAGACTTATTTTATATACATACATTAATTAAGGACAACTTTTTCACCCATTTATAGACTGTAACAGTAGCTTCAAGGAGGTGAATATTTTACATTTTATTAAATCGAGTATAATTTAAAAATAAACTTAAGGAGATAGTATATCAGGGACCCCAACAAACAAACACATATATACTAATATATCACTTCTGTAAATACCTGTGGCTACTTAGCTATTATTTACAAATAAATGAATTGAATTATTATTGTTGTTATAGAATTGAATTCTTATTATCATCATCTTTCAAAGGACTTTATTAAACTATGCATTGACATTGTTAATTTGCCCACATGTAAATTGGTGTATATATATATATAATCAGCAAACATTTTACAACTAAAAAAAAACCAATAGAATTTTTCTATGTGGCTCACAAGATCTGGACATTTACAATCATTCAACTTTATCATTATTTCTATTACTATGGTCACTAAAATAAATTATATTGCAATAATGTCCTTTTTTAATATGTCCATAAAGTGTAGTAAGTCATGTTAAAAACATTATGTTCTGCAACTTTTTTTTTCTTTGTTTATAATTTCCAACTTATTTGTAAATGTATTTGGGTGTCTTCTTGGATTATTATTATTATTATTATTATTATTATTATTATTATTATTATTATTATTATTATTATTATTATTATTATTATTATTATTATTATTATTATTATTATTATTATTATTATTATTATTATTATTATTATTATTATTATTATTATTATTATTATTATTATTATTATTATTATTATTATTATTATTATTATTATTATAATAATAATAATAATAAGAAAGTAAAAATGCACCCTGTACACCATAGAGCATAGAGAATGTAAGTGCTGACTTTAATAACTTAGTATCTACCCTTAGCAACTATACTTAAGAGACAATTGATGTAAATTTTGTTATTTTTAAATAATATGAAGATCATTGCAAGAATGCAATCACAGACTGGATATGTTTAAAAAAATGTGGAATTATGATTCTAATTTTTTATAGCAAAGCAAAGTCAGATCACCAGCCTTTTTACATTGCCTTTTATATTTTAAAAAAGAACAGATTGAATAAAAACTGAAAATCAAAATATTTAAGTTCAAGTGACCAGAATTTAAATTTATGACATTGTTGTTTGTTATTGATGTTGAGAGTAAGGATATCATTATATTGAGTATTGGGATATAAGAATGTAGTCATATTTTTTATTATTATTAAAAACTAATTAAAAACTAAACTTATGTCATTATATTCATGGTCCATGATGTCACAGCTATTGGGGTGTTACATAATATTGGGAAATACACATTAATATTTAAATATTTATATTATTGATAAAAGGTTAAGACAAAAATATGCTTTACCTTTAAATACTAAACTTATTTTAAATTAAATATTAGCTTATATTTTATATTTTAGTTTTTATTAAGTAAATATATATATTTTGTCATTTTCAACCACTATTGATCCACTGCAGGATGAAGGTCTCTCCAATTTCCATCTATCTTCTCCCATCTCTAGCAATTCTTCTCCAGTTTATCCCAGCAGACTTCCTTATTTCATCCTTTCATCTCACGTGTGATCTTTTTCTAGGCTTTTTACCATTTCTCTCTCTATATATATATATATTCTTGATCAGTATAGCAACTAGACATTACTACTATGAAATTTTGCACATTGCTTAGATATGCTTTTGGATATGTATTTGCTTTGAATATGTTTACATAATATTTCACATTGTATTAGGTTCTAATATTACATAATGAATCTTCTACAATATCACATGATCACCATTCTTTATGTTTACACAAGCTGTTAACACAGACACAAAATTCTCCATACAGCAGCACCACTCAGTGCAAGCCAGAGTAATCATTGGATGCAGAAAGGTTTGTGCAAAAAATCTCTCTCTAGTGCCTATTCATCCAATATCCCTGAACTAGTTTCTGGCTTGTGGATTTCATCAGTGACGTGCTTTGAATTTGAGAGCACTGCACTTAGACCTTAGGATCTAATGCAACTCTCCAGCAGCCACCTTTTACCTTTTTAGTTAACTATAAACTTTGAGTCAAAAATGAAAACATAATAATGTTTTTAATTCAAACTTATGTCCTTTTATAATCATATAGATCTGAACTCATCTATACATTTTGGTAACTTTGGTTCTTTGATGAACACCGTCACCATAATCCTATTGGGCAGGATTGGAATTAAGTCATAAATATCACATGAACACTATTCTCTATGCCTACACAGGCTGTTAACACAAACTCTATTTAGTAGTGACACTGGGTGCAAATCAGAATAATTAATGCATACAGACAAGTTTATACATAAAATCTTTGTCTAAAGGTTACTCATCCAATATCCCTATACTAGTTTCTAGCTTGTGATTTTCATCAGTGAAGAGCTTCGAATTTGAAAGCATTGTACTTAGATTTTAGGATCTAACGTAACTCTCCAGCAGCCACTTTTTACCTTTTTAGTTAACTATAAATTTTGAGTCAAAAATGAACACAATAATGTCTTGAGTTTAAGCTCATTTACTTGTGTAGTCATATAGATCTGAACTCAGTTCATGTATTGGCAACTTTTGTTCTTTACCAACCATAGTTACCATAATCATGTTGGGCAGGATTGAAATTGAACCATTAAACATCACATGATCACCATTCTTTATGTTTACACAATATGTTAACAAAGAGGCAAAACTCCATATGCATGCCAGATGTAATTAATGGATGTAGGAAAATATTGGCATAAAATCCCTATCTTGTGACTATTGTATGAAGAGTTTTGCCTCTATCAATGGCATGTATAAAAATAAAGAATGGTGATCATGTGATGTTTTGTGTTTTAATATCAATCCTATTCAATAGTATTATAGTTACTGTGATTATTAAAGAACCAATGACACCAAAATGTATAGATGCTGAACTGAATTCAGATCTATATGACTAAAAAAGCAAATGAGCTTGAATTGAAAACATTATTATTGTGTTTTCATTTTGGATTCAAAAGCTTTATAGTTAACTAAAAAGGTAATGGATGGCTGCTAGATAGTTGCATTAGATCCTAAAATGTAGGTGCAGTGCTATCAAGTCCAAAGCTCCTCATTGATGAAAGCCATAAGCTAGAAACTAGTCTAGGCATATTGGAAGAGTAGGCTGTAGATAGCGATTTTCAGCACAAACTTTCTGCATCCATTGATTACTCTAGCTTGCACTACATAGCAGTACTGTATGGAGAGTTTTGTTTCAGTATTAAATTAATACTATAGTGACTCTATTATGGTAATGTGAATTTGAGATGAATTTAATTAAGGATTATCTAGATTAGCTTTCTATATAGCAATGATGTTGCTGTTATTTATTTACATATGCTTTTGCTGTTATACTATTTACATATGCTTTTGGAGACATCTTTACACCATGTATGTTTATGTGTGAGTTTTGATCTGCTGTCAGTCCACTATAAGATTAATTTCTTTGATTTTAATCCAATTTCTCCAATCCGTGCCTTGTAATATTACTTAAAAAAATTTCATTTATCTCATTCTTTTATTTGTTTAATATAGTCTTTTGTGATTACATTTAGGATTTTAGTTGTCCTTTGTTAGAATTTCTTCTAACAATTTGTTTGGTTAGCTCTATACCTATCTGTTAATATTTTCAATATTGTTGTTGTACATCTTTTGTTCTCTAGTGATGCATGTTGCTTATGATTTTTCCTGATTAATGATTTGCAATCTCTGGGTTTGTCTTAGATCATAATTAACACTTTAGTTTTTGATATTAATTTATTTTTACTGAAAGCATTCTCTTATTATGGTATTTTTAATTAACTGTTTCTATTTCATTATTAACAATATTTTATTTTTATTTTTTTAAAGTCATAGAACCATTATTTTAATCTTATCATCATTATTTATCTTAGTCCTAATTTCTTACTTTTATCTGGTAGTTTATTGTGCATGTTTAATAATAAGCAAAAACTTGGGGTTGCAGAAAGCAATTTATTGACAAATTGATGAAGCTGAGGACAAAGAAGAAAAGGGAAGATCTCTGGACAAGTGCAGGAAACAGCATTTGTGCAATTGGGGATCAAATTCTTGACCAGATCATTGGAAGTGATAAGAATAAGGAGACTTGGTGGTGGAATACAGGGGTACAGGAAAAAATTAAGAATAAGAAAATGGCCAAAAAAGAATGGGACAAGGTCAGGGAGATTAGTGGTAGGGTCAAATATAATATAGCAAAGAGAGAAGCAAAGAAAGCTGTTGCCAAAGCCAAGTCTGATGCATACTCAGACTTATATGAAAGCTTAGAGAAAGAAGAAGGAGTTAAGAAGATTTTGCGCATTGCGAGACAAGACTGCTAAAGGTACTTATCAACCAAATTAAATAAAAGACTCTTAACAATAAGATGTTTTGCAGTAAGAACAAAATCACAGCTAGATGGCAGCAATATTATGGGCATTGCCAAATGAAGAAAAATTTCATATTGACAAGTAAATGGGAACTCCAAATTCAGGGCCAGTCCTAGAGGTCAGTAGGGAAGATGTCTGTTAAGTGGTTAGAAGAATGAAATGTGGAATCACCTCTCTGACCAAACTTTAACAACATCATGGTCACATAGAATACCAAATAAATGGAACATCATGGTTAGAGGAACCACATATGCAATCTTTGCACTATGGCAACTTATTGAAAAACACAGAGAAGTCAACCAAAAAATTGTTCTATTATTCATTGATTTGGAAAAAGCATTTGACAGAGTGCCTAGAGATGAACGTTGGAGATGTCTCAGGGAAAAGTTGGTCCTAGAAAAATACATCTGCCTGATCTAAGATATGTATCAAGGAAGTCAAACCAGTGTGAGATGCAGTTCAGGAGAAACAGACTTATTTCAGTTGAAAGTGGATATGCATCAGGGATCAGCTCTGAGTTCCTTACTGTTTAATATCGTCATCGATGTTCTGACAGAAGATATCCGTACAGAAGCACCTGGAACATGATGTATGTCGATGATGTTGAAATTGCAGCTAAAGACGTCAAAGAAGCTCACGATAGAATTGAAGAAAGGAGGAAAGCACTGGAGGAATGAGAATTAGCAGAAATAAAACTGAAGTGTTTTTCTATGGAAGTGGTAGAGAGAGAGCACTGTATTAGAAGGAAAGAAGTTACCTGAGGCTGAAAAATTTAGATATCTTGGCACCTGGATTAATAGAGATGGATCACTGGATGGAGAGGTTGTGGGGATGACTCAAGCTGGATGGAATAATTGGAGAAGATTCTCTGGGATACTCTATGATAGAAGAATAGGAAGAAGATTGAAAGGGAAAGTCTCTAAAGCTGTGGTGCATCCAGCACTGATGTATGAGCTGGAAACATGCCCGACCATTAAGAAAATAGAAGACAAACAATGTGTAACAGAAATGAGAATGCTTAGGTTTGCCTCGGGTTTGACTAGAAAGGAAAGGTGAGAAATAACATAATACGAGAAAATATGAAGGTGAGGAAAATCAGTGAAAAAAAAGAAGGTATCAAGGTTGAGATGTTTTGGACATGTTAAGAGAAGAAAATCATGTCAGAAGAAAGATTATGGAGATGCAACCACCAGGGGAAAGGCCCAGAGGCAGACCCAAGACCAGATGGATTGACCAAGTAAAGAGGGACCTGCAGGAGATATCACTCAAGGAGGAAATAGCTTCAGATCGAGCAATCTGAAGACGAATGATCCGCACCAGCGATCCCTCTTGAAGTGGGATTAATCAAGCTGTGGACAAAGAAAATCTAATAAGCTTTCCACACAGAATTTACATTTCATTTAAGCCATGAATATGCTGTTTTCTATACTGAATATATTTGGCTTAATAAATAAAAATTTAATTTTTTAAAATTATACTACCTTAAGAATTTATCATATATTTTAATTACAATTGTATTACTATTTATGGTACTAACACTGAGTAAATATATTTTTAACTTCTAATAATTAGCTTAATGAATTTTTAAAAATGCCATAATTATGGTAAAGCTAATTTGGCTAATTATTACAAATTAATTTTTTCTTGATATTAGAAGCACAGATATTAAAAACTAGTTTTTGGATATTACATTCACATGTGAAAGCATTTACTGTTTATTATTATATATATATTAAAAGTTTGATGGGGATTTTCTTTATATTTACTATATATAATCTTCATCTATGATATAATGAAGTAAACCATTAATTAAAATTCAAGCATTATCTAGTAATTTTATTCACCTGAAATATATAGACATTGTGGTGATGATGATTTTTATAATTATATACATTTGGTGTTAATCATCAAATTACATGATTTACATATACATTATAGTGGAATTATAAATATATAATAATAATGCACATGAAGTTGAACTTTTTTTTTTTTTTTTGATATCTTAATTCTAAATTAAGCTTGTTTTTTTATTATTAAGTATTTGCTGATATTTGTAAACATAGTTTGTTTTTAAATCTGGAATTTATTAAATATGACTTTAATTAACTTGTATTTTAATTTAATATAAACATATATAAATAAAGAAAAACCATGATTTGTTATTTAATAAACAAGTATGAAATATTACAAAAAGAAAAATTACCTATAGCAAATCCATTGAAGAGATGAAGATGTGAGCTTAGAGCTTTAACAAGAAATGGTAACAGTCATAAACTTGTGTGGAGGAAACTTGTAGTTAATACTTTGGTAATACATAAATCTTGAAATATCACTTTACTTGGAAAACTCTTTTGTATAGTTTGCAATGCTATATTTTTGTGATTTCTCAGTAATGTCCAGGTTTCGAGTAAAATCATCTTCCATTATATACAAAATAAATATTTAGAGTCTGAATAAGATATGAGTTCTTTATTTTATATTTTTTCTTAAATATTTTTTTACAATACCTTATATCATCAATGTTTGTTTTTATTTTGATTATTGGGATTTTTTTTCCAATAATATTTTTTTAAATTATTTTATCTATAAAATATGTTTCAAAATGTCATTTTCATTAAAATCTCAGTTAATTTTAGTAATGTTAATGTTTTATTCACTATGCAATTAAAAATAACGTTTGATCTTGTACATTAATAAAATGAATTAAAAATAAATTGAAAGTGTTCATATTAATTAAAATATAATTTGCTTATCTGATTTTTATTTGAAGCCTTTCTTTAATAGTCGCTGCTTTATCTAAATTCTTTTTTATATATAAACGTGAACAATATTAGCAAAAAAAAAAGTATTTAGTCATATTATTAAAACTATAGGTAATCAACCTGACATTACATTTATTATCCTAATTTTTTGTGTAATTAGATTGTGGTTTCATTTACAAAAAAAAAAGTGAATTGCTTTCCGAAATGTGATGGGATAATAAAAATAATTTAAAGTTTTACTTATTACTTAATTATTAAAAGAAATAAGGACTTTGCATCAAGAATAAATTTAAATTTAACCTATAATAGATGCAAGCAATATATTATACTATTATCAGTTTTCATATACCTTAATTTCATATTATTATTTTTAAATTGAACAAATCTTTCAGTACCTTATAAATCTATATCTATTTTGCAGAAATCAAAATAGTTGAATTTTCACTTCAAATTTTGTGTCTTTTCATGTAGAGTGGCTTCTCATACCCCTTTTTAAACAGTACTAACAAATTGTAAACTTTTTCAAATGACTGCTTTTTTTTTTTTTAACTTTCTAAAACAAATATTATAAAACTTGTTCTAACTAAATCAAACAATAATAAAAAGCAAATTTATTTTATTATAGAAAGCAATCAATTGAAGCTCCTTAACCAAAGTAACTTTATTTCTTCATTTTGTGATTTTATTGATATATTTTGTAATACAAACATTTTAACACATATTGTAAATAATGCTTATATTAAAAGAAATCAAATTTGAAATAGTATTTTTATAAAACAAATAGTCTTAAAAATGGCATGGAATATTGCTTGTAACATTTACATGACTAAACTGCCTTGTATATATTGCTAGTTAAATTAAATGAATCATGATTCAACAAATTATCAATCTTATCAAATGTAATTTTAAATAATGATCATAAAATGTTTAAAAGTAATCTCTAAAAACATCACTGTAATATGGTTATCACTTTTTTATTAATAGTATTATATAAAATGTTTATTTATGTATTTTGATTCTATGACAATGAGTTAAATTTTTTCATGCATGAAATCCTAAGAATTGTTTGATTTTATCAAGAGTTTTGATTTACAAAGAGATTTAGAAGATCAATTGCCTTCATTTTCCAGGATAAAATTATATGGCCACAATTTGGAATTTGAATTTAGACCTTTTAAGTCCCAATAGATTTGTGATTTTTTCCAGGTAGTTGGCTCATAGTAATTCTAGATATCTAACTAATAGACAGTAAATCGGTATTCAGCAGTTTTAGCTAGATAATAAAATTAATAGAAAAACTGTTAAAAGCTTTATTACTTTTTTTCTTTGGAGCAATGCCAGAAAAGTATTTTTCCTGCACTGGGTTTCTCGAAAATGTTTTTAGTCATTCTTGCAGAGGAAAAAAATAAAAGAAAGAGATTATCTTTGTGATAACTATTGCACCAATGTATGAACCATAAATATGTACACATTTATCACGCATTGTTCCTTTATTCTATTTCATTTATATCTGTGATAATATTGTTCAAATCTTTACTGAAGAAAATTTTATTTCTGAAAAATTCCATTGTTTTGTTTAATTATAGATTTCTATTATATTAGATCCTTACCCATATTTTCTCAATATATATTTAATAACCTTACGGTCACTAGCTCTAAACAAATCCAACCAGGCAAAATCGCACAAATCTCAGATTATTACTAAAGATTCACAAATCTAATTACCTTCTTGATCTCAGGTTCCTGTCATGTAAGTGAATGTATCACAGTAAACAATAAGATATCCAGTCTTCTGATAATATTATAATATAATAATAATTTTAATCTTAAGTAATAGTGAGACTCATATTTAAAATGACTTCTTGTTCAACAATCTAGGATAATACTTGTGATGCTAAGAGGGGGAAAGGGATGTTGTTTATGCTCATATATCACAACAAAGGATCTCTTATAATTCAAATTAAAACAATGCAATCCTAAATAATCTTATGTATGGAAGTTACTTTAATATCAGACAACACTCTGAAATATTATTGTATTCTTTTATTAATATTAGAACATATAACAATACTATTAAATTACAATTTTAATAGGATTAAAATTAAGACCATTATCACAATGTTTAAATAAATTTAAATACATGGGAAAAACATTATTAGTTATGAATACAGAAAGCTATCACATTTATTTTATTAATCTAGTGTCTTCCTAATATGGCATAAGTATGAAAAATATTTAGTGTATTGACAAATAAATATTGGCAATAATATTACAACGTTGAATTTGGAGAGGATGCATAATTTCACAAACTATTGCAAAACAATTATATAAATTTAAACATACAATATTTTATTATGGTTTTTGAACATCTGATATGCAGGATATGCTTATCAGGAGCAAAATAAAGACATGGTTGGTATCATGCCTGACTTTAACATTTTCTTCTACAAATATCAAGTAATACAATCTGGAAAATGATGGAATAATCTAAAAGCACACACTTGTTTAAAAGAGCAAATAAAGAATTAGGATAATATTGCTAATCTTAGTAAACTTAATAACAAACCAACATTAAAATTTTCCAATATGTAGCATCTTTCAGTATATATCATCTAGGATATTCTACACTTCAAAAACGTAACTAAAATAATATATGAAAATAGTTTCAAGACACAAAATCCTATCTCATATAAAAATGCTAAACACATCATGTGAAAAACCAATAAAATCATCTGACATTATAATAAAATAATTATTAGGTATATAAATTATAGCTTGGCAATTTTAATAAGAAAAACATATATCAACTACCATAAGTCATTCATTCATTTCCATGCTCTAAATAATTCCATACTAAATGAACATATTTCCTTTGATTATATTATTATGCAAAAATATTCTGAAAGCTCCAATACTCAAATTGCATTTATTATACATAAATTATATGCAAAAAATATTATATTTTTGCCCGTTTTAGCACTTCAAAGGTTTTTTTTAGTCCTGAAATCATTGATTCCAATACAATTCTCCATCACATTATAGTTAAATAATGATTCCTTTGAAATTTAAAATATTTTATTAAAATATTCTGAATATTTAAATATCACATTTGAAAATAATTAGGTCAAATCTGAGGCAATACAAAATTAATATACTATTTCCTTTGAAGCCATAGAAAAGCACAATTTAAGTTCTTTTGAAACAATGTAAAATTTATAAAATAACATGAAATTTAAAGAGAATGCAGCATTATTTCATATAATATGAAGTTTATAAAACAATACATAGATTATAGAAAGCACAACATTAATTTATCTTCAATAGCAAGTAAAAATATGTAAAGAAAATAAAGTATACTTCAGCACAGATATTTATTTATCTTTATTTCAATAACAAGTAAAAATATTTCAGTAATGTGCAGTATACTTCAGCTCCTACATTTTATCTTATGATAAAATGCATAAACAGAAAGTTAATCTTTCCATGACATATTAAAGAATAAAACACGGTTTCTGGAAATACAATATTTCCATTTTCCTATTATAGAGATGTTAAAATAAACATTTAGTTTTAACATTGACATGATACTATTTTTCCCAGAATGTCATTTTAAATAAGAAAATGTAGTATTGTTAAAATAATTCACTTTTATGATAAAGTAAATACATTTAAAAACTTATTATTTTTTAAAGTATCCTTCTAGCTAGCAAAATTCTAATTCTGTTATAAACAAAATTAAGCATAGACAAAGAATACTTGCCAATAATAAAGAAAATATACAATATAACTGTAGAATAAAATGTAATAACTTATTTATAAAGTTAAGCAAAGTTCTGGTATTCAAAATTTTAGTACACTTAATTTCAACTAAATTTTAAGCATGAATAAGCACTATATTGAAAATTAATTATAGTTCTAGCAACATAATTTTTTATACCTCTAATAGTATTCCCAAACATCACATGATCACCATTTCTTATACTAGCACATAATTGTTGTAAACAAAGGCAAAACTCTCCATACAGTAGTACCACCCTGTGCCAACCAGAGTAATCAATGGATTCCAGAAGGCTTGTGCATAAAATCCCTACTATTGCCTACTCATCCAATATCCCCAGACTAGTTTCTAGCTTGTGGCCATCATCAGTGAGGAGCCTTGGATCTGAGAGCACTGCACCTAGATCTTAGGATCTAATGCAACCCTCCAGCAGCCACCTTTTAACTCTACTTTGCTACAAAACTATGAAAATGAAATTGAAAACACAATATTTTCAATCTAAGCTCAATAGCTTCTATAGTCATATGGGTCTGAACTCAATTCAGTACCCATACATTTTGGTGTCTTTGGCTCTTAAACAACTATAACCACCACTATCCTATTAGGCAGGATAGGTGTTAAACCACTAAACATCACATGAGCACCATTTCTTATACTAGCACATAATTGTTGTAAACAAAGGCTATTGAGCTTAGATTGAAAATACTATTGTGCTTTCAATTTCATTCTCATAGTTTTGTAGTAAAGTAGAGTTAAAAGATGGCTGTTGGAGGGTTGCATTAGATCCTAAGATCTATGTGCAGAGCTTTCAGATCCAAGGCTCCTCACTGATGATGGCCACAAGCCAGAAACTAGTCTGGGAATATTGGATGAGTAGGCACTAGATAAAGATTTTATGCACAAGCCTTCTGGCATCCATTGATTACTCTGGTTGGCACTACTGTATGGAGAGTTTTGCCTGTGTTTACAACAATTATGTGCTAGTATAAGAAATGGTGATCATGTGATGTTTAGTGGTTTAAAACCAATCCTGCTTAATAAGATACTGGTGGCTATGGTTGTTTAAGAGCCAAAGACACCAAAATTTATGGGTACTGAATTGAGTTCAGACCCATATGACTATAAAAGCTATTGAGCTTAGATTGAAAATATTATTGTGTTTTAAATTTCATTCTCATAGTTTTGTAGTTTAGTAGAGTTAAATGGTGGCTGCTGGAGGGTTGCATTAGATCCTAAGATCTAGGTGCAGTGCTCTAAGATCCAAGGCTCCTCACTGATGATGGCCACAAGCCAGAAACTACTCTGGGGATATTGGATGAGTAGGCACTAGATAGGGATTTTATGCACAAGCCTTCTGGCATCCATTGATTACTCTGGTCGGCACAGGGTGGCACTACTGTATGGAGAGTTTTGCCTTTATTTAATAGTATTCCTGGCATTATAAAGCTATGTGACAGCTAATCATTTTCTTCTGTTGATAGCAAGTTGTTTTAAAGTTTCCTTTTGATTTATACTTTCAGGAGATACTGTAATGATATGGTCAAGCTAAACAAAAACCTGAGTAGATATTGACTCAGCCCTTCATGGTTTAAAATTAATAAATTAGATGACTATTTAATTAATTTATTAAAAAATAATGAGAGCCAGATGAAGAAGTAAGTGTCAACATGTAATGAGCTCCTTTTATATGATAATTCATATGATTTTAAAAGAAATCAGTGATTGATAAATTTATGACATTAATTTAAGATATTAAATTTGACTTTTAATTAATTACTAAGGAAAATCTCTAAAAATATTTTGTTTTTAGATTGTCTGGATTGTTTAGCCACAATAAACTAAGATTACATCATAAATTACAAATAATTATATAAAGGTAATTAAATATTGCAATAATTAAACACTACAAATAATTAATAATTATTTGAACATATGTTTTTAAGTTCTCAAGATTTAAAATATGTTTTTAAAACAATAAATAGTTTTAAACAATACCTTATGAAATGAATTGTTTTTTAAATATTATTTTTCTTCAAACAAGGAACTTAAATGATTATCAATTTTTTAACACTTTTTCTTGTAAGGCTATACAAATATTACACATGACTACATACACACTTAAAGGTTTAATATGCTGAATTAGGACTGCTTTTAAATAAATTGTAACTAACTATTAGCATTATAGAAGTTATGGAATATTATTAAACCTTTTTAAATACATGTTTTTAAAGCAAAATCTTGGATATAGTTGCATTTTTAAGTTAAGAAGAGGCTAAACATGAATAAAAACATTAAATTTGTGGTTTTAAAATATTTATAATTACAAAATTAGCTTAACTTATACTTTTAAAAATAGTTAAGCATCTTATTTAAACTTACAATAAAAAAAAATATCTTATACTAACAGTTTTTTATCCAATAATTTAACAGACTAGCTTATTTACTATGTTTGATATGCAAACTGAATTATTTGAAAGGAAATAGGCTATATAATTTTTTTAAATATACCAGCATAATACATAAACATGGTTCTTTTGATATTGATATTTAAATTGATTTCTTTTTTGCCATTCCATTTATCTTCCTGTAGGTTTTTTTTTTTTACTTAATTATTTTGAGGTTTTTTTTTTATTTCTTTGTCACTCCATTTAGTGTCTCATTTATTTACTATCAATCTTTTTTTAACATGTCTACACCAGATTATTTTGTTTTTGTATCATCCTTTACTGAGTAGTCTTTTGTTGCTCATTGTTTTCATTTCTAATCACATTATATCCAGATCCAATTTTTATTTTTATATAACAGTTATTCCAAAAAGTATTTATTCTAATATTTTTAAAAACCAATGATATATAGTAAAGATGACTAAGATCATTAGATTGAAGAATATTATTACTATTTTTATACAGTATGTTCATTTGTATACAGTTTTATCTTTGTGGTCTATTGTCTAATTTTTTAAACTTTGATTTTTTTTTTTTAAATTATATCATGTTTTTTTTTTTTTATTTGCTGATCCATGAAGAAGTAAGGACTTATTGTCAGAGAAGTTTGGCAGCTCTCTCATCAATGGTGAATGCTATATCATATTTTAATATATATTTTTTATTTGTACAGTCAATGAATGGACTTTGATTTGACCCGCTCAGGTTAATCTGAGACTCTTATCCTCTAGATAAGAATAAAAAATTTTGTGATCTGAAAATGATTAAATTCTCTTAGCTTGGATTTGAACTTTTAGTCATGGATTTAGCAAATTGTTGCACCACAAATTTTTTGATATTTTTAAATTGGATTGTTATTATTTATATTTGAATAATATGACGAAAGACAACAGAGAAAAAAAAAATTCTTAAACAAATTGAAAATAAATAGTATCATAATTTTATAAAAGTATTACCTATAATTTGTTTAATTCATTTTTTTTAGTTTTACAAAAATAATATAATTAATAAAAATTAATTTTATGAAACTTCATCATAACATATTAACCACACACTGATTCTATCTCTGTTAGAAAAATATCTATCTGTTTTTCACACAGTTCTGCCTCTATCTAATTTTCAAAATTGGTAACATGCATGGCTTTTCGTTCATTTATTTAATTGTGTATACTATATAAAATAGAAATATTCACTGTGTGATAATATTCTTCATTAAAATGTATAATTCATTGATATATTTTTTAGATTTAGAAGCATGGGGTTGCTGCAGTTTCACAACACCTATCAAGTCCCATTTATTGATATATTACTTAGATTATTATTTTTTAAAATCTGTTTCTCAGAAAAGTTTAGACTTAATTGGACAAATAACGTAATCACATGATAAAATATACATATTGATGTTAATAAATACAATTAATATCAGAGGATTGTTTTTCATTTTTTTATAAATTCTATGATTTATATAGTTTTATTGACATTTGTTAATGCAAAATTTTTTAGTAATTCATATAAATATATAATAGCATTACAAATTTGATTAAATGATAAGGGAATTGAGGGAGAAGTAACACAGCTAATTATGCTGGTCAAAGTTTTTAATAATGAACTGAAAACTATTGGATGTGTTGCTAATAAAAAGGTTTGTTAGTTGAAACAAAATATGTAAAATTAGAAAAAAAAAATGTAATGTTAGTTTTAAGAGGCAAATGTACAAATGTACATTATGTGCTAAGAATAAATGATTAAAGTTAAATACATCTTATCCCACTTAGTGAAATCAATTCGTCCCCAAAAGTCATTGTAAAACAAGAAGATAGTATAAAAAGCAAGGGATTATAATGATCTGCTATGGAAAAAAATTTAACTCATTTCTGTGGATAAAATTTATATTATAAATTGTGAATATTGTTTTAACAAACAATTTAATCTAGCATTTACTATAATTAAACAAAGAAAAAAACCCAAGCACATTATATGCATGTGGAAATTGTCCTAAATGTGGATTACTCTAGTATGCAATTAAAAAATGTATGTATGTAAGATAAAGCAACTTAAATCTATCTAAAAGAAAAAAACAGCTTAATATTATTCTTCCTTATAATCCATCCAATCAGTATTTATTCACATCTAGTTTTCTCAGTCATCAATTGCTCATTCTAAGATATTGTTTTTTAAATTCTTTGATGGTCTTGAATTTTTTGAAAAAGGTACACCACGTGTTGATGGCTAAGGATCTCTAGAGGAAAACATTCAAATTCTTTGAAAATGCTCTATATGACTTTGTGATATTAAATCAGTTTCTTCTGATTTTTTTAAGTCATTTTCTTCTTTACAGGTTTATCGATTTTCTTTTTTTCATTCAGTTGCATTAATTCCTCGTTAGTTAATTCTTCCATGTGTGAATGCAAAAGTCCTTCAATGTTGTAATTATCAACTTTTTATTTGTATTTCATTCAAAGTGTTTACAAAATGCTGCATTGAAGATAGTCTATTTTGATGGTTGTAATGATTCTTTGATCCATATGTTGAAGAAATGATGTAGTTTCCGATGATATGATTCCCATTGAAAATCTATGTAAATGTAAGCTTTAAAAAAAATCCAATATTATTAGGAAAAAAAAGTGTAGGTTTACTATGCAAACATATAGAAAAATGGACATCAAAGGGAGATAAAACTCACAGATGACATTTTTTTGTGTTCTTTCACAAAATTGTTAATCATTCATTACACTGGGGAAAAAAAAAGGAATTTTATTTATGTGAAATTATTTAGAATTAAAAAAGCACTGTTTAATAATACCTTACTAAACTATATTATTGTGACCATAAAGATTTATTTTTTATCAACAGTATAAGATTTGCCAAATTATAGTAACAAAACCGAATCAAGCAGTTAGCTTTGACAAAAATAAAAATGTATATATTAAAAAGAAAATATGTGTCTAATGCATTCTGTGTTTGCATATTGTAATCAATATTTAAGATTTTTTTACCGTATTATGCAGATCTATATTGGAAACACTTTATATACATATATGCTAACTTTTTATTCATGTAGAATAATGTGCTAACTTTGTTTTTTTTTTTTTTTTTGGAAACAGATATCACATTCAAAGTGATAGTCATTATCTTGAAATGACCCAGCAATTTTTTAAATAATCCAGTATGTTGTAACTGCAGAAATACAGGCTCTTTAAATAAAAATTAAAAGTATGAAACTTCTTCATTTTACTTGTATTCCATTTTAAACATACAAAATTTATTAAGGGTATAGTGCATGAAATCATCTCCCCTCTTTCTTTTTTTTTTTTAACTGAAAATGCATTTACTATAATAACATTTTTAATTTGACTGAAATTTATGTTCATACAGATTTTAATTTAAAACTGCTTTGCTTAATATTTTAGCAATTATATATGTACAGTACATAATTTAAAATTAACTAAAACTGCTTTGCTTAATATTTTAGCAATTATATATGTACAGTACATAATTTAAAATTAACTAATACCACCAATTTTTATTTTTAAGCTGAATGAAATTTATGTTATAGTCACCATTCTCTTGGATATATATGAAATAAATTAGAAGATTGTGATTTAAAATCTAGCAAGTAAATATTTTTTTAACTTAGATTTTATAATTCTTGATCATATAAAATTTATCATAAATTGCATAATGTATAAAATCGTTTCCTTTTTTTTTTACTGAAAATATTTTAGATTTACAAGGTAGAAGATTTAATTTGACTGAAAAATTTTAATTCAAAATTAGTTGACTGAATATTTTAGCTAATATAATACACAATGTAAGATTAATCATTAATAATATTATATATGACCAAAGTATATTTTTAGTTTTATGCTTAATGAAATTTTTACATTTGTTTACAATACGTGCTTTAGCTTGTGTATGTTTAAGAAAATCCTACGCAGTGGATGATATTTTACCCATATTTGGTAATTTTGATTATGTAAAATTAATTATTAATTGCATAATGCACAAAATCTTTTTTTTTCTCAAAATAATTTGCAATTACACTAACTAAATTTTACAGTTATGATTATTATAATTTTTGCCACAAAAAAATAATGCACAAAAGTGAATGAATACATAGTTTTTAAGCCAATGTCCACATTTTAAAATATAATAGTAATATATTTTGTTGTTTTACCTCAACAAAGTAGGATTTTGATTATTTATTGTACTGCTACATTTTTAGTTATTAAACTTTATTTTGTATTAGTCATTAAAGAATTTATTGATTGTCTTATAAGGGTACTGGATGAAAATAAAATAAAATATTGTACATTAATCATATTTTAGTTTTGTAATCAAATTATAGTATATTATATACTGTACTGTGTATAATGAATAAACTGTATTATACATTTTTAGCATGAATATCACCATTTTTTTCTGAATGACATAAAATCACTATCCTATGACATCATCAATCTTATAAAATTGCTGCCATTTTTAAAATGATATTTTTTTAAAATAAAAATTAATATTGTTTTCTTACAATTGTTATAGCAAATAATTGACTGTAAATCAAAGTAGTATTTACAAATTCATGATGATTGCTATGGTAAATTTTCACATAAAAGTCCAATGCTAAGCAGGATATATGTAATAGAAGTTTGAGGTGAATGAAATCATTAAGTGTACATGTGTAATAATTTTAAAAAATAAAATAAAGCTCTTTGTTACATGAAAAATAAATCTTATTGCTACAAATAAGTTATATTAAGTGCTAAAAGTTTATTGCTTTTCAGATTAGCATGATCTAATATATATATATTTTCAGGATGTTTTATAAAGTTAAAGATCTAATTATTAATATTAATTAAGTGATTTATTATTAAGGTATTTATAAGAAGTCAATCATTGGGTGTGACAGAGCTAATTCATAATCCATGGACTTTGAGCTCCAGAGTCTGCCATTCTATCAATGTGTCAAACCATGCAGGGTATTGGTCTAATAATTTGGTACTAGTGAATTGAATCTGAATCTCCATTAGTTAAATTAGTTTGTAAGAATAGAAAAGTTTATTTTATTCTATTAATTATCACTGTTCCAGAGATTTCTAATAGAACAAAAGAAGCTTGCAAGAATAAAACCTGAAGATATGAAGCTTCAAGTCAGTGATTCATAAAATGTAGATATTATACTTTTATGATCTGATAATGATTTTGGAAATGGTAATTTAGATCAGGTACTAATTTTAAAATTAATCAGTTTAAAGAATGTAAATCAATATTTTTAACTAGCTTGCAATATACAAAAAATATTTATTCACACAAGTAAATGAATATATATATATATATATATATATATATATGAGTGGGTACCCCAAAAAAGTGGAAATATGTCTGATGGTTTAGCACATATATAATTCATGCTTCTATCACTATATGCCTCTTTCAGGGACTCCCCTACATCAATTTGCTGTCCAGTTCTATCGAATGAAGTTGTGGTGCTACATAGTTAATTTTTTTATTAAGTGTGTCTTATTTGTTGATTTTTTATAAAAAGTTGGAACATTGTAAAAAAAATTTCTGTTAGAGAAAATGACATAGGATACAGGTGTAATGCTTGAAACAGCTTACAGATAAGCTGTTCTGGGAAAAACACAAGTTTGAAAATGATTTGATGGAAGAGTTCAAATTTACCATTTCCCAAAAAAGCATGGCAAGTGAAGTCCAACATCAATATCATGCTGAATTTTTTTTATGTAAATGGCACTGCTCACTTCAAATTCATTGATAATGATCAGGTGTTTTTCCTACAAGCTCTGAAACATTGTCCTGATTTGTGACAAAGTGGAGAATACAAACTCCACCATAACAGTGCACAGCAAACAAAGCCTTGAATGTGAAACAATTTTACTAAAATTAGCATGACCCAGTTTATCTATTACCCATATTCACTCAATCTCATTCCATGTGATTTCATTTTATTCCCCCAAATGAAAAAATGTCTCGAAAAAAAATATTTTGTAGACTTGGAAGTGGTGATGAAAAAATGACAGAAGTTTTAAAAGATATCATTTTGCAAAAGTTTTAGGACTGCTCTAAAAAGTGGAAAACATTTAGACTGATGCATCACATCAAATTGATATTACTTTGAAGGAGATTTAAAAAATAAATTACAATTTTTTCTTACAAAATTCTGGTCGTTTGGAGTATTTCCTCGTGTTTATATATATATACACAAGAAAGTACCCCAAAACACCAGAATTATATATTGTGAGGATAACATATACCTGTACCCATCCCAACCTTTAACTACCTGTAATGTTAGGTTATGTCCAGTCAAGATTTATGTCTGACTAGACTAATGAGTTTTGCCAGCATAAGAAGTATATGTTCTAATTTACTACTTATCAAATTTGAGTAAAGATATGCACACATATAGGCATAATATGTCAGTACTTTAATAAGTCACATATGGCCAGATCTTGCATATATATATGAAGTGAAGAGAATCCCAATTGTTAAAATGAGTAAGATTAAACATTAAAAGAATTACTACAAATATATATATATAGAACAACACTTATTTTTTGCTAAATGTGTTGTACATCATAAACGTAAATAAAACAATGATGCAGACTAGAATAGTTTAGCCATGGTAATGATCAACAGTCAAGTACATTGCCAAGTACCTAGTATAATAATGAAATAATAGTGTTACATGATTTCTTGAATTGATTATCATGATATTATCTACACAAGAATAGGCACATACAGAAAGCAAAGAGGAACTGAAAGATTTCATGTACAAAGAAATGGAAGCGACATTGACTAAAAAAGCAAATGTGATTACAACCCTTTCTTCTTCGAAATTATATGTTTGCTAGAAAATTAATTTCGTACAAACAAGAGTTTTTGAATACCATATAAAATGGAGATTTTTGTTTGAATATATTAATTTTATAAATATAATTTTAGTATGAAATTGGAAGAAACTATAAGAACCTTTAATATAAATAGAATGAGCAATTTATTCTGAGCACTATGATAATTTCAGAGAAAATCATTTTAAACTTGTAAAAGAAAAAAAGAAAAATTAAAACAAAATGTCTAATCAAAGGAAAATCCAGAAGTATATATACAGTCAGCATAGCAAATGATAAAATAGTTCTATTTTATTATGTGTAAACTTTTTTTTCTAACTGTGAACTGTAATTAATTTAAAAATTTTATATATTGAATTAATACAATGTTGTCTGGCTAAAGGAATTGATTGTCATCAGTGAGATCATCGATCTACTAACCATAAAAGTCTAAACATTTGTATTATCTATTTCAAAATGCCTAACAAACAATTTTTCACCCAGCATGGAATATTTTTACATGGATCTAAGGAAAACAATAGCCGGCCAATGCACAGTTATCCAGAATGCACCATTCAGAAGCAGCAACAAGTGGTCTATATCTGCATGAAAGAAATTGTTTAAAATGCATGAACCGCATGAATGACTGTTGACTCACCAAATCTAATTTCATTGATGTAATGAAATTATGTTTGTTACATGTTGTGATTTTTATTTTAAACACCTATGTGCACATTGTTATTTTTTATTATTATTTCATTCTTATGACTTGTGAACGTAAAATTACCCTATTCTATATTTTGGAACAGTCCATTTTAAGAGAACGCAAGGAGAGCAGAGAGAGAGAGAATGTTTAGTTTAGTTGAATTTTTTTAAAAATAAAATTTAAGTTTATTCTCCTCCCATAGTACTTGACTTTCGTTCATTATCATTATTTGGGACTGGAGGTAAAAATGTTACTTATAGAATATTAATTACACACACTTTGACAGAACAAAGTTATTTGTTGTTTGTTTGTTTAACTAACTATTGTTACCTTAGATATTTTTCAGTATGAATGATTAACCCTCTAAGTGAATTTACTTTTCTATCATAGTAGGAGTTACATATGACTTAGTAAGGGGGGGGGGGCTCTTCATACCAATCTACCTGTTCCAACTGGAATCAGACTTCAACCAGTATGTATATATACATATCAAATGTAAATATGATTTAGCCAGTTAGATTTGAGTTTGTTAAAACAATCTTATTGAATTTTCTTTTTTTTATTATCATCTTTTGTATAATGATGTCATCAACATCGATATCTATTATTGGACACAGATTTGGTAACTGTAGATTATTAAATTATTGATATGATAGATACTCATTGTTGACACTTAAACTTACAAATCTATTTAAATTTTTACCTTTATCATTTTTTTCTTTTACAAAATAAATGTTATAAAATCTGTTGAATTGATATAGTCTCTTTGGTTTATTAAACTCATCATTGCATTCATCAATAAAGTCAATGCCTTATATATATGCACACACACACACAACGCTTTTATAATTATATTAGAGAGATCTTAGATAAACGCTATCCACTAATAGTAATTTTCATGAAATAGCATTGTTATCAGTCTGTATAGGTATATCCCTGTTAGGGGAGTCAAAGGCGAATTCTTCCTGAGTTTGAATACTGTGGCATAATGGAACCAAAAGAGGGTTGAGATGTGGATGAACTGACCCAAATTGCATCTGGTTTAAAATAAATGAATGTTGAGCTGATCTATTGGGGATGGGTGCAATCACAGTCATTGCCTTGTCTCCAGCATCCTGCCCAAAGGCCCCAGGTCTGACCGTAGTTAAACACGAGTCTCTCTTTCAATGGCATTGTCCATACCATTGCCATATGTATATATGTTTAATTAACAAATAAACAATAGATTTTCAATTGATCTGATGGAATTATTGTGTTAATTGAAAACTTTTGTGCATTATATTTGCTAAAAACAGTTTCCAATAATTTTTTTTATTGAATCTGTTTTATTTTATTTATTATTTAACATATGGCTTTATTAAACAGTTTAAATCTTAACAACTTATTATAAAGAAATCTACATTCCAAACAGGAAATAGATTTACTAGTGGCATTTTTTTAACTCTTTCAATTTTACCACTATAGACATGAATTTGAAATCATTAACTATGCAATTTAAATATTGTCCTTTGTGGTGAATCATATCTTGAGTCATTGGCCAGTCTTATTGATGCAATTTATCTACTAATATTTATCTGGTGAAGGAATATGTGAAAGAACAGAAACACACTGTAAATGATTACATTTAAATGTGCCAGTAATATTTTTCATATTCATATTTTATTGAGATTCCAAAAGTTTAGTGTGATAAATTTTTCTTCAAAAAAGTACCTGCGTAACATATCTATGTTGTGTGAGCCAGATTTTTATAAAAATTATTTCTAAAATTTAATTTTGATTAAGCTTAGGTAAATGAGGAAAATAAGTTAGGTATAATCCAAAGTCAATTCTAAATAACTTGAGTAAAAGATTTTCTTGAGATTATGAGATGATTTTCTGTTGTTTACATGAAAAATTCAATGTACTATCTTCATTGGATTAGGAATAAAACCCCAATTTTTTTTAAAAAAAAAACACTTTTACTTATTTTTTATTCTCAGAGATACTTTTCTATTTCGGGAAACGATCTCTTTTGAGAAGTCAAAGCAATATTGTCAGCCTAGATGAATTTCCTATATTCTCTATCTGTATGATCATTGATAAATATATTAAAGTCGGTGAGAGAACTGAACTTTATGATAGTCCAATCTTTAAAACTATCTATCTTTTGTGATGATCATTTAGTGTCACTTGAATTTGTTTTATTTGTTTTATTAATGATTTTCCTGCATTTAAAAATTTAGAAACTTTTAAAGAAAAACATTTTTTCAAAAGTAATCATTAGCTGAAGTTAGAGTAATAATGGAACCAGTTTTTAATACTTTTTCAACATGAGTTGTTAAAGATAAATTAGATCTTTGTTATATTTGATTGATTACGATGTTAATTCTGAAATATAAATTTTGGGAATTCTTTTCGTGTAATATTAATAATATATATATAGGTTGTTTTAAAATGCGCTGTTGTAATTTTGACATAAATATTGTTAGAAGGGGGTGGGGGTATTATATAATAATTTTGTACTAAAGTAATAAATTAATAATTCAAAATTTTAGATGTTAGTATATATATATATAATTAATATATGTGCGTGAATGGATAAGTGGTTAAAGTGTTACTATATTTTATAAAATCAGCATTTATTAACATTTATTTTAATATATAAATATAACATTATTCAGAGTTAATTTTTTAATAAACACATTACCGTTGAAACAATTATATCTCAAACGTATGACTTTGAATAATGTTTATGGAGTGGGGGGGGGTCGTATTTTCTTTATTAAACTGAACTAGCGGCAGTTTATGTATAAAACTTATTTTTATCAATTAAGGAAAATTCCATGTTGTTCAGCCATTCAGGAACTATTAGCTCAAGACTTCGTCATTTTTCTTTCTTCCTAAATTTGACCAAGTTCTTTGCCTAACTTATCACTATCCACCTACCTTCGTTGTATAGTCAATAAGACTCACTTTCAAGTGGCAGATCTTTGATTTACATTATGTACAGATCTTTCCACCCCTCTCTCTATTCCTTTCTCAACTGATCTTTTTGAACAAGTCTTATTGATAGTTTTCATAGATTTAAAAAGCAATTAAGTTTTCAGCCAGACTGTTAAGGCTAGTTAGTTACGCCCTCTTTAGGCATCATAAATAATCAACTGTTAAAACTTAAAATTAAAAATTTATTTTTAAATTGCAATTTCACTTTTTTTATTATTATAATACATAAATGTGGCATTATAAAAAAGAATGATTGAAATAAATAATTTTAACCATTAATGTCAGTAGAAAGATGTTCATTATAATTAGAAATAGAATATTTATTAGCTTACCATGACAATAATCTGTATTCTAATTCAGGCTAAGTAAAACATGTTTGAAAAAATTGCATTAGCATTAGGATTTTTTTGGTAGACAGTTTATATGCAATTTAGATTTATCACTCGATCAATCCATTTACTATCTACCTATCGTTTATTAATAATAAAAATGTATAATTCAAAATCCCTCAAACTGTCAAACCCGGCTTTTAGAAATCTCAGTAATCCTTTCTCTTGCATTATTTTTTGTAAAAGACTTTTAACAGATCTTTTCCCAACAATAGAATTTTTGAAGGCTGTTCTACCTGTGTAGTTTGGTACAGTAGTAGAGTTCCATGTCTAAAGCTTAATGTTCATTGCACATGTCCAATTCAAATACCTGCGGTACTCAAACTTTTTATGAACTTCTGATCAATAAAACCATTCAACTATTTATTTAAAGACAGTTCTCTTTTTTGTTCATACAATATCATAACTTTTACTGGTTTACTTAATTTGGAATTCTAATATAGAACATTTTTTTTTTTTTTTGTAAATTCTTATAAATGCTAATTGATTCACACAATCTTTTTGCTTGCCTTTGCCAAGTTCTGTATATGTATAACCTGTATATGTTGACAGTTCAACTGTGATTTGATAAATGATATTTTATCCCACTTAGTTCTCTTCTCATTAATCTAATATGTATGATCACTTCTAAACTGTTTACCATCTCCTTTCAATTAACATTTCTTGATCAAAAACTTTATTCAGTGTCTGCATAATTGTTACAAGTGCACTGACTATCTTAGTCTTTGAATTATTCAAAAATTAAAGCATTTTTTTAATGAATATTAATAACAATAAAATTATAAACAATTTTCTAATCAGTTTGTATGTCAAAAATTGGATTTTTAATTATTTTTTTATGTATATAAATTTCCACCATCTTTTCAGTTCTATTTATTAGATCATACACTCAAACTAGGAAGAGAAATAGTATAACTTATATATTGGAAATATTCGAGCCATTCTTCTTATTTTGACCATTGAGTTAGAACATCTACAATTGTATTCTTTGAAGTGTATATATAAATGATATGTTTCTGGATAATCCATTTTCATGTGATTAAGTACAAAGTGTTTTTTGTACATTAGATCTAGACTTGCTATATTTTCACTGTAATAAGAGTAAAGCAATCTATTTATTTGTACATAGAACCTACTAAATCTCAATTTAATTGTTACAAGTGTACAGACTATGTTCTTAGTCTTTCAATTGTTTAAGAATTAAAGCATTTTTTAATGAATATTGTTAACAATAAAATTATCAACAATTTTCTAATCAGTTTTGTATGTCAAAAGTTGATTTTTTAAATAGTTTTTTTATGTATGTAAATTTGCACGATCTTTTCTGTTCTATTTATTAGCTCACACACTCAAACTAGGAAGAGAAATAGTGAAAGTTATACATTAGAAATATTCAAGACATTCATCTTATTTTGCCCATTGAGTTGGAACATCTACAGTTGTTTTGTTTGAAGTTTATATCTAAATGATGTGTGTTTCTGGATAATCCATTTTCATGTGAGTATTTTTTGTACAGCGAAACATGGCTTGTTATATTTTCACTGTGATAAGAGTAAAGCAATCTATTTGTGCACAGACCTACTAAACCTCAATTTAAATGTAGATTTTTTATGACTTATCTTGTATTTTAAAACAGTGGGAGGCCAAGATTTTCCTAGAAAACCAGCATTTAGTTAAACTATTGGATAGGCTTTCTGAAAGTCTAAGTATTTATAATTTTCAAGATGTAGAAACTATTTAGCAACAATAATAACTATTTGAAATAGATGTTTCAACACATTGTCATAAGATGAAAGTAGATCACTAGGCATACTTTTTGTTCCAATCATAATCATTAGTGCACCTCTGGTTGGTTAAATCAACTATTTTCCATGTAGGTGTTGTGTATTTTATTATAAGTAGATATGGATGTGAATTTTGTGCCCATCCTTACTTTTTTTTAAAGTAATTATTGCTATTATCTTTCACAAAATTCTGCTCTTTTTTTCAATGACAGATTTATTATACAAATTCATTGATATAATTTAAGAATATTTCTACTACCCAATAGTAAAATTTATTTTTAATACTTCTTACTCCATATTTTTCTTTTCAAGATTTGTTTCATTTTATTGAATTCAAATGAATAGCATATATGTGTAGATATGATAATCTTGACCAACTGCTGATTGCTGGTTTAGCATGAAATACTTATATTGGTGATTATTTATATTTTCAACATATATGTATTCAAGTGTATCAGTTTTATGAGATAGAGTCAATGGGTTGTGTGAAAGTCCATGCCCATTTACCCTATATATTACATATATTGATACAGGTATATAATAAGCCTGTATGTCTGTTATAATCTACTAATGTTTTTTTTTCCATTTCTGTAGGGCATTGTCAAAGTATTAAGTTAATTAGTAAATCTGTAGAAAATTTAGTTATAGTCTATCTGAATTGTTAACAAGTGTAGTGGCTGTTAACTAGTCTTATAGTTTCATTTGCTAATCATTGTCTATCTTTCAGTTTGTTAACCTTTGACCTAGCATCTATGCATTATTTCCTAATTAATTGTGACTAATCAGCTTTTTACAAACTAATAATCAATGTACTTTGTCAAATTTTATTATTCGTGATACTCACATAATATTTTAATAAATATTTTGAGAAACGATTGTAACATGGCAGAGAACATTCTATGAACACTTTTCTTCATTGTTTATGTGATTCATCATGATCATGATAATCCTTTTTTTTAATCAAGAAATTTTATTGTGAGCTCAAAGAATTACATTATAGCAGTAACATAGTTATGTTGTTAGCAGAAACTATAAAAAGTTATATAACCCAATGCCCACAGTCTGGGGTAAAAAATCAACTGTTCTATCACAAATTGTCCATTATTACCAGGCTCCATGTAGCATTGTAGATGTTGGAGCTAGTTTTTCATCTCTGTTTAAACAGATGGTCTTAAATTTTGCCAGAAGTAATTTTTTATGGTCAAGAAAAATGTGGCTATAAATGAGAGTGCACCTAGTTGACCAATAGGCAAACAGCAGAAAGGTTATGATTTTTTTGGATGAAAAGATTCCATTAGATATGCTAGAAATCAGTCCGGTGAGGAGAGGCACTTTTGTTTTGTATATGGATGTGATAAAATTTCTCCCATTGGAGTGAGGTACAATGGCTCAGGATATGTATCATTGTGTCATCGATCCTGTTTACATAAAGGGCAGACCAGATCCAAGCATGAGAACCCTCTATGATAGACCAGAAAATGACATGGGCAGAGCATTCAAGTTTACTTTAATGAAAAAACTAAAAATTTTGGCTCTAGATGCCACCATTTAAACTTTATGATTGAATGATTGGGAAGGGTTGGGGGGGGGTTCTTTATTAATTAGATGGTATGCATCCCAGTACTTAATTTTCTGTGAGTTAACCTGATTAGGTAGAGGAATAAATTTACCAATAAGGATGCCAACCAACCTCTCAGGAGGAGAAGGGGTGTTAGTAGGACAGACAGAAATTAAGCACAATGCTTCTGGGAAATAGCGAGATAGGTTAAGGATAGTGTTGTGTGTATGCTGGAAACAAAAGGTTATAGCAGAGTGCAATGATAGACCATTGAGTTTGAGTGCCTATGGAGGCCCATCAAGCTGATGGCCATGGTCTTTCCCTTCCACATAAGTCTTGCACATAGTGAATTTATCTTTCTGATGAATCTTAGGGAAAAGTTAATGATTGGCATGAAATAATGATATTTAGCCGTGAAGTTTTTGCATATAGTGACAAATAAACTTTGGATAACAAATCAGTGTTTTTTTGTATTGAGAGTAGAAGGGAGTCCTGCATAGTTCTTCTCATTGCAAGGGGTGACTTATAGATTGGGGAACCCAGAAATTTTGGGGGCATAGCAGTAAAAGGGAAGGGGATGGGGTTTCCAGAGGATATCTTCCATGCTGAGGATGTACTTAAATTAAAGGTCACTCCTGACTCGGAAGAAAAAGCACAGAGCATTTTGGCAGGTTTTGGGATTAGCTTTTGTGATGGAAGAAAAACCAGGTCATCCATGTACACTATGTGGGGGATTTATCTATTGAGGGCAGGTATGAATATCCCATGGAGGTCTTGTTTTTGTTCAAATCTAATTAATAGAGGATTAATGTAGATTATAAATAGCAGGGCACTCAGAGGAGAACCATGTGGAATAGAATTTGTTGGGGTAAAAGATGGTGAGATCCTTCCTTTCAGTGACATGGAAATGTCCCTGTTGTTGAGGAAATTTGCTATAATATTGATTATCCCAGTTGGGGTTATCATATTTGGAAAGAAGGTTGATGAGACAATGTGTTCTAAAAGAGTCGAAGGCACCAGCAATGTCCATCTAGATGACTACTGGGTTTATATTTCCATGTGATTCTAGTGTAATTAAATATCATTTTGAATAATGCTATTGCAACAGTGATTGAAGAACTCTTCTTTGCAAATTGGTACTGGGATATGAATTGAAGGACCTGTATCTTATCCTTGATGATCGATTCAACCACCTTGATCATTAACGGTATCATAGAGATGGGTCTAAAATTCTCAAGGTGATGGGAATATCCCCTTCTTGAGAAAATGCACCATCCCTATGGGGTACAGGCCACAAATGTCAAGGGGTTTGATAGAGAGAAAACAACCATTCTATGTATGATTGGAACTGAAAATTTTTCAAGCTGAAGTAGGATAAATCATGGGATGGTATGAAGACCCAGATGTGTTTTCTCCGGCATAGAGGATAATTCTAATATGTTTTTCAGTTATTCTGTGGTTTATAGCTATGGATTTCTTGAGGTTAGGATGATTTGATTCATGAGGATATTTGGTTTTGGAAAAAATTAAGAATTTGTTTAATCATGCTGTCACTTATGATGAAGGAGGGAGTATTTGATATATCCTTAGAGCCCAGAGCCCACCTAATGTAGCCCCTGGACCAATTATGGGGCTGGCTTAGTAAGATTCTTGGATTTTTTTGTTGTGATGTAGTCAGCAATGGCTTGTTGATTCATTTTGTATTATTGCTTAAGCTTAAGGATTAACTCTATTGAAGGAGGGACTGCAGTTATCTGTCTCAAGGTGTTGCTGATTAAATCCATCTTGCGGAGAAGGGAAGAAACACTCTTATTCTTGGCTGTGTAAAAAGAAATTATTGTACTCAAAATATTGATGAATGTGACCATCCTCTGCAGGAGATAAGGTGAGAATGTTAATTTTTCCCAAAATATAAGAAACACTCAGATAAGATTGCTTCTGGGGCAGTTGTCTTGAGTGGGATGTGGGTGAATGATTTCAAGCCCTCATGGCTGTGGAAACTGGTCAGTGGGTGAATGATTTCAAGCACTCATATGGCTGTGGAAACTGGTCAATTGATCTCTAGTGCCAGGTGGTCTGAGAAAGGAACGGGTTGGAGGGAGAGATCAATGATGAAAATGGAGATCTGGGGAGTAGTAAGCCAAATCTATGAGGGCTATGTTGCTTACTGCAGTAGGAGAAGGCTTCAGAGGGAAAGCCCTCTGCACACATAAGTGGGGTGTTTATGAGATGAAGTATTGGGAATTGTATTTCGACTGTAAGTAGTATTAAAATCTCCAAACATTAATGTAGGATATGGGGTTGGATCTGAGTGATACATTTATTTTTTGGATTAATGAGTGGCCTGAACTGGAGTGGTTAAGTTGACCCTTGTCGGATTTAAGCAAAGAGTGTATGGGTGGTTAAGAAATTGGAGGGAATCTAAATTTCACTATTCATTTCTTCCGCACTGACTTGGTTATAATTTTGACATCCCTAGCAATCACTTTGTGATTTGCACCACTAGAATCAATCAACTTCATTTTGGGTGGTCTGCACTGCTCAGATTGGGCTATTTCCTGTGTACCATCCCATGGAACAACCGCCATACTACTGCCTTTGGGTGGTATGTCATGGTCTTTGATTATATTAACTGACAAGTCAGCTTTCATTCTTTTCCCTTTTTTGGTTTTATTAGGTGATTTACATTCCGGTGAGCTCTTACTGGAGTCACTGGACTTTTTTCCTTGCTCATCACACCAAGAATCCACATTGCCACTGTTAGCACTTTTGGACTTCTTTTACTTTTTTACCTGTTATAGGGATGGCTATCTGTAATTGTAACATCCAATCTTGGGGATTAACTACTGATTCTAGAGGAGTGGATAGAAGCAAGTTACTGAACTGCTCTCAACATCAGCAGCACCAGAAGGTTTCAGCAGGTTGAGGCTGATTACGTTGGCATGTGTTTTATCACTCAGAACGTTACCTTTCAAAATATCTATTTCAGGGGAAAGTTAGTGAGTATTACTAGGAATTGCAAGTGGTCTACAGTTGTGCAGCCTTGTCCTTTTCATATGACAGTATTGGCAAATCAGGGCTGGGCAGGGTTTAATCAGATGAATCCTTAATTCACAATGGAAACACTGGTGGTACTCCTCTAAAAGAGTTAATAAGAGGGGCAGATTCCACAAAGTGCATTCCCTTGTTGAGTATGTTAGTGAATACTGCTGTGTTTGTCAGGACTAACTCTTCTTTCCATGAGGTACTAGAAGTTTGAAACTGCACCATATAGTCTTAGCAGCCACTGAATATCAGCTTCTGTAAACTTGAGATAGCAGTTTTGGATTTGGCCATTGAGTATTATTGGTCTATTAATATTGATTATACAAAGAATTTTGTCTCCAATGAACTTGATTGACTTTTGAAAAATTTGTCTTTGGGATATATTGTGAAATTCAACAATTAGATATTTGCTGTTGGGATGGTTTAGTAATTTGTATCCACCATTTCACAATTTCTTTTTTGAAAGTTCACAGCAGAATTCTTCCACAGGAAAACTGAAAAGCTCACAATTGAGATTTGTGACAGCAATAATAAGGGTCTTGCCACTGCTATAGTTGAGAAAAGACTGATGCAATTGTGAGGGTATAGTCACATTAAACCTGTTGACAAGATTATTTAACATCTGTTGATCAAGACCTGTATCAAGTAACTTATTTTTGGCAGGGTTGGGTTGGGAAACCGATGGTCTTCATTCTCAATCATACTGAAGATGTCCTGTTGATTCTGGTAATCCCTATTAATGTAAGTGTTCTGTCTTGGTATTTTTAAATCAATCTCCAGAGTATGAAATATCACTTGCTGGACCAAAATCAGGCAGAGTCTTGTTAGATGAGGGGGTTACTTTTATATGCCATTCATGATTAGTAGTTTTATTGTGGTTATTAATATTAGTTGTAATTCTCCTGTTGGTGTTATCATTAGTGTTATGTAGACTTTTAATTTTGTTACTTTCTAATTCTGGGAAATCATCAATTGAAACAATCTCCCCATTGCATCTACTACTGCTTGTATCACTATTAGAATTTAGAGTATAGTCCATAAAAGGTAGTATGTTATTCATATTAATGTTTTCATTCATGGGAATTGATTTAATTTGAGATTTATTCTGTTTAAGCTTAGAGACTAATAAATTATGAGCAATTGTGAAGAAGGGCTATCCTCTGTTACAAAAATCCCTCCTATGCTTTGTTTTTCTGTAATTTCTTTTTGAAATTTGGTGTTGGGGTTTCCAGTGATTAGCATTTTATTTATAGCATGGCTCATGAAATGATTTTTTACTGGTTCTGTTTCTTGTTGAATTTTGCTGCAAATGAGATTTTTGGAAGTACAAATGGCTGCTTGTTGTTGTTCAAGATGATCTATGGTAGAATTGAAATCCATGTTATATCATTCTTTTTTTGTGTTAGAAGTCAACATCATTAATTTATAAGGAAGAGTAATAGTTAAGAAAGTTTTTTATTAGGTTTTCTAAGGGGAAAAAAATTTTATACAGTAAATACTAACTCTAGAAATGCAAGGTTGGGTTCCTGCTTGCGCTCTCTAGTGGACTGATCATGATAATATTTTTAGAGAATATATATAGAATTACTAATTAACTGGTGCCTTGATACTGTTTGAATAAAAATGATCACAATCTTAGTTAATTATGAAATATGTATATGAAATCATGTGAAATAAAACAAGCTTTGAGAAAAGTATAAATTAAAAAATATTATGAATTTTTAAGAACTAGACTAAATTTGGAAAGAAAAGGTTAATTTTTTTGGAGTTTAAATTTTAGTTTTAAACTTTATTTACTCTTTTTTTTTTTTAATCTAAACTCACTCTTACAAAAAATCTCATAGAAAATGTGCTAAATGAAAGAAGATAAAATTCCTGAAAGCATAACATCAGTATGGAGATTAACCAATATTATATAAATCGGTATTTATTAATTATTACCTATTTCAAACTTAATAAGATTCTGTATTACAAGTAATTAAAAACTTTCTCTTCCCTGTGATATATAAACTGAACATGTGTAAGTGATTTACCAATTTAAAAATCAGGCTCATATTAGGTTCAAGCCTAATTTTGGGATGGTTAATAGAAGTTGGTCACCTATGTTTTCAAAACATTTATTGATGGAAGAATGTGTGTCAATTATATAGCACATGTGGGAAAATTAAAATTTGTTTCCACAATATTATCTATATACCAATCAGTACAGGGCATAACTATATGACTGGAAGCACTGACCCATTGTGTTAATTAGTTTAATATCAACAAATGATATAATTTTATAATCTATATCATAAACTTTTTGCTGGTCATTCCATTACTCAGTAGGTATATTATTATTGTTTCTACTTATTCCTGTCATTGCAAAAATTTATATCTGGAGATTATTTAAAAAGAAGCTCATCAAATAACCTGTATTTTTTCCCACTTTGAAAACAATCTTCCAAAATTATAATATTCTTATTTGTCTGTTTACTCAAATATATATTAATTTGAACATAAAATATTATTAGATAACATTTTCAATTATCTGAATTTAATTTTATGTAATGAAGTTTTTTTTAATGAATTGGAGATTGTTATTTTGTACTTATATATCATCGAGAAATGATGGCTTTTCTCCAGGAAGATAACTTTTTTCCTAGGTAACTATCACGAATCTTCTATTACTTTGTCCAATTTTTAAATTTATATATACATTGTGATTATTTGTAATATATTTAACTTTAAAAATAAAATAGATTAAATAAATATATTTATTTAAGCTCTCTTCACTTTTTTTTTAATGTAGATGATAAGCATAACATTTGGACGTCTAGATTGCCTTGTATGTGATATATCTAATATATATTTATATATTAATAATAGGTGTAATTATATCTACGTTTGAGCTATTATTATTTATATTTATATCTAACTGTTATTTCATTTAATATACAGAGGCTATTAAAAATGAGGTGTGATCTTTATCTTCTGATTTTTGTAGTGATTTTAGAATGGCTTATGGTTGTACAAAACTTGCTCTGTATTATAACAAATCAATAAATTGAAAGGTTATATATGATCCGAACTAAAGTTCAAGTGGGTTCATTCTTTACTTTTTTTTAAAAAAAATTGACGGGTTTGTGTTATTTTATTCATAGCTAGTTGGTTCAACAGTAGCTTCCATTTAAATTATATTTATATATTAGAAATTACAGTTAATGTTTTCTTTCATTTTCAGATATACAGTTGCTGGTAATGAAATATAAAAGTGAGTGTTAATTGTATTTCTAAAAATAGAAAGTCATGGTTTATTAATAAAAAAAAAAGGTAAAAGAATTGAAAATGGAGATTATCACGCTTATGAAAAAGAATTCTGTTGTTATATTTTACCTTTATTAAATGTAAAATTTATTTTTAAAACTAAATGAAATCTTTTAATTACTAATATAATAAAGAATGATTATTAATCATTTTTTGATATCAAACTCTTATTACAGTTAATCATTTAATAGTTAAAATGAGAATATTTAATTTTATATATTAATAATTAAGTGTATATATACACACAGTAGTTTTCTGCATCAATAACATTTAAGTTCCAAGCCTCATTGTAGATACTAAACTTCATGGATAATAGAAAATCATAAATATTATGTGTTTTAATTCATATATATATATTCAATGCAATAGACCAGGTTTTTTAATGGTGAATTTATTACAGGAATTAGATAGCATAAATGTTTATCTAATACGACTAAGGAGAATGCAGAACATTGAATCATGATGAATATGGGCATTTCTTCTATCCAGAAAATGTTTAACTTGTTTGTTCTGAACACGATAACGATAAAGAGCCTTGGCACTATGCTAGCAATGAAAATTTTATAACAAAAGATACAATGGCATCCCATTAAAATACTAATAAGACAGTATCTATAAATAAAATATTTTAATTAACTCTTGCTTAGCAACTAACACATTTAATATAAGCTATACATGATTTATTACGTTTATATGTTGGAAATGTATATATTTGTATGTGAACTAAAAAATTAAACTTTAGAAAATCAAAGGAATTTTTAATTCTTTTTTTTTTAAGTGTAGATAAAGGACAACATATATATATGTGTGTGTGTTTATACCCACACTTTTAACGCGCTACGTTTTAAACAACCTATTTTCTAAAAAATGATAAAAAAGTCAGAAATTACATTTTGATTTCTATTTTTTCTACAGTCCTTTTTTTTTTTTATTAAAAATAATTATTAACTTGCATAAACCTTATTTCATTAAATAAATGACTCTTTGCTTATATATAATCAAATTATTCCAAATTCACAACTCAAACAGACTAGCCAAAGAAAATAAACTTTAAAGCACAACCAATGGTCTCACTGCGACAGGCATACTTCTCAAATGTAAAGGACTATAAGATTACAAATTTATATTAAATATTACCCACAATTCCATATACTTCCCACACATTCTTAATATTAAAAGAAGTTTTAAATAAGTCAATTGCTTCAGAAGCATAAATTTTTAATAATAAAGTTTCTTTAATTCTTATTTTTATTTCATTTCTTTCAAAGAAGACAACCTTAGTCTCATCAAAACTAATAGTGTGTCTGTATCTTTTTCATGGATATATAAATAAGAAATATTTATTTTTAACCCTGCTTTTATGTATCTTTATCCTTTCATTTCAGTTCTTCTTTATATATCCATGAAAAAATATAGGTCACACTTAGTTTTAATGAGGCTAATGTTGTCTTCTTTGAAAGAAATGAAATAAAAATAATTAAAGAATATTTAAAGATGATAGAAAAATCTTTATCTTTTCAAAATATTATTGATGCAATTAAAAAAAGGTACAGACAATTCTTTGATTTAATAGAATTTTGATATTTTCAGAATTATATGTTAGATCAACACATCAAAACAAAAAAGTTTTAAAGTGATCATGGTCAGCTAATGATTGTATTTCTTTAGTAGTTTTAATCTGCCAAACAATTCTTGTTTTCTTGTCAGTTTTTGAACTTATACATCTCCCCTCATCTTATAATTTACTTTGTACAGCAATAATATATAATCGGTTCAACAATTTGTACCTATATTTAATTTCTCATGTAGTATTAACTTTTTTTTTATTTTGACTTTTAACTGTAATGTAATTTTGACTTCTAATTATAACTTCTTTTTTAAGATACCAATGTTTTGAATATGGATGCATTTATTTATTTTTTTATTTTAACTTTTTTTTTTTTTTTGCTTTGACAAATGTAAGTAATAGTTATTCAAATTTACAAAGTTAATAATACCATTACATAAAATTATTATACTCTCACTTCTTTTATCAATATAAAATTATCATTTGCACGAAATCATACACTTCTGTTATACTAGCAATATGTATAAAATATAGTTCAAATATGATTTCATATTTTTTAAACTTGATTAAATTCATGTATAAGTCAAATTAGAATAATATTTGTGCACAATTTTTGATATATTCTACTTTTATGTTATTAATGATAATTTTTACTAACATTTATAATTAAACTATTCACTTTCATTCTTTCTCCATTTTCTTTTACTTTGCTATTTTCAGTCATTTTGGTTAGAATAGGGCTCAGTCAGGGATCTCCTTGAACCATCAGCCACCTCTTTGCACAAACTATAATAATAGAATTGTACTTTAATATAATTACACTTTCACCTTCTAATTACACATAGCAATTCTGATTTCATCCTTTCCTCTTTTTAATTTTTGTAATTTTTTTATTTGTATTCTTCAGTTAGAATGGTTAGTCTTTTTTAGGCTTACCTGCTAATAATATGTGTAGATTATTGCATTTTATTTTAGCAAATTTAACTAGCTGCATGTAAGGTATTTGCTATTAATAATGATTTTTAAGATATCTGATTTTACTATTTAAAAATTCTAGTATGTTCCGTAATTTTTATTATCGTAGTCATTTTTTTTTTAAAAAAATTAGCATAGGGCAATATACATATATGTTTACATCTGCTTTTGTGTAAGTATGATTATTATTTTTTATTAGTTATCAAATGTATCTACCAGATACTCCCTTTCTTTTGTCTACTAGCGGATAAAGCTGCACATACTAAACAGTTATAAAAATAAAAATAGGATTAATACCAATTAGAGATTAAGCAAATTTTTGATTGCTTTTTGTTTCACTTCACACAAGAGAATGAAAGGAAGGCTGTTTATTTTTAAATTCAGCAGTATTAATTTTGATATTTTCTTATCCAATGTTTTGTCTGATCTATTTGTCTCTTGTGCATTTTTTTTCTTTCTGTTTTTCACATACTTTAATAACATGATTTAATTCTTGTTTTTATTTTTATCTTAAAAGAAAAAAATTCCAATTCAGTACAAAAGTTAATCTTTATGCTGTCATAAAGGTATAAAATGTTCAAGTGATTCTCACTGTATAGCTCTTATTGACTTCTTTTTGAGAAAACAGTTTTTACAGATTTTTCAGAGATAAAAGAAATCTAATTTTATATTATTTATTGTAATGTCTTGTCATTATTATAAATATGCAGGAGTCATTTCGTGGGTGGGAGTATATATGTATTATTTAAGTAGTCAAATATTTTTTTTAAACTGATGTTCAACGATATTTAGACAAGAATATACTCATCTGATTTTTTGTAGCTCCTTTCAATAATTCTTGTCTCTTTTAATAAATATAAAAATGAAAAAATTGTTAATTTCGACATTGATCATCAAATTGCTCATAAGTCAAATATATTATAAAATGCATAATTTAAAAGCTTTATGATATATTTAGTTTCAAGTATATATAATAGTTAATGGCAAGAAATTAATGTATATGTAATAATTAATATATAAATAAGATAGTATTTTAAAAATAAATAATCAAACAGAAGTTGAAATTATTTGCATATGGTTTTCACATGAGATTTGGGTAATAATTGCGTTCAGATCTATATCAATCGTGGAACAGCAAGAATTGCGCGACAATAAATATATTTGATAATTAACAACACACTATGAAATCATTATACACATACTTATCGGTCAGATTTGTATGTACACTTGACAAGAGTTGGAGCCTAAGTAAAAGTACACTGAAACCAATCATGCCCGAGATACACAGGTCAGGTGCAATCATGACTTCTGCCGAATTTCATTTAGTCCAATCCCAGAAACACAATGGAGAGACGAAATCTACAGGGAAATGTGATATTAATTGATTTTAAACTCCTAACATGGGATGAGAGCTCCTCAATTATTGAAATTTTATCAATGCAATATTAATGAATGCAACCGACTAGCATGAGAATAAGAGGAGCATGAATTATATATAACGCAACCCTTTAATTGATTTGTATGCATAAAACAACACTAGGACAAAGAATTATTAAAATAGTAATTGGTTATGAAATGTTAATAATTTATTAATATAATTAAAAAGGATTGAATACTTAGGTAATAATAAATATAAGTTTAATAAATATAAATGATAATTTTATTTACATGTGACATAATATTGATTAGAGACTGGGTTTCACATAAATAGTGGTGATGATTTGTGTATTCTATAGATTACATAATTTTACAATGCACTATGGGATATGGATTACAGTGATCGAAGAATACGCAAATAGAAATTGAATACATATAACAATATACTATATGATGTATACTCAGAACAATGCGGCTTAATATGCTAATGGAAGGAGATATCAATTTTAGAACAGATTTATAATACTAGTGCTATGATACACTAAAATGGGAAATTAATGACCTTAAAAAACGTATATATAAAATGGAACCTGATTTATATAAAACCCTATTTGAATTATGGTCGACCATAACAATACAATGAATATGCATTTTAAAAGATATTACAAACTTTATTCGGTCAACAGTTATATGTTATATCAATCATTTGGAATGAATAAGCATGAACTTGAATATTTAATTAAATAATTGTGACTTGACAGAATTTATGAAAGGTTGCTTACTAGTGTATTTAAATATTGTTTAAATGAGAGAGCAACTAGTTTAAATAAGCTTTAACTGACTATTCTAACACATAATAATACTAGAAGAAAAGGATGATTTACAGAGATCACAGCATTACAACTTATAGATAGATAACAGGGCAATATAAAATATTAATCAAGAGTTTGCAGTGCTGACTAAAATGATAACATTGGAAATATTAGGTCCACTTGGGATGAGAGGCTTCATCAATTATTAACCCTTAAACCGCTAATTATATTATCGGTTGTATGAGGTAAAAATCAAATCTTTTAATTGGCCAACTCACAAACTGAAGACAAAGCCTATTGTTAAAACATATTCGCCTATAATATTAAATTCAACTCAGATACGTTTATAAAAAGTATATTACTAATTTTTCAGGCACGGTTATGAAAGAGAATGAAAGTTCTTTCAAAAATAAATTGCTATTTATTTATTATAAAATATATTCAAATTCGGCAAATATAAAGCGAATGTCTAAACAAAAAAGTGCTGACGCAAAGCTTTTTTTCAATTTTACGTTCTGGAAAAGTAAAGATTTCTTTTTGCTAAATCTTAAATATTTTTACTAAAATCTTCAATATTTTTCGAAAATAATTTTGTTTTTTTTTGTATATTTTTTAAAAAACTAGTTTAATTTCTCAAATTATATTTTTTTAATACTTAAATTGCATTCGAAATGAAAATCTCAGCGTTTTTCTTTATTTTCTTTGATCAGGCGGTTTCTTTGTTCTTTCCAGCCAATCAGAATGTCTATTTCGGCTGAGAGACGGCTGACAGCGAATCACTGACAAGGTTCTTTCTTTGTTTAGTTTAAAATGCGTTTTTTTTTTTTTTTACTTGTAAAATAATTCGGAAGAGGGCACCATCTTACAGAACTTTTAAAAACCTAATCAATACCTGTCAAACAAATATTTTAGCATAAGAACTAGCAGAGTTAGAGTGACATCAGATGTCGACGAGAAGCCTCGTAAGAGGCAGTTTATGGGTTAATGGATGCGAGAGTCTGCCTGCACATGTGATAGGACAGTACATGAAAGAAATGGTTGGTAGGGAATACCATGGTTTGGATTTTCTGATGTTATCCCATGCATAGCCTAACTATAACCTGACATTGTCCTGGAGTCAGTTCTTCCAAAACCCATTCTGGGACAAGCCATGAGAAGAAATGATCTGGAAACTCCAGATTTTAATTTGACAAAGCAAAAATATGAAGCTTAATAATGTTATCAGGAATAAGCAATTCTGATAGGATTCAGATCCTTAATGACACTGATATGTTAACTAAAGCTTTTATAAACTAATATCTAATGTAATGACATGACAAAATTTAATCCATCCTTAAAGGTACACATATGATTTTGAATTGATTAGAATGTCAAAATATAAAAAGGGAAAAAAACATTGTTTCCTTCATTAAACAAATATCAGTATGCTTAACGGGTCAATAATTACAGAACATAATTATAATGCTAGATGGTGTGACAAGCAAATGATTGATTATTAAAAGAAAGATAAGGCCATTAAATTTATTTTAAAGAATATTAAAATATAATTAAATCAATAGAATATTAAAATATAATTAAATCAATAGTGTTAAACATAGTAAGGCATTGAGATCATAAAATATGACAGCGTATAGTCTGCCATTAAGCAAATATAACCATTTAAGAATAATATTCAATCGAGCAGATCTTACTTTTGTAAGAAGACTTACATTTAAGTATTTAGATATCCCATAATATTGGAATGGAGAATCAGAATAAGATATTGAGTCATTATCATATTAAATCATATTCAACAAAAAGACATAATTATAATGAAATAAAGTTTAAGGTAGACGCATTTAACATAGTTAAGAAATAGATAAAATGAACCCCAGTATGTACAGTTACAGATTAGAAAATTTATAGATTCATGCATTTATATTTTACAGAGAGAAAGTCATCAATTTACTACAATTATTATAATTGGCACTACATCACCAATTATTAGACAGATGCCACATTATGATTAAACAAATTATAATTAAATAAAGAATGGTAAGAGTTCATGTTAGCAGCATGAACGGGATTACCTTCTGATGATTCGATGACTTGACGGACATACAGGTTGAAACACATGAAAATAAAATATGAAAAACATGGTTAGCAATATAAAATTCAGATAAAATAATGGTTGGCATCTTTTGAGAGCTAATTCAGGATTTACTTAAAACAGTTTTTGAGTGGCGATGGCATGATAACATAGTGGTATGGAGACGATCTAAGAAAGATTGGGGAAGCGAATTTTTCCTCTACTCAGAAGTCATTTTATTAAAATTTTGACTGGTGTGGATTTGTTTAGCATCACTTCTTTGAAAAGTAACAGCAGATTAGCCTGAATTGAATTTAGCTGTATTTATATGCCAACAAAACCTTATAGAAACTTCTTTTACATTGCCACTTGAGGCGACTGGATATGCATTAGCTGTCATGCAGCACTTATCCTTTTTTTAAAGTTATATTTGAAAGATGACAATAAGATAAGTTCTGGAGAATATTGCTCTACTATATTTCTAGATTGGAAATAGTTTCAATTGAGATAATTTCCATTAAAATTTAGAATTGCTAAAATTCATTTAATTAACAATGACATTTTAAATTAAACAAGTTACATTCTTTTATTTCTTAAATTTAAGTTATGTTAATTACTCTCCAGAACCTTCTCAGGTATTGCATCAGATTTACAATAATAATAATACATGAATTATAAAATTACATAAATATTAAATATATTTAATAAATGGATAAATATTATTTATAATATTTTTATGTATTTGTAATACCTACACCCACACACATGACTATTTGAGCTGATGGAAATTTTAAATATTTCCGAATTAAAACCTTAATAGATATTATGTCTCAGTTCAAAATAACCATTGACAATTTACAAAAGGGAGGGTAATCGTGTGTTTATGTGTACTTACACTCCCTAATGATTAAATGGGTACACAGATGGGTTTAAACCTCTGGTTTAAGATTACTAATATCACCAGACAGTGAAGCAAAATATGTATGACAGATTTTATCGCTTCAATACATAATGTAGAAGATTCCAGACTTTATAGACTGTCCCCCCTCATTTCAAAATCCATATTTCAACAATTATCCATCAGTGTCAAAAATTTCAAATTACCCTCTTTCACTATACATATATTTTGTAAATAGAGAAGTAAAAGATTTTGATTTTCCAATCCCATGCTATTCCTATATTTATTGGGGTTTTTTTCTTTTCATTTTTTTTTAAGTTGGAATGGCCTTATTCATTTTTAAATGATTGTTTATTATTATTATTAAAATAGATTACTTCCCATTATATATAAATAAACACAAAAACTTAAAAGAGAAGTTATAAATAAATATAATAATAAGCTGAATGTTTTCGAGGATCCATGCCTCATAATCAACACATGTACACTTACAATAGAGCTCAGAAGAACAACAATATATCTTCTGTATTTTTTGGAGCATTCCATGAAATCTGGACACAATTTTACTCCTGCCAATCCTGTAATTATATGTACTCAATCAAATGATCATAAGAGGAAAATAAAAGAAGCATTCTATATTAATGGAAATATTAATACTATAAGTAGAAAAGACACTTGCTTTGATATATCAAAGAAATGGTCCATGTAACATGTGCTAATTTAAATATCTTTGTATATATATATATTTTATTATATATTTTTAAGAAAGCTATGATTATGAGGCATGGATCCTCGAAAACATTCAGCTTATTATTATATTTATTTATAACTTCTCTTTTAAACTTCACTTTTAAGTTTTTGTGTTTATTATTATTATTATTATTATTATTATTATTATTATTATTATTATTATTATTATTATTATTATTATTATTATTATTATTATTATTATAATAATAAATAACCACCTTATATGTAAAAATTCTTGAATTGTTAAAAAAAGAATTAAAAATATATATTTCATATTTAAAATTTATAGTATTGTTTTTTATTTTATATTCTATTTATTATTTGTAGTATGTTTACAATTTATGAGTTTGATTTGTTTTTATTTTGTTTTATATTCTGTTCATTACATTTAATATATATTTTTATTGTTGTTTTTTTTTTAATACTGTATATCCTTTTATTATAAGATTAAATCAACTATTTTTAAATAATAATTATATATTTGTAAAAATCAATGAAAAGCATTTATTTTGCTTATTAGATTTTTTTTAGATATAATCAAAATAAATTTTTAAAAATGATTGGAAGGTTGCAAATAAAAATAGACTACTACCATTATTGTTGTTGTTGTTGTTATTTGAGTACAAGTAAGTTTATTCTTGGATTCATTAAAAAGAAAAATTCTTATTAATTTGGCAATAATTCAATTTAATGACTTGATTCAAAGAAATGTGACATTTTCTATTCAGCACAATGATAATGTGAATACTGGACTCTGCTATAAATAAATCTATTCAAGTTTGTCTTTATATGCTTCTGATTTTAAATAATTATTTGTAGATGCAGTTTCATGTAGGGTACCCTTCATGAAAGTTATAATCTTCCTATGCTATATGTCATCTTGAATTGAGCTATTGCAATTTAACCAATAATATCATTAACGAAGTCTTATCAAATAAGATTATTTTATCACTTCATTTTTAAAAAATTTTGTTGTTGTTCTTGCTGCTGAGTTTTGTAAAAATTATCGCAAGAAAATGAAACGATAAAATGATTAATAGACTTTAATCACTATGACTTATTTACTTTTAGTACAAAAATAATGTAGCATATATGTATATATATTGAAACAGTAATGTCTGCTTTGCAGATCTTCGTTTCACCTTTTCTCACCTACTTCCTACCCTCATACTTTAGTTTGAACCCCAATCTATCGTAGTGTGTCTGCAATACACGTATATACCGAAAATCCCGCCTAATTTTAAACCACGAGCACAATGCTCGTATTATATATATAACTTATTCCCAAATAAAATAAAATATTATGAATTATGTATTTGTTCACATAATTTACATTTATTAAAAAGTAAGTTATATAAGTCGTAATTGCGCACACACTATGATATCCATTTTAAAACATATCAAAATTATAAATTGTTAGTTATTTTGTTTGGATCTATTTACAAATATATTACCGTCGTAATATATTTTGATTTAAAATAAAATTCATTTAGTAAATATTCGTTTAGTAGATAGATTCAAATATTACAATTTAAAATAAAATAATTTTCGTTTTATTTAATAAAAATCATCCCAAATATTTCTGTTAAAATAAATGAGGGACAATAGTTTAATTGTATAAGTTTATCTAAAAACAGCAGCTGTCCACTTAAGTTTTCTTTAATTAGTAGCAGTAATTTTAATTAAATCTAGTTTGTAATTCGAATGTCGATGGGGAAGTTAACAAAAGAAATTAATTAATGTTGAATTCCTTTAGACATTCGGATAGATTTAATTACAGCAGATAAGTCCAATAATTTTGTACGCCCCAAGACAAATCTATTGTTAAATTTTACTATAAAAAGGATGTTTTTCTTTTGTTCTCCATTCTAAGCTATTCTAAGCTCTGAAAGGTCTAAGCTTTTAAAGAATTCTGAGTTGTCTAAAAGTTTCTGAGTTGTTCTAAAATTCTAATAATTTGCTAACCTTGACATGTCCGAGTAGAGGCGTTTAAGATGGCTATGTCCCATTGGAATAGCCAGCCGCTGCTCCATACCATCAAAAATTTATCACACGGATCCCAAGACTGCTGCTGCCGCTGCCAAATATGAACATTCCAGATTTTGCTGCTGAATTATAAAACCTGCCAAGCATCTACCTGCAAATGCTTCTCCAGAGGTAACCTAAATTAACCCAAGAGCTCTTGTGATCACTAACTAACATGCTATAGCTATTTAACATTGTTTTCTTATATTTCACAACTTCATTGTGTATTTATTTTGTGTGTTTAAATATGCTTAACATTTTGCTCTCTATCCTTGGGTTAATATTTTTTATTTATAAAGCTTTCTTTTATTTTATTATGATAATGTGTCAGAATCGTCTTTGACCGAGTGAACTATTCCCTCTAGTGAAAATAAGACGCCGCTATTAAGGCATATTTTAAATTTATAATTTTCCAATTTTATTGTCTTGCAAATCACTCGTTCAAGGGCGATTCTTTTCTTTAATGTAATATAATCGCATCTACATGTTATTGATTTTAATCTAATATAAGAGTATGTGCGAAGTCTGTGATTAAATGTGTCCCCAAATGCATGATTGCGTATATAAATCTATACTTACTTTTCAAACCCGCAAGCATGCATTTTCTTATTTTAATTACCGTGTTCTATTTTAATTATAAAGTTCATCGTTGATGTCGAGAGTGTGCTGACCCTTTTAAATGAATTTCGGGGAATTTGATTGGGCATTTCTCTTAATACAAGTAAAACCCATTTAGTATGTTTTTATATACACTAGTCTCGTATTGCTGGTACATGAATTGGTTGTTGAGACCGTTTTGTTTTTATTTTCCAAGGATTCTTTACACAGCAAAGTCCGTTCTTTCGCTCATTGCAAGTTTTCCAGGCAGAGGGTGTTCACAAATGGCACCCCTGGGAATTAAACGCAATCGTTACACAGTCGCTAAGTTTCGGCTGTTTCGTCAAAATACTTTCCTACGGGTTAGCAGCGAGATGCCCTCCGTAATTATTCCGGATATCCATATTGTTTCATTTTATATTTATTTTACAAAGCATCCGTGACTTAAACGAGTCACACCCTCCAACTTTATAAATTCACTATCAGCAATACTGACCTCCCAATACAAATCTATTATTATTCTCAAATAAATGCTTTGATCCCATTCCCACGTTTGCTTAGTAAGCTTTAGTCCATTACTATTCTCGAAATCAATAAATATTTTAGAACATTTAATTTCAAATATTGTCTTAAACTTGTCTCTTTACTCAAAGCACCTCGCACATATTCCTATCTCGTCAAGCACATTATCGTAATGCTATTAGCCCGAGGAATAGAATATATCACTCTGTTTAAAACCCTTTTGTCATTACTGAAATATAAAGGCCAACAATTACTTAATACTTGTCCCTGTCTCATATAAGCAGACTGGCATTTGATCTATATATTGATATAAATAAATTGTGTGCAATTATTTAAAACTAAATTTTATCTCTTATTTTATTTGATTCCTATCACTGTCTCGGTCTAGATATACATATTTTCTGCATTTCTTTTGTAAATCCATAGACGTTAATTAGCCACCCAAACTTATCTTAGTATAGAGTCTTTTGTTTCTCCCTGACCACCAGGCACCGGTAAAAGGTTATGCTAGTGTAGCATCAGATGCGTTATCACATAGGTGGCGCTGTGAAATTTGGACTTTAGATTCGAACTTAGTATATCTAGAAGGCAACTCCTCCTAGAATGTTCAGTTTCGGGTCTGGGGTTTGAATTATGCAGTGTGTTAGCGAGATAGACGATTTACTAGCAACACAGCTTAATTTTCATAAGAATTAGTAAAACATTTGGCAGTTCATTAAGGAACAGTAATAGCTCGCTCTCGACTTTCATATTTAGATGGCCAGCAGACTCTCAACAAAACTTAAGATAAATAAATATTCATTTAACAAAATTTTATGCGCAAAATATACTTTGAAACATATATATGAGATACTTTTAAACAGAAACGATAAGGGGGGGGAATGCGTGTTTGCGGTTTATAAACTAAGATGGCAACCACGCATCATTTAACTTCCCTACGTAACTCGCATTACTCTAAAGAAATTAATTATACATTTCATAATAACGTTGGGCGCCATGGACCCGGAAAAAAAAATACTATGTAACAGTCAAAACATGTCTATCTCGCTAACACACTGTAGAATTTAAACCCGAGACATAGAACTCAACACTAGGAGAGTTACCTCCCAGAAATCTCAAGTTCGAATCCAAAGTCCAAACTCCACAATGCCCTCTACATGATAACACATTTGATGCTACTAATAATATAATTTCATGCTGGTGCCGGTGATCAGGGAGAAAACAAAAGACTCTCAATCTAAAATAGCCCTAGGTTAATTTAACAATAACTTATAGATGTGCCAAAGATAAGTTTAATGGACTATGTAATTTATATTGCACCCCGAATAAATAGAGAAAAGGAAATAAATTTATAAATAAGATTTTAATAATTTGGTAATAAAATAATTTAGCGATACAAATTGGATAGTTATATAATAAACAAACAAAATGGCTGATACCTCGTACTTGGGTTCGTTTAGATAAAATGTCTATAATATATTGACACGGTAGGCATATGTGAGTCACGTAAAGTCTAATAGAGTTTGAAATATTCTAATACATTTATAACTGGAGATTTAAATGGAGATCGAGAGTCGCTCGCGAATAGATATAAGATCGAGCTACACTGAACGGATTTGAAATTCATTTGAATAGAATTCTTCTAATAAGTAAAGGGAAATATACGGTGGTGCTAGCGAGTATATGCTGAGGAGGGGTGCAGTTTATGAGTATGCAACTTTCAAGGATGGCAAAAGGTCTTGGCATTGGATAGGCATTCTGCCTTTTATTTGGGACGTCTCTAGCCCACTCACAGCTCAAGCCTGGCCCGCACCCAGAAGCTTCGTAACTGTGTGGACATATGCGAAATAATTCCCATGTGCCATTTTAGCACATGACTGGGAACCGTGGAGGAAAATATGGGGAAACAGATTCGAACGATGATGACCTTTGCCAACAGGAGGATTCCAGCACCCATGCATATTTACTAGCAACACAGCTTAATTTTCATAAGAATTAATAAAATACAGAGCAATTCGTTAATTAAGGAACAGAAATAGCTCGATCTCGACTTTCATATTTGAATAGCCAGCAGACTCTCAACAAAACTTAAGATAAATAACTATTCATTTAACAAAATTTTATACACAAAATATACTTTGAAACATATATATGAGATACTTTTAAATAGAAATGATGGGAAGGGGGGGGAATGCATGTTTGCGGTTTATAAACTAAGATGGTAACCACGCATCATTTAACTTCCCTATGTAACTCGCATTAGTCTAAAGAAATTAATTATACATTTCATAATAACACATTGAAATTAAACATTTATAAATATAATAGATCAACCCAAGCACAAATTCAGCATGCATTAGAAAAACATTTAATAAATACATTTATAGAATATACAAAATTGTTAGCTTTAGCTCGAAGTTTTCCGAGATCTCGGGTTGATTTTAATTACCTTGTTCTTTTAACTGTGTCCGTGGGAATTTCCAAACTTGTAGCAAAGTTCTTAAGTAAAATTATGAGTTTTCTTCGATTCATGGTTCCGCGGCAGCAGTTAGAAGATTTTAGGAGCAGCATATCATTGGGCTGGTTCAGTTGGATTTCATGATACGGTGACAGGACATCAGATTTTGACTGACGGACGGCCAAGGCACAGGATTCCGAGGAAAAACAGCGATTGCCCCATTACCCCGACATTCTGAGGTTAAACTATTTTACAACTGGATTTACTGTCACGATCAGGTAGCTTAATTAATAACTCTGTCTAATCATAATTACAATCAATCAGCCCTATTTATACGCTCTCCCTGATTACCATCTAACCCTTAGGTGATGAAATCCATTCTTTAATTATTACACATTTGAAAAACACGGATTACATTTTCTAATTAAAATCTGTTCGTAAACACTGTTTTATCTCATCAATCTACTGGCGCCAATATGATTAAAATTAGCTACTATTGTTCTTTCTCTACCCTCACTGATTTAAAAATGATGACATGTTTTTGAATAATATTTTACAACACTTTACATTTATCAAACACTATTTCTGAATTTAATTTCCAGAAATATTTCTCAGTGATATTATTTCTTAAAGACAAATAATTATAACGAAATAACATCCCAAATAAATCGATTCAAAAACAACTTTTAAATAAAATATTTTGATATTTTTTTAAATATTATCGCAGTATGTGTGTAGATGAGAATATGTGACCTACTTTATTGTACAAGCATATATACGTAATATATACTCGACGGTTTGAAAATAAAACCGTTTAAAAACAATTTTAATTATTATTAAACCCCGGGCACCCCATTATACATATAAATTTAGGCGGGATTTCGGTAAATATACCCAGTACACACACAATACGATGAAATTAGGGTTTTAAATAAGGCATGAGGGTAGGAAACAGGCAGGCAAGGCGAAACTAAGATTGGTAAGGCAAATCTTACTGTTTCACATTCCCTTAGTATGTAAAAAAAAATTTAAAAAAAAAAAAAAAAAGATTTTACACCCAGTGTTTACTAGTATTTTTGAATATCAGCACAAAAAAAATTGACAAGGGACAATGAGATTGAATGATATACCCGAATCATATTTCAACATTATTGAACATTTTATTTTTTTACTTGTTTTTAGCAAAAACGTATATATATTTTGACGCATTTTTTTTTTTTTTTTACTGTTCAATTTTAGATTAGAAATATATATATAAACAAAAAATTTTTAAAAGTCTATACGAAAGTCCAAATTCAGGCGTAGATAAATGTCCAAATTCAAGTTATTGTACAATCAAAATTTTGTAAGAGTGTCCAAGTTCGAGTCCTTTTTTTTTGTGGTAGCTTGCTTTTTTTTTCTACTTATATATATATTTTGCTCTCCTCCTGGGTCAGGTGGGTAGTGCTGATCTCTCGTACTCGGAGAACGTCCTCTCGGGTGGTACAGTCTCTTTTCTTTGTCTGGCGGTTCTTTGGCCCAAGGATTGAAGTCCGATGTAGTCAAAAATTCTGCCATCTCCACTGCATCTTGAATTCTGCTTCCGGCCATCAGTTGTTGGATTGACAGAGGCATGTTCTGTTGGATGGTGTGGATAATGTGCGGATCAGAGAATGAGAAGGTGGTGAGCGATCTCAGACGATTAACTCGCCAGATATAGAATTGTGTGTGTGTTTCTTTGATGCTCCCGTATTTTTCTCGGGATATGGTATTGAAGATGCCACTCTGGCGTTTCTCGCTCCAGTAGTGTTTCAATAAGGCCTTGCTATACTCGATGAAGTCTCCAGGTTTTTCTTTTATGATGCTCCACCAGTCCTTCGCGTAGTCGTGTAAATGGTGGGTGGCGATAGCAATTTGTTCTTTTGTCTCCGTCTCAGAGAATGTAAAAAAGTCTTTCAAGCTATCTATGTGCAAATGAGGGTTTTCCCCAACTTCCTCTCGGACTATCTTGATGTGGATGGTCTTGGCCAACTGGGTTTGAATGCTTGAGTCAGGCGTCGCGGTTCTACTGATTTTGGTGATCTCAGGGCTTTTAGTATTTTTCTCTTCGTTGACTGGTAATGAAATTTTCGGGGTGGTTTTGTTTTCATCACACTCTTCCTCTTCTTTTGTTCTGTTACTATTGTTTTCTGTTTTCAGAACTAACGTTTCCAAATTTACTTTTGTAGTGATCCTCTCTTTTATTTCATATTTCTGTTTGATTTGTTTGATTATGAGCCTGGTCAGTTCTCTGAACTCACTCCATTCTTTTTTTTTCTTCTTCCATTTTGGTTTTAGTATTTGAAACGTTGGCTATAAATGGCAATTCTGGATCACTAATTTTTGGTTATTATTATTTGGTAAGATATTTATTATTTTAAAGTTCTTTTAACTAAACTTTTTTTCCTTTATCAAACAATGGCGACTGGCTGTCTTCCACTCGGTCTCTGGCCTTTCCGTGCATCCTTGTTTTGTCCTGTACCGATTTCATTATGCTGCTTCTTTGTTATTTTGGAAATATGAACAAAATATTATTTTATTATTCAGATTTCTTCTGCTGCTTGCTCAACTGTTTGGCAGTGCACTATTTAATTTTTTTGCTAGACTCGGATATCTCAATGGGTATCTCACTATCATTTCCCCTTGTTCAATATCAGATAGATAGATTTACAAAAAAAATTATTATTTTTACAGAAGCTTGTTTACATCTATATACTTAAAATGACCAAATCTGAATTTACATCTTCACCTGCATGAACCAATCGGTTCATCATCATTATTTCGAGGTGCAATGCCATCTGTGGCAACATCTATACAATTAACCTCCCCAGGGATATTTAACTTACTTATTTCGTTTGACACCGGACATTCAACTAGACAATCATATATTTTTATTTTTACAAATCTTATTCGATACAAACTATATATTTTGCACTATATTTTGAAATCATATTTAGTACAGTAATTCGTGCACATATATTTTTATAATACGACCAGAGCTGACAAAAGTTTACATATATATTGACCGAGTCAAACAAAATACATATAATAATATCTTAAAATATAAATCACAATATTGAACTACAGGAAATGGGTAATTAAACGGACTAAATACTATCAGGGTTTTGTGGGTGTTTAAATCGAAGCCTCACATACACATATAGTAATACAAGCACACAATAAAAACTACATTAAAATAATACTAATTACTTAGTATAATATTTTTTTATATTATACTTAGTGAGAGGTTCTTGACGAAAGCAATAATAATATCATAAAAATAAAATCATAAGACAAAATTTTACACCTAACTATCTATTAACTGCTAACAAATAGTAATCATTAAAGTTTCTCCTTTCTTGGTTGAAATGAAAAGTTCATTTATAGTCTGGAAATGACATATCTTAATCATATATTAAATGATGGTAGTAATTGGTATAAACATAAATATTGGCAAACACATAACGATTTCCTGCAGGAAGATGAATAATATTAATTTGGATCCACTTTAGCAGCAATTCAAAGTTCTAGCAATGGCTAATGAAGCCACTGGCAATATCACATTTGAGAATACTCTATTAATATTTATTGCAATGTAGATATAGCAATAATTTATTACTTAAATCATTAGATAGGTTCAAGCATTTATTCTGAGTTTTAAAAGATATTCATAAAATGCATAACTAATAAGTTTATAAAATCCACTTAAGTTCACATAAGTTTGTTTATAATACATTTTGAATAATAAAATTCAACAGCAAATAAGAACAATAAATAAACGAAATTCATATTCAGTTTTATACTATTCTACTCATTTATTCCAGAATATTTTGAGAAAAATTAATAATCTATCCATCAAATTATATGTCACGCATTTGTTCTTATTTTTTTTTCTGGATACAAATGGTTAGGTAAATGTTTTAACAATAATAATAATGATAAAGCAGGTTATAACCAATTATTCATGCACATCTTTCGTTTGAACTTTATAGTTAGCAAAATTTATTACTAAAGAGTTCCTGAGATGTCTAATAAAAGAAGGTTCACAATTTTTCCAAAGTAATAAAAGAGTTCATACATTTCCACTTCATTAATATTAGAATTAAAATTTAAGGAAAAGAATTTTGAAATATACACATCCATTTCCCGTACTTTAAAATTATAATTAAGATTTAAGTAAAGCACTTTTGAAACATAAATATGCATTTCCATTTTCTTTAATATTAGCAATTAAACTTAAATGGTTTATAATATAGCACACATACTTATCCCAAATAATTATTTGAGAATTTAAATAGTTAATTAAAAGCAAAGATTAATGTACCTCATTACAGTCATTTTACATTCTCATTTCCAGAAAACTAATAATACTTTTCACTTTCAAATTTGGGTCTTGGAAGAATCAGCTTAAAAAATAAAATTGTACTAATATAACTTTTGTTCAGAAAGCAAAGTGGAGTTCAGTCAGCCCACATGGAATTCAGTCAGCCCCAAATGGAGTTGTCAGCATTATTAAAAAAATGAAATACCATTTTTTTGCTAGATCCCAGACTAATACCCAAGCATCTGTTATTACAATAATCCAAGGTCATTTGAAAGTTCAAAGGTCTCTAGAAATAGAATTGCTCCACCCATTTCACTTAAAAATTTAATTAGCAGAATATTATGCAAGAAACTTTCTTGTCTTGGAAAAGAAAGAAAGAAGGAAAAAAATTATTGTCTGTTAATAATAAAAAAAATATTAAATTGAACTAAGAATAGAATATTCTGTATTTCTAAAGTAACAATAAAATTAATGATAATTATTTTAACAAATAAAATATTGAATAGTGTATTTGTTGTTTAATAATTCACTAGTCCAATGATCCATTAATTCATTTAAAATATAATTAAGCTGGTTTTTCAAACTATTGGTTGTGAAATTAAATATTTGGCTATGAGACATGATATTTAGTACATGAATGGAAAATGAAGTTGAAAAATGGCACAGACATACATGAACATTTACAAATAATGTACTACAGGTACTAAACTGATATGATTGAAATGACAGTTTCAATGATGATGAGCCAAACATATAGCACTATTTACGCTATTGATTAAAATATTGTAAGCAAGTAAACCAGAGAATTATGTAAAAAATATCAATACTGTTCTGCAGACAAATAAAACAAATTGGAATCAAGTCAAACTAAACTGACAACTACTGTGACAAGCCACCCCCCTTTCTACCATTCACTATTCACTAAAGAAAAATATTAAAGATCTCAAAACCTTCAAATTATACCTATAAGTTCTTTTAAACATAGTTTTAGGTCATTAATAAAAAAATTCAGGTTATTTCATTTTTTTAGTAAGATTCCATCAGATGTTACTGATACAGTGCTACATAATTATAATCAATATTTCTGGTGCCAATCCAGAATGTTACTATATATATATATTGTAAAGGAACTTCACTTAATTTATATAATTTTACTTTGAATCACTATCACACATATAGTGTATATAAAACATTAAATATTTTTGCAATAAGTTAATATCTATATTCTTAATATGTATATTATATTTAGTATGTGTACTTCATTATATATGGATAATATATCAGTAACTAAGTTTTCTATTTAAAATTGTTTTAATGTTTTTTATTTCTATTTTAAAAGTTTTTTTTTTAAAAAAAAATGCTAAAAAAGAAAATTTGCTTTCATTGTGTTTTTTTTTCTGTTTTAAATACTGAGTTTTTTTTTAAAAAAAAAAGAATGTTATTTTTGTCTTCTTGTGAGCAATATTTAAAGCAAATGAAAATTCTAACAATAATTATTAACTGCAATATGTGAAGTTATTGAATATTTTTATATTTTCCTATTCTCTGTTCCATATCTATCAAACTATTTGATATATTGAAAAATAAGTATTTCAAATGGATTAGAGTGATATAACTTAGTTATATTCCATTTTTCAAGCAATTCTATTGAATTTAAATATATTAAACCTCTATTTTAAAATTTTATTCTAACTTGAAAGAGATCAGAAGTTAACAAACAAACATACCGATTTTGCAAAATCAATAAAAGCATTTAAAAAGAAAAAATTCAGCAAAAATTATAATTTTTCTACTTTAGTTGTTATTATTTTTTATATTAAGTCAATGTAGTAATATAAAAATAATAAAAAATTATATTAGAAACAGAAAATGTCATATTATGCCCATTAATTCAGACTTTTTAGGAGACCAGGATCCCATACTTTAAAAAATACTCCACTGCATGTTATTCTGTCAAAGGAAGATCCCAAACTTTCATTATTTTACCAAAATGGTCATCACAAAAATAAAGATGTTGAATGTAAACAATCTATGACTGTTCGGAGCATGTTAGCATTTACATGTTAAAATATAAATAAAACAAAATAATTGAAATAAACCTTAGTTCTATCATTTTCCTTTTTTCTGAATGGAATTTATAATTGATTTATTATTTTTTTTAAACTTAACAACTAACGCATATTCGGTAAAGTAAAATTGAAAAAAAAACAACAAATACTTGTATGCCCCTGAAATTGTATAATTAAATAAATGGTTGTCAAGCTTGGTAGACATGATAATAATACACAGATACTTTTTTTAATGAAACATATTTTTAATAGCTGAAACTTTTAATGTATTTGTTGTATTTGGCATTTTACTTGGTTAATATGTTTTTTTTTCATAATCCCTCTCTGCCCCTGACTTTTTTTTCTTGTCTGTTTAATGAAATTATTTGTGTTAATTTTTTATTTTTAAAAAACATACAAAAATAAATTGTATTAAGATGTTTGCATATCATTCTTACTTTTTTAAAATAAATTGATTAACTATTTAACTTTAAATTTTATTTAACTTAGAAAATTTAGAATTTGAGTAGTTTATAAGCATTTTTATGTGATTGGATGGTGATAGAAATTTGCTTGAGGACTTTTAAAATAATAAAAAAAATTAAAAAAAGATAATAAGAAAAACTGTTTCCATATTTGATTTTACTTTACACAACAATACATTTTAGAAATGGTTTTAAAATGTTTTTCAGTTACATCTTTACAAAATTAATAAAAAAGTAGGAATTGCTTTTATTTAAAAAAATAATTATTTAATTTCTTTTAAATATTGTAATTTAAACATTTGTGAGAAACTTGTGTTAGCAGATTTTTTTATATTTAAAATATATATGTATATTTATTTGTTTAATAATCAATAATTGTAATGCGTGTTTGTATAAAATAATACATGCATTTCTAATATATAGTGTATGTATGTTATGAAAATAAGCTTATAGTTATTGTAAATTGAGTACTTTTTATTCTCTAGCCTTCCCAGATTAATGGGTTTTTTTTATTAATTTTACTTGTAATAAATCAACACATTTCTTACATTTTCATTATTAAATCACATGTTTTGAAGCACTCATATGCTATTGAAAACTTAAATAATATCTATTAATTGTAATGCCAACTCTATTGTGTTTGTTTTTATAATATATTCTTTATTTAAACTTATTTTTTTAATTTCAATATTTAACCATTATTTTTTGTCACCATATTTTAGTAAATATAAATAGTAAATAATATAGCTCTGCGATAATTTTAATATTTTTAAAAAAGTATAACAGTGTAAACAAAAAAATAAACATATCAATTATCTTTTTTTTCTATTAATGTTTTATAAATCTTAGCAGTTAAAATTAATCTGTTTCTAAAATTATCTATTTTAACTTTCTGTTATTAAAAGTAATGAAAATTATGAGTCAAATAGATTGTTTGAACAAGAAACAGAAAATAGAAACTTGGATTAGTTAGACTCAGTAATATAAAGATACTTATTAGACTGGAAGGACATTGCATTGCAAGAGTAACACATCCATGTGCCTTGTCTTTAACTTGGATTTTACTTTCAGATTGCCAGCATATACGCAAATCAACTAATACCCAATAATGTTTGATAAATTAATATCTAGCACAATCTCTCACCAACTACAATTTGCAAGCTAGTAAATATTGACTTTGATGTTTTTTTGTGAAGGGCTATTGAAGAGCCCTTTGATTTTAATGGTCCTGTTTAAAGGCTGTTTGATCCTTTTTTTACTTTCATTTAATTGTATTTTTTTTAAATATATATTTACAGTGTAGTAATTCAATCACTGCACTTTATTTATGTATAAATTCTTTTTAATATTTATGTTATCAAGATTAAATATAACCTGTTACCTAAGTAAATCTTAATTCATGTTAAAATAATTAAAGTCTGGTAGTACTGAAAATATTAAAGATCTTCTTGAAATTTTGTCTAAATATTCTGTTTCCAAATTTTTAATAATGTTTTTTGTATTTATATTATGATCAGGACTAGATCAATTTAAATGTGTGCTATTTCATAAAGTATATACTAAAAATACTAATAATAAATTCCTGATAAACAAATTTAAAATATCATTATTAAATATTTAGTTTTTTTGTTATTTAAAAAAAGAAATAGAGAAAAAATAGATGCATTAAAAATCTTAGAATTTACAGGTATGTTAGCAGTCTTTTTTTTCTCTTGCAATACTCTCTAAATTTTACACGTATTCACTCATTTAATTACATTTTTGCAATCTATGTTGAAACTGTAAGCTCTGCTTTGCAGATCTTCATTTCACCTTTTCTCACCTCTTTCCTGCCTTCATACCTTAGTTTAAACCCCCAGTGTATCGTAGTGTGTCTGCAATGCGCTTATATGCTGAAAATCCTGCCCAATTTTAAACCACGAGTACAACACTCGTGTTATATATATTTATATAACTTATGCCCAGTATAAATAAAATGTTATAAATTATGGGTATGTACACATAAAAGAGATTTATTTAAAAAGTAGGTTATATGGGTCGTAATTGCACACACACTGTGATATATTTATTTTAAAACTTATGTGAAAATAATAAATTGTTATTTAAAATTATTTTGTTTGAATCTACTTACAAAATATATTACATTCGTAATATTTGTTTTTGATTTAAAATAAAATTATCTTCGTCTCATAAATAGATTCAAACATTGAAAATTACAACTAAAATAATTTTCTTTTACATTTTAAAATCATGCCACATATTTTCTGTTTAAAATAAATGAGGGCTGGTAAGAAACAATAGCTTTAATTAATTAATGTTCTAGGAGCTTATCTAGAAATACAGCAGATGTCCACTTAAGGTCATTTCTTTTTAATTAGCAAAAGTTTTGTTTTATTAAATCAAAGTTTTAATCTGAATGTCTACAGGATAGTTAACAATAGCAAATTAATTAAAATTTTGTTAAATTCCTTTGGACATTTGGATGGATTTAATTACAGCTGATAAGATGGCAAATTTTGGAATATTTTGTAATGCTCCAGGGCAGTTTTATTGTATAAATCTGCTATATATAGAAGGGTTTTCTTTTGTTCTCTATTTTTTTGTTCTATTCTATTCTAGCTGACTTTAAGATTAGGCTATTCTAGCTTATTGTATTATTATTCTAAGCTGCCTGAGACCTTCTGATGATCTAATTGCTACTTACCTGCAAACTTAAGTATTTGAAGCCAAGTTTTTGTCTTCAAATAGATTCAGCGTGTTTTAAAATATCGCTTTAAATATCTATGAAGCACCCAGCCTTTAAAATTGTAATCTTCAAAATGATGTAGTAAAGCCTGCAAAAAGGCTATTTTCCTTTCGGAAATGGTCGGCCGCTGCTCCATACCATCTGAAGCCGTCACATAGGAAACCCTAAAACTGCTACTGCTGCTAAAATATGAACTATAACCAGAGTGTGCTGCTGAGTCGTATGGATGCTGCCGACAATCAATCTACCTGAAACTACCTGCAAATGCTTCTAACAAGGTAACCCCAAAACTTAACCCAAGAGCTCTTGTGATTATTTCCTCTAATTGATAAGCTATAGCTATTTAAATTGTTACCATTTTGCTTTACCTTCCAATTGTTTTTTACTTTAAAATGTTGTAATGTAATTAATATTTCTTTCTTTCTATCCTTGGGTTAATATTTTATATTTATTAATCTGTTTCTTTTATTATGATAATATTTTATATTTATTAATCTGTTTCTTTTATTATGATAATGTGCCAGAATAGTCTTTGACCGAGTGAATTATCCCCTTTTATTTAAAGCAAGATGCCGCCATTAAGGTGTTTTTAAATTATAAATTGTTTCCTAGTTTATTATCTCGTGAATCGCTCGTTCAAAGGCTATCCTACTCTTATTCAGTGTATATAATAATTTTCTAGTTTAAAATCCACATGTTATCGATTTTAACCTAATATTAAAATATGTACAAGGTCAATGAGTAAATATTTAACAAATGCATGATTGCGTACATAAATTTATGTTTTCTTTTAAAACCCCGCAAACATGCATTCTCCCATTTTAAAATGTATAATGTTTTGCTTTAATTTCAAAGCTTGTAATTTGAGGTCGAGAATGGGCGGACTTTCTTTACATAATTATTTGGGGAATTGATTTGGCATTTTCTTAATCTAAATAAATCCCTTTTTAGTATACTTTATATACTCTATTCGAGTGTTGCTAGTAGGTGTACTGGGTGTTTTGAGACCACTTTGCTTCTCCTAAAGGGCTTTGAACGGTTAAGGCCATTTTCCCTTTCACTTTCTGCGGTTCCCATTCAGAGTGTGTACTCAAATGTCACACCTGGGAATGTGACACAGCTGTCACCCAGTCGCTAAGATTTGGATGAGTCCAGACTTCAGCTGCTTGTGACACCACATTCCTATGGATAAATGGCTAGATGCCCTCCGTATTTTTCTCATATATCCATTATATAAATTTTTACTTATTATTTGCAAAGTTCCAGTGATTTAAAAGTATCACACCCTCCATCCTGTACAGAAATTTCTCACTAGCAACACCGAACTCCCAATCTGACTTAACTATATGTTAAAAATATGAATACCTTGGTCATGTCCCACCTTATAGCTTAACAAGCATTAGTCCGTTCTATTCTCGAGGTCAAGAAATGTTATATTAAACTTTAATGTTGCAAAATATTTTATTAAACTCTTTCTAATTTACTCACAGCGCCTCGCACATCTTCACAAGATCTTTTAGGCACATTATTGTAATATTATATTAGCCTGAGGTATAGACAATGTATTTAACAACCTCCAAATGTAAATTGTCTGGAATGTTGTTTTAACTACCATTTTAGTAAGTGCCATTGTCTAATACGTGCCGACAGTAGGCGTTATATATATTTTTGATATGTTAATAAATCTTAAACCAATTTTGATCCTTTATTTATTGATCCATGTCACCGTCTCGGTCTATCTTTATAATTTCTTTTGTACCATCTGTAGATGTTAGTTAGCAAACCCCAACCTATATCATCGTAGAGTCATTTTGTTTCTCCCTGACCACCAGGCACTGGTAAAAGGTTATATTATTATTGGCATCAGATGCGTTGTCATGTAGGTGGCGCTGTGGAATTTAGACTTTAGATTCGAACTTAATCTATCTAGAAGGCAACCCCTCCTAGAGTGTTCAGTTTCATGTTTGGGGTTTGAATTCTGCAGTGTGTTCGCGAGATAGACAAATCTGACCATTACAATGTGAAACCAAGAATATAGTATCAAATATTTTTTTTACTTTTTTCCTCAAGGATTTTTAATTTTAATTGAAATGGCCCCAAAGCATAAAGCTAATGTTAGCAACTCTACCAAACTTTTAAAAAATCTCAAATGCTTAAAATAAAATCAAATAAAAATTATAAATTTGTAAAAGAAAAAAAAAATCACATTCTGAAGATTATCATTTGCTTAAGAAATATCAATTTATGAAATGAGAACAAAAAATAAATCTGTCTGACTTATTTGTGTTTTTCAAATGGCTAAAGTTTTTAGTTCATTGTACACTTTTGTTTAAAACTGAAAAGGCATTGAAAATATTTTTAATTATATGGACCAGAAAAAATATTACAATAGATGATATCATGTTGCCTCTAAACACTTTTTGAAAAGATTAGCCACAGATCTAAGTAAGAAATGCATTCAAGCCTTTTATGTTTCATCATTATTACTTTCATAACAATAATAAAAAAGATGTAATGTTTTTTTAGTTTAATTGAGTGTATATCCATTTCAGTATGTATATATGTAAATATATAGTTTTTTAATTTATTAATTTAATGTATTTTATAATTGCATTTTTTCTTTTTTAATTATTTTTGTTTATAATTTTAATTTGAGTATATGCATTTTAATTTGGAAATTTGATTGTTTCATATATTTATATATATAAGAATAAATTAAACAATGCATACAGCTAAATGAAACTCAAATATACTAAATGAATACAAGCCCATGCTAGGAAGTTTCAACAGTTTTACCCATATTTAGTAACTCAATGGTTGAATTACATAGTTTAAGCAAAAGGAAATCATTGTATCTAATAGGTTGCAACTTAAGTATATTGATTCTATAATTATTCTAAACATAGATGCTAATTTAAATAAGCTGAGATCTTAAAAACTATTAAACAGACAGATTACATGTTGCATATACAAAACTTTGCTTTTCTAAACACAGATAGCACTATTGAAACTTTTGAAGATTGTTTTATATTCATGTACTATATTTGAATTTTATTTAGCATTATGAAATGCTTTTATTCTTATACAGTTATGGTTGGAGTTTTGTAAAGTGTATATTAATCATTTATTAATTGTGCTTTGTAGATAGAATGTATAATATATTTGTTTAACAACATTTAAGATCACAGCTTATTTAAATTAGCACTTGTGATTAGAATAGTCATGGAATCAAATACTTAAAAATTTGCAATTTATTAATTAAAATGATTTGTTTTTATCTAAATTGCATGATTCAGACTTTGTATTTCTAAATACAAATGGTACTTTTGACACTTTCTAAATCATTTGACTTATATTCATTTACTATATTTGAGTTTCATTTAGAATTGTGCAATGTTTAATTTACTCTTACATAATTATTTTTGGAATTTTTTCAAAGAATAAATTGATTATTTATTAATTGTGCCATGTATAGGGACCATGTAATATGTTGTTTAATAGCTTTTAACATTTAAGCTTATTTAAATTACCACTTGAGTTTAGACTCTTCATGGAAGCAATATATTTAAGAACTTGCAATATATTTGCTAAGATTGCCTTTTGCCTAAGTTGCATGGTACAGACTTTTTGTTTTTAACTACAAGTAATACCGTTGAAACTTTGTACCAATGGTTTGTATTCATTTAATACATATATATTGTAACGATATATAAATATGTCGTTACATTAATTTAAAATAAAAACTTAAAAGTTCGCAAATAAAAGGAAAAAACTAAACGCTAAAATTAAAATGTTTGTTAAACATATATATATATTCGCACAGATGCTAAACTTTAAAAATATTTTTTTCATAAACAAAAAAAAAAAGTATTTGAACGTATTTTTTTTAATAAAAAAATACAAGATTGAAATATAAAAATATTTTAATAAAAAAATAACGTAAGTTAAAATAAAAACAGGTATTAATTAATTCCTGTAATCTGTAAATGGAAATGATTGTTTATTAATTATCTAAAAGCTGTGTAATTAAAAAGTCAGATGAAAAGTTAGATAAGAGAAGAAAGAGATTTTAGCTTGACCAATGGAAGCAAATAAAGGCCCGGACCATAACGAAAAAACAGAACAGTGACGTTTTTGTTCATGGAATCCATAGGAGGACTATAAAAAGAAAAATATTGAGTTCCAGTCAGTTTTCCAACTTGATTTTGGTGAGTCGAACGATAAGACGCACTTGTCGTCCTCACTCACTTATTTTAAAAATGCAAAGACTGTGATACCAGAACAGAACCAGCTAATGCTACCTCCAAAATATCAGACCGGTCTTCCAGGAAAGTCTCCGTGGGAATTGCCAATGGGAACATGGACTCTTCTACCATAAGCTATATGAAATGAGCAATTATTGAAATCAATTAAGAACTTTCGTCAAGTTTTACAAATTAATAAACAAGCCAACTTAAATGTTAAAACAGACTCTTATCTGACTTTTGTAAGTTTTTAAATCACATTAATAATGTTTAATTTTATATGTTTTCCGATTGATAAAAATCATTTCCATTTTTTTTTACTTTCTTATTGTATAAATTGTTTATTGTTTAAATTTTAAATGCATTACATTTAAGTTGGGTATAGACGTTGCATAGATTCGTTAGTGGTTGAGTATGTTGTGATTTTCACATTCAATTAGAATATATGGGTCCACAATATCACTGCAAGCATCTTACGATGAATGCTAATGGGATTTGTATATTCCCTATGCAAGTGACGTTTATCGATGATTTTGTATTTTGATCGGTTGTGTTTAATTTGGAATGTTTTTGACTGTGGAATCTGTGCAGCTGATCTGTCCTCAACATTTTAAAACAAATTTTATAAAATGCATTTGTGCGAACGTATTTAAATGTTAAATTTAAGTCGGGCGTGAATGGCTATATAGTTTTGTAAAGTTATATTAAGGGAGGGTAATCTTAGGTTATTCATTTCGTAGTTGAATTGGTTCAATGGATTGGATATATTTGTGTAATTAGTAGATGTAGTATGAGGTCCGCTACGGGCAGGATTATAGATATACGCCACACACCCTCTGTTTGCCTATGGATGGGTTTGTAAGTCGGCAGAAGACCGCAGTCCATTCCTATGGAGTTTTTTTGTTTATTGTTCTACTTGCCAACAGATGTCACATTCCTGTTGGTGGAGGGTCAATGTCTTCTCTATTTCTACTTATTGTTCAGATGTACGTTTCCTGACAGTATAGTATTTTGTGTTGTCGTATCATGCTACATTGAATACATGAATGTATCAGATGGATTGGCGCCAGTTTGGTTGCGAAATTTGTTGCCTAAGGTTAAATCAGGGAAGAATATTTTCTTTTCAAATGCAGATCTGTGTAGTCTATTTATACTTGACTATCTAAATAAAATATTAAACTCATTGAAACTTAGTTAAATGTAAAATTAAAAGTTAATATAAAAATCTAAAATGTTAAACTTATTCCTCAAAATTTAAATGTTATTTTATATGTGCGTAAATAAATATTTTTATGTGTTAATTTCTGGCAGTGGCTTTTATTCTTTTATATTTAAAATATAAATTAAGATATAGATTTTTATCTCTGCGTCTCCGCTGAGCTAGTGACTTGGGCTAACGATCGGAATATTTAAATAAAGTGGAATCTTAACAGCGCGTATCTGCCTATTTTATAAATTTTTCTAGGCTCAAATGCCTAGATGGCGCCCTGGTAGTTGCAGATATTGTTTTTGCGGTTAGATTCGATCTTCACTTCCATTTCGATCGTTATAATATATTGTACTGTATTTTATTCTAGTACAAGTTCCATTGGCAATTTAGAAGTTAAATTACTAAATTCCTAAAAAGATAATATTTTTATTTAAATATCTGATTGATTTAGTTTAGACAATGTGATTGTATAGATTTTTTTTTTGTGAGTGTTAAAAGAAATCGAATAGAGAGAAAGGATATAAAGAGTATAATAAAAACAAAAAGGGAAACTACTTTGTATTTTCTCATAAATATTTTATTATGTATCAATAAATTTAAATATAACTTACATTGATTTCTAGTTGTTGATTATTAATTGTCTAGATTCATTTAAAATTAACCATTATTATAATTTGATTTAATAAATTGCCGATGCTCTACTTGAAAACACAATCCTCTGGATATTCCATGTAATTTCATCGTAAATAGGTAGGGTTTGACCAGTGGATTTTTACATAGAATCTTGGTGCCTTTTCAAATAAAGCTGGTTTTCTTCTCTCTATTATTCAACTTTAGTTACGTTTAGCAGGTTGTGTGACCAGGAAAAATAACTGTGTTTGATAAAATTCACTAAAATTTTCTGAGGAAAATTTATCAAGTCAAACGTAATTTGGTCTCCGAATATGAGGTAATTCATAAAAACCCAATTATACCATGGATGTTACAATGCTGGTCCAACTTGAGGCTTCAACCATAACCATGTCCTGAGATAGGAGTAAAATGATAGAATAATAAAATTTTAAGTGTAAGTCTTTCAAAAAAAAAAGTGTAAGTCTTTCAAAAAAAAAAGTTTTGTGGGTTTTTTTTGTTTTGCATATGTAAGTAAAAAAAAAAGAGTAGGCAAAATAATGGAAATAAAGTAGCTCATAAGGTAAAGTGACAGCAGGGGGAGCAACTTTGGCAAATGTATTAATAAAAGATAAATAATAAATAGAAATCAAGTGAAGTATACGAAGGGAAAAATAATATATAATTATTTTTTTTAAATAGAAGTGTATGAAATTGAGAAGTGGAAAAGATACTCAAAATATGGCAGAAGACAAAAAAGAATTGAAAGAGGACATGGAAACTTTAGTGAAAAGGCTATTATATGAAGCAATAAATGAATTCAAAGAAGATATGAAGAAGGAAATAAGAGGATTCAAAGAAGAAATAAAAAAAGTAGCGGACATGATTAGGGAAGTGAAAACAGAGATAAGGGAAGAGATTAAAGAAATGAAAGAGGAGTTAATAGGGGTGGTAGATTAGAAAATTAAAAAAAAGACAATGAAGTGATAGAAATAGGATCTGAAAAACAGGAGAGTCCGGAAATAAAAACCTCTAGAAAATAGAGAAAATGTGTCGAGTGCGGTAAATCCTTTTCTGAAATTGGAAAATCTTCTATGGGCAGGATGGGGAGTCACCAATGGAGCATCTAAATAGTTTCGAGAAGTACTTTGTGATAAACCCGATGTCAGAGGATATTAAACTAACTGTAGTGGTTAGCCATTTACAAGGAATGGCGCAAGCTTGGTGGGAGGCTCTCTTCAAAAGAATGAATAGCTTTGTGCAGTATGGTCAGACGATAATGAAATATTATTGGAACAAAGACCAGCATTATGTGCCATTTTTCTGGAAGGAAGTAGTGCAACTATGAGCCTTAATGAAGTGTAAGTTGGCAGAAAAGCAGGTTATAAAAATTACACAGAAAAAATTCCCTAATGCAGTAAGGCACCTACTGATAAGCACCAGATGCAAGACAGTTGAGTGGATGGCTGAACTACTTAACATGTTTGAGAACAACAAGGCTAGTGAGGAAGAAATGAACCCCAAGTACACTAATAAAATATCCAAATCATAATGATCAAGTACAATTGAACAGTATGGTGTTGACCAATAATCCAGAAAAACAAAGGACAGATAAGATACCTACTAAAAAAAGGGAAAGGAAATTGGGCAAGATCTCCATGCCCTGGAGAAATGTTCAGGGGTCAAGATAAGTATGACAGGTAAGATCTTAATACACAGTGGAGTGACTGATGTGAGCAGCATAGAGAAGCAGATAGATCACTGCCACCTCAACCAGGTTATACATACCCATACAGATAGCGGTAGACAGTGAAATGAATGGACCCAAACCCTGAAGCTGTCAGAAAGAAATTAATGGTAAATGAGATAGGAAAATGATTATGTGATCATTTGCTTAGTGGTGGATTGTTGGTTTACAGTGAACTGTGGGTATCGGGGTGATTGATGAAGTGTACTTGCTAGTAAGGGATAATAATAATCCTGAAATTTGTGCATTTTATGTAGTATGCAATGACTGTCCTTATGTGCCTGCCAGTCTTATAGAAGCATGGTTCCAAGAAATGGGGAGGGTGTACCAAGTTCCCTGAACCAAAAGTCTCAAAAGAATGAGCAATGCTCTACTGTGCTTAAACTTGGACTCTGTTGAACTCTATGGGGATGATGTATATGTGCACTGCAAACATGGGAGAAGTTCTTGTATACTGCATTATGTAAATCCCTTGAACATGCGTTTCAACATCACAATCTCTATTAGACTATCAGTTGATATATATATATAAACATGGCAGGTAACATTGATTGATAGAGCCTGGAGAATAAATAGTGTCATACCCCATATTTTATTCTTGTCATTGTCATTGGCCATGGAGGTATTGTAGTTATTTTATTCTAGTACAAGTTACATTGGCAATTTAGAAGTTAAATTACTAAATTCCTAAAAAGATAATATTTTTATTTAAACATCTGATTGATTTAGTTTAGACAATGTGGTTGTATAGATTTTTTGTGTGTGTTAAAAGAAATCAAATAGAGAGAAAGGATATAAAGAGTATAATAAAAAGGGAAACTACTTTGTATTTTAGTAAAGATAAAACAAACCTTTATTGTGAAGCTATTAGCAATATGTAAAATAAATTTGCACTATTTCTTTGGTAATTAACGATGGTGATCCAAGAAAAAAAAGGAAAACTTTGTGGGCTAAATTACATTAAATTTGATCTAAATTATTAGGTGTCAATGGGAGTTGCACAGAGAGAGAAAAAATTAGGACTATAAAAAGAAAAACACATTGTGCATCAGGTTCTTAGATATTTGTTCCTGAAATAAAACAGTTCAAAATAAATATTAAGGTTGAAGAAATTATAAAGAGCATGTCAAACTATTCTCACCAACATGTCAACTCATACTAAGATGTGCGAGTAGAAAAGTTTGTTTGCCAGTATTGCTTTTTGCCTGAGGTCATGAATTATCCTAAGTGAAGCCATCTACTAACTCTGAAACCACGGAATGCTTATAGACTGCAAGAATATTAAACAGCGGATCCCTCCCAAGATAAATCCATGCTTGGTAAATTCTATAATATTATTTGTTAACAGTTAAACTTACCGGTAAGAAACTTTATTTATTTAAATATCAGTGATCACATTCTACTCAATTCTAAGTGCGATAAACTGCCGTCTTGAATTGTATCAACGAAAACAAAAATCTTATCAATAGTTTTAATCTCTATTTACTTCTCTTATCTTTTATTCTCTCAATAATAATATAAATATTTCATTATGTATCAATAAATTTAAATATAACTTATGTTGATTTCTTGTTGTTGATTATTAATTGTCTAAATTCATTTAGAATTAAACATTATTATAATTTGATTTAATAAATTGCTGATGCTATACTTTTTAATTGTCTAAATTCATTTAGAATTAAACATTATTATATTTTGATTTAATAAATTGCCGATGCTATACTTGAAAAGACAATCCTCCGGATATTCCAAGTAATTTCATCATTACTAAATAAATAGGTGGGATTTGGCCAGTGGATTTTTATATAGAATCTTGGCGCCTTTTCAAATAAATTAAAAGCTTGTTCTCTCCTCTCTATTATTCAACTTTAGTTATATTTAGCGGGTTGTGTGACCAGGAAAAATAACTGCAATTGATAAAATTCACTAAAATTTTTCGATGAAAATTATCAAGTCGAACGTAGTTTGGTCTCTGAACATGAAGTAATTAACTCTTAAAAAAAAAAACAATTATGCCATAGACATTACAATATATATGAAAATAAGAATTATATTAATTATCTAAAGGAAATAGATAAATAAATAAAAATAAAACAAACACAATCACTTATCTACACTACCACATTAATATTTCAACCAAAAGATTCATTTCTGAATGAAATATTAAAGTTGTTGTGTAGAGAAGTAATTATATATATATATATATATGTGTGTGTATATATATATATAACTGGGTGGGAGTTAAATCAAATAAACTAAAAATATATAGAATAAAATATTACTTTTTAATAAAAAAAAACTAAACACAATTGTAAAACAAACTTTGCATCTTTCATATACAACTTTACAAAATTATTTATTATAATTTGATCTACTCCAGCTGCAATTTCAGGATTGCATCACACTGGTCCGGAGAAGCAAAATACCCAGAGGTTACCTATAGCTAGACTGAAATTATACAAGATATAATTACAGCCACATTTCCAAGTTATAGAACTTCTCCCGCTACTGTATTCAAACCCTGTCATTCAAAGCACTTTGTTTTGAAGTAAACTTAACATGCCCTGAATGACAACTACTAGTTCAGCTCCTGAATATCCCAACTAGCTCAATCGAAAAAGTAATATAATAAACTGCTTTAATTAGTGGTGTTAGTAAAAGAATTGACTGACAAATACTAATTTCCAAAATTATTTATTTTAAATACTTTAAAAAATTAGAGAACCAATTCATCTTTTACTTGAATAAAATAATAATTACAATATCCCGGGCACTCCCATTATAATAAACATAAAACATTAAATAAACATAATCATTAAAACATTATAGACCACACACACATATTGTGTCATATAAGCTGTTGGTTTGTATAATTCGACAAGTTCTAGGACTATCAGTTTATTATATTAACCTGCACATAAATAGTTTATTTTATGCTGGTTATAGAGTTCATTTCTATTGACTCTGGTTATCTCAAAGATTACAATGGCTACAATAATAAATTACTGTCATAATAGGAATGGGAATAAACAATAATTAATATTACCTATAGGTTTTTTAGATGCATGTTCCTCTGGATAGATGGCTGCTTCTTTCTCCTGTGTGATGCATGTTGTACCACCTGTTTGGAATTTGGATTGCTGATGAATGTGGTTCATTGCTGCATTTCTGTCCAGCAGACAAATGTTTGAATGGCTGAGGCTGTTAGATATTCATTGCGGCTAATTAGAGACCTACAGATATTTTAGGGCAGTCAGAGACTGAAGTACAGCAGCATACTTTGACTTCTGATTAGCAATGCATGTCTTCTTGGTGTTCACAAAAATAAGTTTATTTGCACAGACTGGAATAACACTGCTAAAAGAGATCTGATGATGACGAGTTTTTTAGACCTATTTATATGTGGCCTTCTTATTGTTCAGCTTGATTAATATTTAAATTAACTTAATTTATTAATTAAATTTCCATTGTTTATTTGTTCACATTATTTCCAGATTAATCTACTTAGGATAAGATATAACTTTTTTAATTATTCCCATTGTTTAATTGTAGCCATTGCTAATTAATTATTCTTATTCCATCTTGGTTTATCAGTTGAGCAATCTTTGAGTTTTACTTAACTTTTTATATTACAAACTTTATTTTCCTGTTTTTTTTAATTCAACTATCTTTTTTATATGCACACATATATACACATTTTAATGTATTTTTTAAAATCAACACACACATTTTTTATTTTCTTTTAAATAAATGAAAAGAGAGAAATATAGTTTTTAAATCTTTTTTTATTTAATTAAATTTCTTTCCCCTCATGTTTTATTATTATTATTTTGAACAATAAAACTTATACTAATACATGACTTATTGATTTGCCCTGTGGGATTTACATTTATAGAAAAAAAATCTTTAAACTTTCTAAATTATACTTCTCTTTCTTAAACTTTTATAATTAATTCTTTCATAGGAGTTTTTTACTTTAATCATTTCTTGATAAAATAATTCCATAATATTTTAACTTCTTTAACTAATTATAAATTCTTTTCATGTTAAAATTTTATAATTTATGAAATTTACGAACATATTATTTAGCTTTGGCTGAAGCTAAATGTTAAGTCACATTTTATGCTGAGACATCTAAAAAAAATTGTATAGTTTACTTTTGTTATGAATAAATTGTTGCTTGTACTTTATAATGCTGTAAATTTTTACATATAAAAATTACTTTAGCAGTATTTTATAGATTGTACAGCTATAAAATAATTTTTACATAGTTTAAGTTGTAATTGTTTTAAGCCTAAATAAGTGTTTAAGATTTAAGATAGCTGGTAATCAAGGTGATAAATAATGCCGTTTAAATTAATAATACTAGTTTAGTTAAGATTTAATTATTCAAAATATTTTAAAATGTTTGTATTTATTTTAAAGTTAAGAAACTAGATTCAAACCTTATATTTTGGTTTGATGCTTTTTAAATTAAAGCTATAATATTTTAATTCATTTTAATTTTAAAACAATATTCTAGTTAAATATTTTTAGACTGATTTACTTAGAAATAGTATAATAAAGCTAGTAATTAAAAATAGTATTTTTAATAGCAATAGGTAAATGAATGGCTGAATAAATGAGTGAATGAATAAATATTATATTTACTTAACATTATTTATTTTAAAATATCTTAAAAATATAATTTTAAATATATATTTTTGACTTGTCTAGATTTAAACAGTAATAAATAGTTATATTAAATATTATCTGTAATATTTATTTTACTTAATATAATGTAAATTTCATTGTAAAATATATTTTTAATTAATTTGTAATTGTCTAGATAAAAATTGATTAATTTGAATATTAATTAGGTAAAATTTTACTTAACAATCTTCCCTGGTTGCAATAGACAGCATTCAAACTAATAAGGGAAGAGTGCAAATATTATAAAGTTAATGAAAGTTGTGTATAGTGATCACATGACTAATAGTATAAATGAGATTTTCACCCGCTCTCATTTCTCCTCAATTAGTTTTAATTTTATTATTTTTCTAGCTTAGTATGATAAAGTAATTTAATATCTATCTTAACACAGTTATCTGAATTGAAATGTCAAGGAAACAAATCTTTTCTCCCAGATTTAATGATCATATCATTAATTATTACAATGTTTAGAATATTAATTTTAAAATTATCTGCATTCAAGAACTTCAAAAGTTATTATTATTGCCATTATCATGATTCAAGAACTCTTATCAGTTTTAAAATCTATTTGAATGCCTGCATTATAATTAACGATGCCACAGAATATTTAAATTTCTTGTTGGTATGAATATCACAGAAAATATTGAGAATTTTTTAACATTTTTTAAAAATATTTATTTATGTCAAATATTGTCCAGAATTTATTTATTTAAAGTAAAAGTCTGTAATTCATTGAATAAGAACTATATTTTTGATATAAAGAATGTTTGCTTCTCAGACATTTACAAATGATATAAGTTCACAAAAGAAATATTAAATGAATAATAATTTTGTACTTCAATAAAAGAATTTATTTATGCTGTTATTCTAATAAAGGCATTATATTTTTAATTTCTGAAAGCACAAATAAAATATTTCACTTATTATGCCTATTTTATTTGCTTCCCTAAAAGAAAGAAAGAAAGAAATCTTTTTTTTTCCAATTAGGGGTAATAAAAAAAAATCAACTTGTATGAAACTATTTGATAAATATTGTGAAGAATTAAAAGTTATCATTTAATAATACAAAATATAAAATATACCTGCAAAAAGACATGATATTTTAATGAACTTAAATAACTTTTCTACATTTTAATTATTTTATAATGCCTGCAAGAATGTTTTAAAATCTGCAAGTTAATGTGATATTTGATTTTTTTTCTTGCAAATATTTGATAATGTTGGATTAATATTATTTATTAGAAGTACTTTATTATAAAATATTCACATTAATATTACAAATTTAGAATAATTTGTATAATGAATTAAGTTGGATACCTGAATTCAAATAATTGAAAACTATTTATTCAACTTAATAAACATATATCATAACTTATAATTATGGAAACTTGTTTGAATGGTTATAAATTTATTCTATATTTGCTTGCATGAATATTTGAAATTTTACCAAGGTTATCCAAAAGAAACATTTTATATTTCATAGTTATAATCTAGATTTTAATATTGTTATATGATGGATATGTTTGCTATCCACAAATTGTTGTTGCCAACATTCCTCTTCATGCTCCTGTTTAATGGAGAATGATTAAAGAAGAAAGCAGAAGGGCTGTTCTTTAATTTATTTATTTGATTGTAAAAACAATTGAATTTATTTGTAATATGATTTTGCATACCATATTTTATTTATGTTCATATTATTTTCATAGTGCTTTATCATATTTGCATATTTTAAATAGTATGTATTTTCCTTTTTATATATGAATTGTTTATTTATGAAAGTATATCTTTATGCTGTAAGCTGAATAAGTAGATGTATGTTTCTATTAATTATTTTATGTTTATTTATTGCCTAATGTTACTAGAACCATATTTGGCATTAATTATTGTTATTTATCATATTTGTTAGCTATAGTATTTTTGTTAGAGATAGCACATTTATTTTCTCTATTTTCAGAGTGCTTATATGTCAGTATATTTGAAGATGGTGGTTTTAGTCTCTATCATTATTTTGCTAGCTTATTTTCAAAAGAGATGGTAGCATTTGTCGCTTATTATTTATTGTCTTGTGACCATTTGTATGCTCATAGCATATATTTTGAAGATTATAGCTTAAACCATTTTACGACAATTCCTATTTATTGTTTTGTCCCTGATGCACATTCTAATTATTTTTCCTTAATGACATAGTTTTAGATCCTTTATTAGACCTCAAAAGTGTGTGCATTATTTTGAGCTATGTCTTCATATTTTCACTTTGCCTTTATTATTTGAAGATGGTTATTGCTTTTAATTTGTAGTATATTTAATAAAGCATATGTAATATTTTTACGATAATTTTATCTGGCATTTCAGTGATTTTATCAAGATCTTGAGGAATTCTGCCTTACTTCTCTAGCATTCTTGGTAGGCTTAAATGGGAATAGATCATTGTAAATGTGTAAGTCCTATTTTTGAGCTTTGCTAATAATGAGGACAAAATATGATAAATAATTAATTTTAAATTTTTAAAAGTGTATTCAGGCACAAATAGGCAATATTCATCACTCCTTTTCACTGGATTGGTAAGCTATTATTACTGAGTATGTTAAATATTCATAAAAAACACATTACTTATATGAAGGTTATTGTTATCATATGAATGCATTGATAATTAAACAATATAAAGTTTATGTTAATCTGCTAGATTATTTTTGTTTAATCCAACTGAATTTATTTTTATAAAACATGATGTAAATTTTTAAATCCTTCTGTCATAATTTTGAAGAAGTAAAGTTGTGAAAGTTTTTGACTGTATGGACTCAAGTATGGAATATTTGAAATCTTATATTTGTTTTATTGTAGAATAAATCTTTGTTATTCTTATTTAAAAAATTTCTCATAGTCGTTTGTTCACATCATTCCACTTATCAAACAGAAGTCATTCCACATATTGAATAAAAGTTTAAATGCTTATAAAATATCATAAATTATTTTAAGTGTGTTTACTAAACTAGTACGTAAATATTGAAGCTAATGAGAGTTACTTTATTGAATTATTTAAGCATTAGTAGAACATCTACTAATGCTGTATTCTGCTTAATAAAGAGTTATAATTTATCACTTTAACTAACTCAGTTTGCTTATTTCAAGTCACTGTGCATATTTAATGTTATCATTTTTTATTAGAACATATTTATTATTCTGTGATAAAATTTAATTTTACAAGAACTTACTTCATGTTTAGAAGATGTTTAAGTAGATTTATTCCAAGATATTTAGGATGGATATTAAACCCCTTTCCCATTCTTAATATCTTAGTATAGTCATAGATTGTTCATTATCTTAGTATAAAATTAAGAGATCATATTTATGGTATTTAAGTTAGCAATAGTATTATTATTAACATAATTATTATAAGACATTAGCTTAGGGGAAGTGTAGGTCATTTATTTTATTAACTCAGATTTCATTCAATGTAGAATAAATCTGAAGAGTTAAAAAGAATTTATTTTAGAATTTATGAGATCATATTACCCTAAGTTACTCTAATTTCTTTAATGAACCATATTATTTAAATTTGTTCTGATAATGAAGAAATTACATTCAGAAGATGGATCTTAACTGAGCAATTTATCCAAGCAAATGGACTCACGTCTGAGAAATGTTGTTAACATTTTTTACAGCTATAAAATTTATGTATATTTATTTTCTAATATTTTAAATACAAAAAATTCAAAAGATGACAGGAAAATTGAATATGCAGATCTTCAAAGTTTCTTAAGCTTTATGATGATGGCTATCCTTTTTATATTTCACAATCTCAAACTTAGTGAGATTACTTTCAGAAAATATTATGATAGTTTAAAAACTTGATTTTTTAGAAAGTTTATGATTATTTTTGTATCGTAATTGTGTAATAATTATTAGAAATCAAAATATATATTATTGCTTATTTATTTTTTACAAAAATGTTTTATTTTTAAATATAAAAGATTATATTCTTCTGAATATTGTTAACATAGATATTATGGTCATGGGAAATACAACTGTCTAGAAATGATGCCACTCAACACTGGCATAAATTGATAGATTTAGTAGATATTAAAAATAATTTGTTCAGGATTTTCTAAAACAAATATCAAATAAAGAAGATTTTGTTCATTTTGCAAATTGAATCATCTCCATTTGAAATTGCATGATGTGACAGCATTTTGTTTTGATTAAAATCTAATTTTTAAAATAATTCTGAAAATCAAATGTGATTTTTTTTAAAGTGTATTTAATTTTTAAACAAAAATATATTTGAGTGAAGTTAAATTTATTATATTCTGATACATAATAATGGTTTAATACTAAAATGAAAGTTTAAATCTTAAATCTAGTGAGAACAAAGAAATTTGTCAGAAAGTTAGTGGAGTGTGGAGAGTTAAGTGGCATAGATTTTTAACCTTTTTATCTGTTCAAAGCAATGAGATGCATAGAAGATACTGAAGAGATGGAATAATTGGTAGTTATAGTAGAGATTTGTAGAAGAAATTTAAATGTAATCTCGATGGCATATGGTCACAATATTAAGAGTGTTTTATGTGTGCTAGAGTTAGTTGAGATTTCTTCTTTTGAATCCTTCCCCTGTATATTTTTTTATTTTAGCATATAGCATTTGTTTTATAAACCCATTGAGCTTAGCTATTACATTACAATTTTAGCTTTATACTACATAAAATGTTTCTTATTCACTCTCTTTTTCTTTCCTAGATTACAATATTTATTCATATATTCCACCTTTATTGTTTAAAGTAGATTGTCTTGACAGTAGTTTGAAATTGTTGCTTGTTATTGATATTAGGATTGCCTAAGTGTTGACTGGCTTTTAATGAATATATATATATATATTTAAAAGCTTTGTTATATATATATATATATATATATATGTGTATGTGTGTTTAAAGTAATATGTGCATACAGCAAAGTATTTAATATTGCAATTATAATGTTGCTATTATATGTTGTGTGATTTGCAAAGCATGAGAGATTTGAATGAAGATAAAAAATTAATCATTAATATGCATAATAAAGAATAATAGGCCTAATACTAAATTTTGTGATACACTAAATTTGTATACCTAGTGATTTAATGCTTGTTAGTTGTTGTATCTTTTAGTTGAGAGATTTGTTGTACTCTAAACAATGTTTATTATAATGCCAAAATGATTTTTTTTTTCTAATACCAAATGGTTTTATCACATCCCTAATTATTAAGGCAGATTAGAAAGTTGGCAAGATAAGCCAGCCAAGTAGACTATGATAATATAATTTCATCTACATCATAATTTATGCTAATAAACATTTTATAATATGGTATAATATATATATATTGATGTCTCCAGTGTTATTTTATCTTAACGTGGTAAAAATCATTAAATTTATTTGATATATATATATAGTTTTAGATCATTATCCACATTGTTTTCAAAATTATTACTATGTGATTATTTTGAAAATAAATACGTTTTATTGAATTATTAATTCCTAAAGCAATTAGACTTTTTTCTCATTCTTTCATCTAAGCATTTTTTTTAAGAAAGATATTCAGAAATGAAAGGTAAATAAAGATTTTTTTTTTTTTTTTAAGAATGTGAATTATTGAAAATTCAACTAGATTTCAATTGATATCATTTGGTTAATGTGAGTGTGTGAACTTCTGTTAGCATTATAGTATTCATCACCAAAAGTGCATTCAGCTAAAAACAAAAAAAAAATAAAAATAAAATCCACTTTGTAAAGCATATGCACATATGTACACAAAAAAATAATATATATATATATTAAGAGAGTGTATATATTTTATATGTAAGATGTAAATATATCTTTCAGATTGTTCCTTAAATATGGTTATTGGTTAACCCTTTTAAACTGCACTTTTTCTGATAGCATTTAGAAACAATTTGGATTGCATTTGTACTTTTATTTTAATAAACTTCCTAGCTATAATTTTTTTCTTAGAAATATAAATTTAAAAATAAGGTCATTCTAAAAATCATATTTAATTTTTGAAAATAAAGAAAAAGATAATAAACTGAAATGTGCAATCAGAACTCTTTCCTTTTCAGTGGCAAAAGTGTGTTTGGAATAAAATTTATTTAAACTCCATTTCTAGCATCAAAAAAAATTTTTGTAAAAAATACATAAAGCAATGAAATTGTGTTTTAAAATGTAAAATGTTACAATATAATTATTTTTTAAATGACAAAATAATAAGAGCTACCTACAATCTTTGCAGAGTATTTCTTTTTTAGCTAATCGCCACTTTCTTCTCTATTTTATTACATTTTTCTTTAATTGTATTTTTTTAAAAAGTCACTTATTGTTGAGTAAAATCTGAATATCATATTCATATCAAAAAATAAATATTAACATAAATATTTTGCAAAAGTAATCATAAATATATAAACAATTATTGAAAATTTGACTTTCATTTTCAAAATTTAAATAAAAGATGTGCTTGTGCAAATGCAATGACTATTTTGAGAATAAATAAACTGTTAAGCCCTTGACTTTTATATTGGATTCTCATGTGAAAAGTTATATACCAAATGTCTAAATGATAAAGATGTACCAGATGATTGGAAAAATGCAGTATTAATATTTAAAAAAGGTGATAAAGAAGATATTAGAAATTACAGACCTATCAGTCTTTTATAGGTTTTATGCAAAAATTTTACCAAGATAATTACAACTCATCTACAGAGAACATTGGATTTTCACCAACCAAGAGAACAAGCTGTATTTAAAAGTGGTTTTAGTACAGTAGATCATATCCAGGTATTGAGAGAAGTTATAGAAAGGACAAATGAATATGAGTTGCCATTATGTTTTGGATTTGTAGATTTTGAAAAGGCATTTGATTCTTTAAACATTTCTTCAGTGATTAAAGCATTGGATCATCAACGTATAGATTCAGGATATTATCATATTTTAAAGAATATTTATAAAAATGCAACAGCAACAATTAGATTACATAATGATACTGGGAAAGTCAACATTGAGAAGGATGTAAGACGGTGACTCCATATCTCCAAAACTTTTTACAGCAGTGCTGCAAGAAGTATTTTGTGGATTAAAATGGGAAGCTAAAGGAGTGAAAGTAAATGGAGATTATTTAAGTCATTTAGATTTTGCAGACATTGTAGTTGTTTTTGCAAATAATGCTTTAGAGCTGCAGGAAATGTTGCAGGAGTTGATCAGCTGAAAGTAGGGCTAAAGATAATTATTAAAAAGACTAAAGTAATGTTTAATCGATTTTTTCAAAATGCAAAAATAAGGATTGGTTATGATGAGTTAGAAGAAGTTAACAGTTACAAATACCTTGGTCAGATTATTAATACAGATGGAAACCTAATGGGTGAAATTAATCATAGAATTAAACTGGGTTGGAGTGCTTTTGGTAGAAATAACTTGATACTCAAAGGAAATATGCCTATGTGTTTGGGAAAAAAAGGTTTTTAATAAATGTGTTTTACCAGTTCTTACTTATGGATCTGAGACTTGGACACTTAATAGAAGAGCAATACAGAGACTTCAGACCACTCAAAGAAGTATGGAGAGATGCATATTGGAAGTAACAAGAAGAGGTCGAAAACACAATATATGGATAAGAAAACAAACATGTGTTACTGACATCATTGAAAAAATTAAAAGATTGGAGTTGGGCTGGACATATTGCTGAAAGAGATGATAATATATGGACAATTGAAATCTTAAACTGGATTCCAAGAGATTGTAAAAGGCCTAGAAAGAGACCACATGTTAGATGGATGGATTAAATAAGAAAGTGTGCAGGAGTGATGTGGAGAAGAGAAGCTAAAGATCGGAAAAGATGAATTGAACTTGGAGAGACCTTCATCCTGCAGTGGATTGATAATGGTTGATGATGATGACTTTTTTACAAAAATTAATAAACAGTACATTAATTTGTTTTATGGTCAAATTGAATACAATAAATGCTGTAGAATAGTTGCAAGTGTCAGTCTAGACTCTATTACATTGTCCAGTAACATGCCGTAACCTTCTTCTGCCTTTTACCACAAAATCACATCACTTAGTTATTTTTCCAAGAGCAGATTTTTCAATTTTACTCTAGATCAATTTACTTTATGAAAAAGCCAAAAGAGTTTTATGGTTGATGATTTATAGCTTTATATTATTGATAACCATTAAGTACTCGAACTAATAATAGATGCTTTTAGATAAAGTAAAAAGAAATATTCTAGGAAAAAGATGATTAACCATCCAAGAAAGTTATATAAAATTGTTGTTGGTAATACTTTCCTGGCCAAGGAATACAATGTGCCTTGTTTGTCATAAAACATATCTGTAAAATGTACAAAAACTGACTTTGCACATGCAAGTAGGCTTGAGTTCAAAACTTAAGGTTTTTTAATTTTAAGCTATTAGTTTGAATAGTATTAAAGTTTGTTTCTTAATGCATAGTGACATTAGTTATATATTTGAATCTTAGTTCTCACTAATCATGACAAGAGCCAAAAACTGGTATGGGAATAGGATAATTTTAGCCATCTACAGTCTCTTGATTATTTTTGCTTACATGAGATTATTGTAGAACAAAATGAAAAAAAACTGCTCTATTTTTAATAATCATGTCATCTGCATTTATTGCTAAAATAACTTGGTTTATAATACCAACTTATCTTTTTAATCAAAACATTTTATTTGCTGCTATATTTTCTTGTCATCATTAACTATTTTATGTATTATTTTATAGAATTCCAGATATTATGTTTTCTTATGGCGAATTATTTTCACTATATATCATTGTTATCATTATTTTGTTTTCATTCTCATCCACAATTTCATTTGCTAACCATATATATTTCTCCTAAATGACATTTCTAATTGAATCAAATTCCAAATATTTTTTCCCCTAATTGAAGCATTTCTATCTCTCTACATTCTTGATCCAACTATTTTTCTTTTGCTAAATCTGTTTCTCTTCTTAGCTTATTATTAATTTTTCTATATGCATTTTGCCCTTTCTCAGTATTGACATTCTTTCATCTCATCTGTACTTCCATTTTTTCAACATACTTTCTGTTATTCAAAGTTGTTTACCTTTCTTTAACCATATAGTACCTTTTCCCCCCTGTTTTTAATAATCTTTCTTTAATCTTACACCAATACTTATCAGAACTATTAATTATTAAAGTAATAACTCTTTTCATGCAACTAAGTAATTCTTGCAATGAATTATTGTGAAAAAGTACAATAAACATAAACTAATTAAGTGCACTGAGCCAACTTTTGGCAAAACACTGTCAAAATCATAGTGATGAGTGGAGTTATGTAGTACAGGTGTGCTTATATAATTGATGTGATATAATGTATAAATAAGGCACAATATGCAAATATGGCAATTTGATATTCCATTTTTCGAATAATTGAACACATTAATCCTTTTTGTTGATGAAATGTGGAATCTTTACAATTACCCAAGCTTTTTTGTTTATTTATTGTCTCTTTCCATACAAATGGTTCAAATGTTGGCTGAAAAACATGTGACCATGGAGCATTCATGATAAAGAATAATCAATCTATTCACTTTTTTGTTTTGTTCTATTGTACATTGGTCAGTTCTCATGGATTTATTTGCGCGAGATTTACTGTAATATACAGAGCTGCAGGATGAATTTCTATATGGAATTTTATAGACAATCTGAGGAATATGTTCCATTGGTGTCTTGTATTTAGTATTGTTTACCAAACTCTTAAGAGAAGGTGGAGATCTGAAGTTTACTCTGTGTTGCACAAATCTACCTAAGGTTCTTTAAAATTTGGGGATGTAAGGAAGGCTTATCCATATTTTAGGCATATTGTTAATGTAAATAATTGTAAAAACAATAATATGCACAAAATGTATATAAATCTTTCTTACATCCCCCTCATTGCAAAGAATTTTAAATACATTTGCATTAACACATATAGAGTAAACTTCTGATTGCCACCTTCTCTTATTAATTTGTTGAACAATACTAAAGACAAGACACCAGTGGAGTGTTCTCGGGTGGTCTGTAAAATTGCATATAGTAATACATCTTGCAGGTCTGTGTGTTACAGTGAATCTCATGCAAATAGAGAAAAACAAAAGATTGAATACAGATCGATCTTCTTTCATCATGAAATCATCATGGATCACATGTTTTTCCCAGATAACATTAGAACAGTTTACATGGAAAGAGATGATAATATATATATAAACATTACAAGCATTATATATATATATATATAAAGAGGCTCTGGTAGTTCAAAGCATGCAGATTCCATCAACAAAAAATATTCATGTGTTCCATTGTCCAAAAAATAGAATATCTAATTGTCTTATTTGCACATTGAGCCTCATTTACATATTTCATCACATCTATAACATAAATGCACCTGTACTGCATGACTCCATTCAGCACTGTATTGTGGCATATATTCATCTTTGTCAATTCATTTTATTGTATTTTTACATAGTAAACTAAATTTTTCTTTCTCCATTTATGTCAATTTATCTAAGTCCCATCTTATATATCTTTTCCCTTTTTTTTATTCTTTTTAAACTTCACTTTAATTTAATCACAACCAAACTATGATCTCAGTTTATATCAGCACTAGGTAAATCATGGGAACCTATAATAGCATTTGTTTCTATCCTGAATCAATATGTAAATAATTTGATAACATTTTCTAATACCTAGCTGAGGTTTTAACACCAAACATAATGATTTCTGTATGCATATTCATAATAAAACAAGTGAAGTATAAGGCAAAGTTATTTCTCATGGTCTTCTTTGCCCAGAAATAACCTCCACAACAGGCTTAATATGTTAGCTGAATCTCATAAAATGAACATGCATCTACTGCTTCCTCCTCACCATTGTCATCTACAGTGTTTTTCTACTGACTTGGAAGAATACTGTTGCTGAAATGAAAAATAAATCATATAAATAGTGTTATTTTTGTATATTTTTATTTCATGAAACAAATTACTATGTATTTAGTACCATTAAATAAAAAATATGAAATGCACAATTAAATATGTGTGATAAAGCTGGCTAATCAAATGCAATAAATGTAGAAATAGATTATTTTTAATAGTCAACCTGGCTTACTATTTGTTAAGTGTATTTTGTATTTCTCAAGGCCTTTTTTGATTTATTTTTTACTCATAAATTTAAATGTTTAAGTATTGTATGAATTCATATCTGTATAGAATTTGGTTTAATATTAATCTCAGGAATGTCTGAATGAGTTTCTACTAAGTTAGGCAGCAGTTAATACCTTGTCATGAATGATTTTCATGGGTTACATATCTAAATGATATACTTGGTGGTTTCATTCATATGTGAATTTGATTATGAATATACCTACATTTTGGCTTGATTACACAAGCCATCAACTGGGTGATGGAGAATATTATAAAGATGTTTGTAGAAGAGCTGTAAACACTAGTTTATAGCACTGTTAAAGTTCTGCCACTAGACAAAAAAAAAAAAAATCAAATAAAAAGAAATATGTATTTTTATCATTTTTATTGATAGAATTTAGTCTTTTTTACTATATATATTCCGCCTTTATTGTTAAAAGATTTTCTTGAGAACATTTTGAAATTATTGATTGTTATTGATATTGGGATTGTCTATGTGTTGACTGGATTTTAATGATATTTATATAGATGATACATGCATCATATGGTATCATGGTAAAAATAAATTATATGATTTTTTCTCACATTTAAATAATATCTACCCTCATATTATATTTGCAATGGAGCTGGAGTGTGATGGATAATTTCTCTTTCTTGAAGTATTCCTCACCAGGAAACAAAATAATCTATCATTTTCAATTTTCACAATAAATACATACACAGACAAATACAATTTTCATCACATCATCATCTAACTCAGATTTTTTCTGTAGCAAAATTATTTTCACCAAAGGAGTCAACCTTTCAGATAAATCACATCTGAAAGAAGAAATAAATCTATAAATAGTGTTTTATAAGCTAATGGTTATCTTAACAAAATTACAAAATTATTCACCAAAGTCTTAATTTAAGCACAAAGTAATCAAAATAAGAAACAAAAAGAAGAAATATCATTATACAAAAGGAACTACAGACAGTATTGGATGTATACTAAAACATTACAATATAAAAACAACATTTACTAATTTTCAAAAAATTTGTAACATCATAAGCAATCCTAAAGATTCAATCCCTCTTATGGTTTATGGAAAGCTTATGTAAGCATGAGTAATTATTACTTAAAATACTTGAAGAGATGAACATGCTAATGTAGTTTAAAAACACTCATCAGCAGCAGCACTCATTCTCTTCAAGTCACAACATTGATTTCTCTAATACTGGGATCCTACTCTCTACCCATGGTAGATCAAAGAAATTATTGAGATACTGCAAAGACCAAATTGCATCAGTAAATGTGATGACACATGCATACTTCTTATTTGGTAGAATTTTTTAAAAAACATATTACTTTACTCAGAAGGTTTTTGACTTATTTTTTCAAGTTTATATACGTGTTTTTTTCTGTTGTTGAAACTTTAACATTGTTATAAACCATTGTTTACAGCACCTCTACAATCATTTTTATAATATTCTATTCATCACTCATGAAGCTGAAACATTGGTAATAAAAATTAAACATGGTTGAAACCACATCATTTATATTTATATATATATATGTGTGTGTATGTTATTTCCAGTTTGGTTATCTAGATTTATATATATATGTAATTAAATATTTTGCAAGAGAGACATGAAAACAATCAATTAATTCACAGTGTTATTCATAAACTATTGACCAATGAAAACTATATCACATTGATTTCTTTGGTTGCATATATTTTACATTCTTCAGAATAATCTCTGACTATGGGGAAAGCTAACGGTTTAAATATCTAAATATTCTTACTAGAAATGATAGCCAGAATGCCATGATTGTGATTTTGTTGAGTATATTTTCAATCAAAACACATATATAATTGGAGGTTGTTCTGAGGAATATATGTGTATTGAGAAAGATTGGTCTAATCTTTTTTCACTGATCAATAACTTATGAGAATATTGATCTATGAATTAATTTGATTGTTTATACGTCTCTTCAATGTATTCCTTGATATTGTATTTATATAAATTAGTTTAATTGTTTATATGTCTCTCCAATGCATTCCTTGATTATTGTATCTATATTCTTTATAATATGATGTATAATATTCTGTAGATATTATAATATGAACAGAAATCATTATCATTCATTGAGAAATGGGTTATAAATTATATGTCTACATTTGATTGTGTATTAAAGTTTTAACACTAGCAAGTGGAGATTTGGTTTGTTGTTTTTAATAGGGAGATTTTGATGTTTAGGTGTTTGGGTTTTTTTTTTATTGTCACATGTTATTTTGACAGTTTCATGTGTAATGAGAAAGATCTTTGATAGCATTTTCATTGGATAAAAGTTCGGAAATTTAGATTCTGTATCTCAGAAATGAAAAAAAAAAGTAAAGATAGGAAAAATTAAAGATCAATTTTGTGATAAATATACAAATCAATTTGTGAAGTATATATATCCACATACATCATATTTCAATAGTTTAGTTTGTTTATATATTGCAGTGATGCTCTTTAACTTCTTCTATGGTAACTTTTACTTTTTGAACTTTTCAATAATTCTTTTTCCCTGGTCATGCAAACAAAGATATATTTTTACATTAGTTGGTTTGATAATATTACACCCAGAAAACTGAAGAATATATCAACTAGTTTTATGTTACTCCCTATACATTTTTAGATTTTTGCAGAGCATTTTTAAATGAATTTGTTGAAGTATCATTATGTTATTTTGATATATGTTGCTCATTTGTTTTTTGTCTCATTTCCATATAATGAATTTCAAAATAACAGACTTATATATTAATTTAGTTGTAATAGATTTATCTTTATAATGAAACAATCTAACTTTTAATTTGTTAAAGGAAGCAGCAGCAATTTGTATTGCATCTCAACATCCATGCCCATTTTTCTGTCTTAAAATCAATCAAGATATTTAGTTAGTTAAATTAATTCACATGTTTATACATATATTCATCTAAAGTAAAAGTGACTGAAAATTTTTATTTCCATTAGTATCTGATAAATGATTTAAATTAACAAATCAGTCTTTATAAATTGCATTCAAAACAATGAGAGCGTTTTTATAAATCTAGAAGTCAAGAAAATCATGTTTTTTTTTGTTTTTGCCTTTAATTGATGCAAAATAAAGCCTTCACTATGAAACTTATATTGTACATTGATATCTCTTTATGAAGCCATTTTTAAACTGTTCCAAAAATTATCTTCATGAAAATAAACACCAATTTTGGAACTAGTGTATAATACTTGTTTAACATCAGTTTTCATTTTAAGTATCTTAGATTTTCCATCGGCAGTAATAAAATTTTCTCTCTTTCATTTATATAGAAACTATACATTATCTACAAATTTTGATAGACATCCAACATTCAATCATTGCCAGAAACTTTTCAATTAATTGATTTAAATGTTGTTTTTTTTACCAAATAGATAAATGTTATATTCAAACAACATTCAATTCCCAGTATTTTGCTTGCATTTGTCTGATAGAAAAATATTTGTAAGTTGTTCTTAATTTCTAAATCTATATTGAGGTCCTGGTAATTATTTTTTCTATGATCAGAAGTAACATATTCAATAAAATTATTTAAAATATTTATGCTTAATTATGGTAATTATTCATTTATGACTGGAAACAACCTATTCAATAAAATCTTTAAGGATTGCAATGATACTTTTTTATATAATCACTGAGATTTTTTCATTTTATTTTTATAAATTGATGCAATAGAAGTAACCATAGGGTCAGGTGACACAATTTATCTGTTTATATATTTAAAAATATTTCAATTCTTTTTAAGTTAATGTATCATGATCATATTTTAAAACTTTTCTAGATATATATTTTATTAGGACTATTTTTAAGATTATAAAGGAACTATTTTAATTTTGTCAACATAAAATCTTTGTCTAAATTAAAATGAATAATAGGAAAAATATATCATTAAACACAACTATCTCAATTCTCTATCATTATTCTAAATATAATCAAAATATTATTTCTACTTACTCAAAATACTATCATTGCCATTTAAAAGAGTCATTTGCTGATTTAATCAGTTTATGATGCTGTTTTTTTTTTTCACATTTGTAAATTATTTTCTATGCATCAAAGAAAGATCTAAAATCACCACTACAATATATTTTGGTATCTGTTTTGCCATTTTTATTTTGGTAATTATTTTCAACCTTTTTTTGTCAATCTATTAACTTAGAGAAACTTAATGTTTTTTAAAGTTTGTAAAACTTTTCATTCATTTTAGTATTCTGTCAAACAGAAAACCCCTTAATATATATATATATATAAAAAAAAAAAAATAACTTAATTGGGGGGGGGGGGGGGGAGAGGAAACCCCCCCCTAAAAAAAGAAAAAGATATTTTTTTATAATATATCACAACCACATATAAAATATTTGAAAAAAAAGAGATGACCCCAAAAAGAAGGTTGAAAAAAAAAATTGGTATTTTTTTTTTTTTTCAATATATGTGTGTTTTTTTTATTGTGTTATTAGAGGGGGGGGAGAGAGGGGGGGGGGGGGAAAGTCTCCCCCACACACCCTATATTACATATATATACCACAGGTATATAACAAGCCTGTGTTTCAGTTATTACATAATATACTTTTGGAAAATTATAATGTAATTATTAATGTCTAATAAATAATGTTTACATTATTAGTTGTAGCTTCTAATGCTAAAAAAAAAGTCAAATTTGCTATTAATATACCTGAAATGGTTATCTAATTTTAAAATCAAACTATCATTTTAAGTATGGATTATATTGGTCTGTGATCTTTTCAACAATTTTCACTTTTAAGTGCTTGAGTAATATGGACTTGTTTTGCATTTCAATTTCTAACTCCAATGTTATCCATTAGATGTAATTGTTTAAACTTGAATGCATTTAAGTTTCTTCATATGAAATTTTTCTTCATAAATTAGTCAATCCTTGTGTAGTGCAAAAATTGAATAGCAACAGAACATTTGAGTTTATAACATCATGCGTTATATCTAATAATATGGGAGCAGAGTTTATTGTTTGTTAAAGTCTCCAAGAAGAAAAATTTCAACTTTTAATGGTGTTGATATAATAATTATATCTTACAAAGAATAAAAAAATTTTCTGAATCTAATATTAGAACATACTCAATGGAAAAATGGTTCAGATATCATTGCACATACTAACTTTTAATATCATAAGTCTTTTATTGAATAATAAAACATAAATTCTCATAGTAAATCATATTTTATTCAGATATTTGCCACCTAAAAAACTTCAGTTTATCATATTTTTCTAGGTGAATAACATTAAGAGCCAGTATATCGGTGTTAAATTTTGACAGTTTCATAACCTCAAATGATATTTTTTATTTAAATCTTAACAAGTTCACATCAAATAAAAATTCCTTTATTCCATGTATCTGGCATTTAGAAAAAAAATTAAATATCTTTATTACTATCTTAAGTTTCCTGCTTTATTATCGTTACTATTATTGATTTTACTATTACTGTTTGTTTTTTAATAGTTTTGATGAGTGATACTTTTATATATCCTTCCATTTTCATGTTAAGCAGTATGATCTCTACTAATATACTAACTGCACAAATAATTATTTATACATTGAAAGTGTGTCGTCCGAATTATATTTCTAAAGCAAATCACAACTTACTATTCTGTCTTTTAAAACTTCTATTACCAAAGAATGTAAAAAAAAAAAAGGAAATATAAATATATGCCTGTCTATATGTTTGTATTTATAATAATGAAAACCTGCACATACATGTTTGTTCATGTGTGTGTATGTTTGAGCTTTTTTCCAAAAATTTATTAGAAAAATTAGTTTCTCAATTTCACAATAATTTGTAAGAATGAATGTGTTTTTTCTTGTCCGTGTCTAAGAGAATGTTTTGGACAAGTTATTTTTAATTAAAAAAATATTGAAATATTTCTTTAAAAAACTAAGCATTTCTATAAGTTTCCAGTGATAATCAACTATCATTCTCATATAAATAAACCATGCCTGTCTATATGTTTGTATTTATAATAATGAAAACCTACACATAGATGTTTGTTCATGTGTGTATATGTTTGAGCTTTTTTCCAAAAATTTATTAGTAAAATTAGTTTCTCAATTTCACAATAATTTGTAAGAATGAATGTGTTTTTTCTTGTCCGTGTCTAAGAGAATGTTTTGGACAAGTTATTTTTAATTAAAAAAATATTGAAATATTTCTTTAAAAAACTAAGCATTTCTATAAGTTTCCAGCGGTAATCAACTATCATTCTCATATAAATAAACCATTTACACTGGTGATTTTTTATTTTGAAAATTGTTAAGAACTTTTATTCTTATCTTACTCAGTTCTAGAGATAACATGAAAAAGAAATACAAGTTTCTTTATTCGTCATTAGACTTGCTCTTTTATTGAGTTGATAATCAAAAAAGATTTTAAAAACATTTTAGAAATCTTTTTATAATTATTGGTAAAGTTTTAAAAGAATAATGAAGAAATGATATCTCTAACACTGATTGTATTAATGTGACCATATATATATATGTGTGTACATTTTTATTGGTTGATTTTATTTTATTTTTTGTAGTGTGAAGTATTTATCACGAGGCTGCTTTGCCAGTATCTCGACTCCCCCCCCTCGCCTTTTTTTTATATATAATTTTGATATTTTTGTAACGAGATATATCGAAAAAATGCTCAGAATTCTATTGCTTTTATATATATTGTACTTACAATTATATGCATTAATTATACATGTAGGTAGGTGCAGACATACTTACTCATAATAATGTTAATAGAAATGATAACGGCTTTGATTAATTCTGTTCTTTATATATCTAGTATTAGTTGTTTTGTTTTAGTTTGAAATTTAGACTTCAGATTTCTTTTTGTTATATCCTATTTAAAATTGCCTTCTTTGGGTTGCTGTTTTAACATCTATTTGTGTGATTATCAGTTTCTTTTTATATTTTTGAATGTGTTTTTGTATTGTGTTACTTCTTTGTTTACTATATTCATCTGTTTTTGTGGTCAGATGATTCTCTCTTATCAGTCTCTTTACCCCCTTTTTCCTCATCCCACCTGCCTATCTCTTATTTATTAGTTTGCCAAAACAGAGGTCTTTTGCTATTGCCTAGGCAGCTAAACAGCAACTTCACATTTAATGGTCTTCTGTTTCTCTCTAGACTGAATAATAGTATATCCCTCTGTCTTCCAACTGAAAAATTGCTTCTACCCCCTTTACCTGAAAATATTGTCATCTTATAAACAGCAACTATTGTTAATAACAGGCTCACCCTTAGGTGGAATCAAACCATGAGGGGATGGAGGGTGCTGAGAGTTCACAAAAGCTTGAATGAATGCTGAAAGTAGCAAAGATAGAAAGTTCAAGGGTCAAAAGAAGGGGGGGAGAATAGAATGGAAACCCTATCACCTTGCCCAGGGATATTTGTTTCTTGTTATATTGTTACAATAGATGGAGCTGAAGGAAGTAATGCCCTCAATTTATGACTAATTTGCCAAAAATGTTTAAAAGCAAAATAAGTGGAATGGGGCAGTAGATCATTAGAAAGCCCCCCTTTTTTCTCTCTCCCGCTTCTTTCTTTGCCTATTGGCAATCCAGAAGTATTGAAATTCTATAAAATGTTAATTTTCTAAATCCATTTAAATGCTGTTAAATAATAAATGAATAAAGCTTCTATTCATTGGAAAGCCGTATCTGGGTGGGCCTTATTAAAATAATGCTTTCGTCGTTCCTTTTTATTATTATTACTGTTATCATTTTTCTCTAAAAAGGGGTTAGAAAGACAATACTTTAAAGAAAAATCGAACAGCCCACTTGGCTGGTATAGAATTTGATTTCAGTTAATTTTTTTTATAAAAAAAACTTGACATATTTCATTTTGCTATATTGATTTCAAAAATTTGTTAAGTAAAACAAAAAAAATAATTGCTATAATAATTGATTTTAAAAACCATTTAATATTATTTATCATCATTTCATTATTTTTTTTTTTTTTTTTCAGAGAAAAAGAAGATGATTTGGAAAGAAGGTTAGAATTACTTAGAAGAGAACTTAGGACAATGATGGCCTTGGAGGGTATATTATTTTTACTAAACTCTTATTTATTTATTTTTAAAGGCATGTATGAGTATCTTTATGTATGTGCATGTTAGGTATTTGTCTTTAGTTTTGATGTTATCAGAAGAAGAAAAAAAGCATTAAAAAAAACATAATAATGTTTACTCATTAATAATTATAACAATATATATATATTTAATTTAAAATAAAAAGTAATAATAATTTATTTCACCCTGGTATTTATATGCACATGTATGTGAGAATAAGTTTACATATATGTGTTTGGGCCGGTCTTACCTTCCAATGATAAACTATGTATTTAAATATTATTTAAATACTAATATGAATCAGTATACAAACATTTGTCAAGGCCTTGATCGATTGCAAGTAGCTACTAATGAATGATGGTAATATACATTTTACTATAAATAATGTAATTATCATTTATTTAAACAAAATATAACACAATCTAAATTAAAATGCATATATAAAGATCTTAAATAATTTTTGTAAATTGTTACAAAATCTACTTATGTATTAGATTTTGTACTACATTGGCTTGTGTATTCACTTATTATGATCAAGATGAAGAGAGCGAGTTCAGACTGAATAAAAAAAATTTTTCATCCGCAAACAGGCTTATATTTTTTCTTTCGGCTTGATAGCCCAATGCAACTTGTTATTTAATAAGTAAACAAATATCTAGAAAATATTTAGCTGGTGAATAAAAGGTCACCAAATATTCTATGTCGATCAGATGAGTGGCAGTGTACTGACTGTATTACCTTTCCCTTTAAAGCAATCGAAATTCTCTTATGAGTTTATTTGTTTGCAAAAAGATAAGGATTTTTTTTCATAATTTTATGGTCTATTAGATTTCAGATTATATTTATAGAGCTTTACTAAATTATTACAATTTGAACTGCAAGTTTCAAACTTTCTCCACAAAACTTTGACATTAATCATTTCAGTTAAATTCAATAATGATTATTACTAAATATTTATTAGTTTAGACATTATTATATTATTTCTAGATAAATTATCGGTTTTCAATCTCATTTAAAAATTAATATGCCTGTTTGTTTGTTTTTAATTAAATATAAATACATAGAATAACTCTACTTCATAGAACTTTAATTATAATCACTGCCATTTAATAGTCACTGCCCTGCAATATTTAATATAATAATAAATTGACAAGGTATTAATCAAAGTTTTTGTTTGATTCTCAGCTGAAAATGAATGGGAAAGGGCTTCAATTAGGCCATGTAAAAGGAGTGCTGGGAAATCTCATATTACTGTCTAAGCAAATGTTTGCATGAATAGTAGAGCATAAATAATTTAACATCATATAGTGGAATATGCACAAGTAAAAATTGAATCAATGTGAAATGCATAGGCAAATCAGTCATAAGCTAAATCTTTATTTGCCATGATAGTAAACACATATAGGTTCTTGTGCACTTGGCCACTCATTTATATTATTTTTTTCTAATTTTTGTAAAAAAAAAATTAAATTGTTAACATCTACTACCCATCAAAATGGGTAAAAGAAAATAAATTCAATAGTAATAAGAACCAAAAAAGAAAGAGTTGTGATTGCACTAGGGCAAAAATATAATTTTCCAAGAGGTAGATAAAGAACTTTACAACTAAAAGCTATGTATGGCAATTTGAAAAAAAAGATCACTGTTGACTTTACATAGATAATTTTCCTTAATTAATTTGATTTTTTTTTTAAATAAAAAACTTAAAAAGAATAATTTGTTTTTGATATTTTGCACTTGCATTGTGTTAGTAAATAATATATACAATACATATATTTAAAAAATTGCTATGCATATTTTATAAAATTGAAACCAGTTTTCATATGTTGCATACAATTATAACTTTTGCCTAATACAAACTTGGATATTACAACTTTTTTCTTAGAAAGAATTTCTCACATCATTTAATTTGTAAATCATTTATATAAACTTTGTCTGCAAAAAAAGAAAGACTTTATTACTACTCTAAGGTTTGAAAGAAAATCAAACAGTTCAAAATTCTATTATCCACTTCATAGGTTCTTGTTATAGCAGCTATATTATGATGAGATTGCTTATCTGGTAATGAACATTAGTGGTTAGCTATCTAACATGTATTAGTTAATATGATAATTTTATTGTTTTTTATTTCTCTGTTTAAAGCAGATAAAACATCATAGTTTTCTTTCTATTTCTATTTGGCTATAATATCATTAACCAAGCCTGCAGTTGCCAACCAAAAGTAAAATGTGGCAAGAATTCCTTGATTGCAATCGAAGCTGCCAGTAAATGATAACTTTTTCTTTAACTACCTACAATTGTAAATTACTTTCAAGTGAAGAAAGAGTACATAAAGTGGTCTATTAAATGGTACTTTGTTAATCTTTATTAAAATAAAACAAGTAGCAATTTGTTTAGATCATATACTTTAGTAAAAAAGCTTACATGTTAGAAACTTAAGTTGAGTGAGAATCATAAATAAAAGATGAAATTAATAATGGAGATTGGTAGTGTATTAGTCAGAGTGGCAATATTTATTATTCTCTATAATGAAAAATACCAAATGCAAATAATTTAGGTTTATACCCAATAAGTTCTCATTGTGAAAAAAGTTATTTTTGATCAGACAATTTTTTTTTTACCATTCAAAACTTATATGCTATATTTGATAAAATGATTGAATGATGAAATTGCTGTAGATAAATTTGATTATAAAGTCTGAAATGAGAGAAGTATATTTGTGGAATTTTCAAAAAAAGAAAAACTGTTATGTTATGAATTTATTTTTTCAGGAGAAATTTAAGTTGAAATGGACATGGAGCATTTAAATGAAAATATATATCAGAGATTGATTATATTTTGACTAACAGAGATATGTTAAATGACTGCACTGTATTTAATAGATTCAACTAAATAAGGAATTGTCATGTAAAACATAATGCAAAGCTAGAAAATCAAAAACTACTAAGAAAGACATTACTGACAATTTATATATGTAACGTTCAGAAACACTATAATGAACTAAAATTAAAACAAGCAAATTATTTTAGAATATTGATTGATTTTTTTTTTTTTATTAATAATTAATTATTATTAAAATTCAATTAAATAAAGAAAAAAATAAAAATCAAAATTTTAATTTTTTATTAATATTAAAGGTTTTTAAACTTTTCAAAAAAAAAGGAAAAAAAAAGAAGAAAAATATAAAAAAATTTAAAAAAAAAAAAAAGAAAAAAACATTCCTTCCCCTTTCAAAAAAAAGAAAAAAAAAAAAAATTTTTAAAGTTTTTAAAAATAACTACTTAAAAAGGAGAGGATAAGGAGGGAAGGCTCTGAAAGGGCTACCCCTAAAAAAAAATAATAAAATTGTTGAAGTTTAATTTTCACAATATAGGTTAAGCGTATTTAATATTACAATATTGATTGATTAAAATTTGAATGAAATCAATAAGAAGATAATCGATACTCTGTTAAGAATTACTACCCTGATAACAGACATTAAAAAATATAAAAGAATATGAAAGTATTTTTTTAAATAATCTATTTAAAACAATTGAATTTTTTAAAAAGGTACAGGAAAGCGTTAATAATGATTTAAAGAAATATTTTTGTGAAGTGATAAAGAAAATTATAGGAAAGAACAAAAATTTCAACAGTATTAAACACTATATTGGAAAGAAAAATGTTTCAGCAATAAGAAAAAAAAATGATATAATTAAAAACCAATGACAACAATATTAAATGTATGGAAACATTTCACAAAGAATTCTATAATAATAAATTTCAAGAAAAAAATTTAGTTCTTATCATTATGACAGCTATTGAAATTCCAAGTATTTTTGTTGAAAAGGTGTGGCATTCAATTAAATCTATGAAAAATGGAAAAATCCACAAAATGATATAATTATAATAGATATTTTAAAAGATATCAAATAGAAAAATTGCTGCCAGATATTATATATCAAAATGCCTGAGTAATAAAAATATAACAGATTATTGGAAGAATGTAATAGTAATGTTGATATTTGTTAGCTTTTATAAGTAAATTTAAGATCATTACAACTCATCTTCAGGCCACTTTGGATTCAAACCAATTAGAGGAATATGATAAATTTAAGGGTGATTATAGCATAATTACTCATATCTTAATAAGGAAGATAAGTTATAAAAAGAAATAATGGGTAATGAGTTGTCTGTATATATTGGATTTGGAGATCATGAAAAGGCATCTGATTTTATAACAATTTTTGCCATGATTAAAGTTTTGTAACATCAGATCATAAACTCAAGATATTATCAACTTCTGAACATTGCAAACATAGTGGCAATTCTTCATAGAGTAATGCCACTCAGTGCAAGCCACAGTAACCATTGGATGCCAGAAGGCTTTGTATATAAAATCCCTATTTAGTGCCTACTCATCCAATATCCCCAGACTAGTTTCTAGCTTGTGGCTTTCGTCAGTGAGGAGCTTTGGATCTGAGAGCACTGCACCTAGATCTTAGGATCTAATGCAACCCTTCAGCAGCCTCCTTTTATCTCTACTAACTATAAAACTATGAGAATAAAATTGGAAAACAATATTTTCAATCCAAGCTCATTAGCTTAATATACTCATATAGGAATGAACTCAGTTCAGTACCCATACCTTTTGGTGTCTTTGGTTCTTTAATAACCATAGCCATCACTATCCTATTAGGCAGGATTGGTATTAAACTACTGATGAAAGCCACAAGCTAGAAACTAGTCTGGGGATATTGGATGAACAGGCACAAGATAGGGATTTTATGCACAAGCCTTCTGGCATCCATTGATTACTCTGGAATGCACTGAGTGTCACTACTGTATGGAGAGTTTTGCCTGTTTTAATAACAGTTATGAGGAAACATAAGAAATGGTGATCATATGAAGAATACATAGCAGAATGAGTTGGTTTATTGAAAAATATTTATAGTTGTTTTGTTGGAATTACTTTATGGATTAAAATTTAGAAGATAAAGGAATAAAAGTAAATGGAGATTATTTCTTTCACATTTTGCAGATGATATGGTGGTTTTTGTGAATAATGCTTCAGATTTTAAAGAACTGTAAGTTCTATCAGATCTAAAATGTGACCACGTGTTATGTGGATGGATGGGTGAAATAAAAAAGTTTTCTGGAATGGAATGATATGAAGAACACTTTTCAATTTGAGAAACTAGATTAAACTTAGAGAGTCTTATTCTTCAATTGATTAATAATAGTTGAAAATGTATATGTATATATAATAATTAATAAAACAGTATATATATATTAGAATTAATATTAATTATAATATTATCATGGATAAAATATGAATTATGAATTCATAATATTATTTCCAGGTGTTTCCATGTAAAAAAAATGTAGCAAGTAGCTGACATTTTCATACAATAACAAGTTTTTTACTCAGAATATTTTTTCCCTCAAATCATAAGAATGTGTGTGATGAGATTTAAAAACGTTATTTTTTTCCTTTGTTATTTTCTCCTTATTCTCAAATTCTGTTGATTGATCCAATAGCTTTTTCCAAATATTGTTAATTTTCTTTAATTCGCACTTTTCATTTACGTTCTTATGTCTTTTAAAGAATTCTCTTAGCTGATCATATTGTTCAATTTTTGCCATAATATGTGTTTTATTAAAATTGATATCATGGTTAGATAGTTTAATGTGTGAATAAATGGCTGATGATTTATAATGTGTGAATAAATGGCTGATGAATTAGATTTTTCTTTAACTATCAAAATGTGTTTTTTCTTTTTTTCTATTTATTCTATGATTGGTCTGTTTAATGTATGAATGTAAACAACTCCACATGGAATTTCATATACACCATGACACTCCAAGGGAATTTTATTTTTACGGCATGGAAATACTTTATTATTTTTTTAATGTAATATAAATTTTACGGATATTATTTTTCATTAAAACATGACCAATTTTATCAGTCACTCTTTTATATATGGCAGAACAATCTTAATTTTTGAAGCATCAATTTTTTTCTCCTTATTATATAAAAAAGCCTTATTAATAATTCTGTGATCATTATGAAGAAGTATTTTTCAGTAGCATAGATACCTTGGTGAAAATGGCTGTTGTAAGAGTAGCTAACCTCACAAAACCAGCCTATATTAATTCATACTACTAAACTAAGCCCATTCAAATAATAAGCCTAAGTAATAAGTGGTTGAATATAAGCTATCCTTTTTTTTTAAGTACACCTGGGTCTCGTTTTATGTGGATTATTTTAATGCGATTTTGAAGTTATGCAATTCATGTTTCTTAATATCTTTTATATTTCACTATATTTATTAGATATCAAGAAATTTAAATTATTAATAACTTATTTTGACTTGAAATACTTTTTTCTTTTTTTTTTTTGAAAATATAACATTATATTAGCAGCTAACATGAATATGGCCTGAAGCTGTATTGAGAATCTTAGCTTCTATGTAAATAACCTATTTATGCTAATGAATAAATAATAATTATAGATTTATATTTACATATAAAAATATAACAATAAATATTCAAAAAATTTAAACTTTTAAAATGTATTTTGCTATATATAACATACAAAAATTAACAAAGCGTATGGCACACTTGAATGAGAAACTATAAAGATACACAGAAATTATTACACGCTAAGCGCTTTCGAGGCCTTTTGCCTCATATTCATTGCGGTCACTGTGAGCTGCAGAACGAAGAAATAGGGCAAGGAAACAAAACAGTATGCAAAGTGTATGCAAATGAACTATATAGTCCAATGTTTGGAGATGTCAAAGCAGGTATCTCGTCTATTGAAGGAGTTATTATTGCCATTAATAAAATATGCTTCTCTGATTTTCCGCTTGATGTCATTTTTCTCAATACAGACTATTTTAAGGCTGGAGGGTTCAAACAAATGTCCTGTCTTCTTGGAATGCTCTAAAAATGTTGATGAATTATCATTGTTTTTCATAGCTCTATTATATGTATATCTGTGTTGTGCTGTCCTGTTGATTATGCCTGCCTTGGTTTCTCCAAAATAAATGGCCCGGCAACCAGGTTGTGGGCAAGATATGCTGTAAACGACATGGGGAGTCTGAGAAGGTTCAATTTTGTCCTTAGAGTTATTGATTAGACGATTAGTGCATGGGGGTGTATGAAAGCTAATTTTAAATTTATTAGACAAAACCTTGATTAATTGATAGGAGATTTTAGGTATGTGGGGAAGAGTAATATATGGAAGTTTAATATTGTTTTATTGTCAGTGATTTTCCTATAAAATTGTTTGATTTTATTGTTAATAGTGTTGAGTTTATAACCTGCTTGTAGTAGGTCTTTGGTGTAAAGATGTATATTATTCTTTCTATCTGCCTCAAACTTGTACAGCTGCATATTTCTATATAAAAATGCTTGCAGGCCTGCCAATTTGTGAGAGCTTGGAGAGTTGGAGTGTGGGTGTATAAAGCCTCTGATTTCAAAGGGCTTTATTATCATTGAATAATTTATACTTCTGATCGCATGTTAACCTAAGATCAAGGTAATTTAGACTTTGGAATGCGTCTTCTGCTGTGGAATTGATAGTTAGATTAGTATTATGTGTTAACTCTTGTGTAATACTATTTATAGTATGCTGGTTGGATAAAATAAATATATCATCTACGTACCGCATGTATATAGTGTGAGGGCTGTCAGCTTGATATTTGGACACGATTAGTCTTTCGTAGTGATTAAGGAAAATGCTGGTTACGATTCCACTGAGGGGGAGGCCCATAGGCCAACCACTTTTCATATTGTACCAAACGTGCTCAAATGTTGTATATATATGTTTATCCATCCATGTTAAAAATGTAACGATGAAATTAATGCGTTGAGGCAAAAGGCCTCGAAAGCGCTTAGCGTGTAATAATTTCTGGGTATCTTTATAGCTTCTCATTCAAGTGTGTCATACGCTTTGTTAATTTTTGTATATTAAATTATCGAATGAGAAGTCTTAAAATCTTTAATATTTTACCTATATATAACAGAAATAAATAATCTTTTACATTTTTTAAATAAAAAACGAAGATTTTATAAACTGAAAATAATCTTTCTAATGATAATGTATAATCTTTTTGTTTTGATTGCGATCTCATTTTTTAATATAGAAACAGAAAACCATTAACACAGCACAAGACTGAAAGTAGCGCTAGTTGTACATCATGAATAAAAGTAAAGTGACTAACAGGTTTCTCTGGGCATAATTACTGAGAGATTCTTGACTTCGCTTAAAGAGAAGCCACAATACATCACATCGAATCTGATTTCTTACCAGTTTACAAATGAATGCTAGCGGTAATGATTAAAATAGTATGAAAAATGTAAAATTAAATACTGTAATAATAAAAAAAAGGTTGTCTTATATTAATTTTTTTCAAATATTAGAAATTTTTTATTAGTCATTATTTGCTTATTTTTTTAATGCGAATTTTAAAGTAATTTTTTCTTGTTGCTTTACTTTTATGCGAATTCTGAAAATTACAGAACCTATCTCCCATTTTTCAAGGTAAGTTAAGTCTATTTTTATGTGATTTTTTTTAATGTGAATTTTCTGTGGAACCTATCTACTGCATAAAATGAGACCCAGATGTGGTGAATGTTAACTTTGTTATATATCAAAGTAAATAAACGTCGCAATAAACTAATTTTTCTTAATAAAAAGAGTAAAAGCCCATTTAATGAAAGGAAATAGAATTAAACACTTTAAAGAAATCATTTAAATATATATATACTAATAATAGACTAATGATGAATGTAATGTACATCTCGAATTGAGACAGAGACTAAGTAAGCATAGTGATGACCCAATGTCAAGGTAATTATTAGGCATCCAAGTGTGTAAAATAAAATTAAAATTCTATTATGTAATTCTTTAAATTAACTACTAGCAAGATAATTTACACAACAATAGACAACTGCATCAATATCAAAGAAAATGGAAGATTTAGTTTACCAACCACTGGAAACTAAGCTCAATATAAAAGCAAACCCAGTTCATTTCCATTCTCTTTTCTTTTTTTTTTTTAAATAATGTATTACCATAGAAATTCAACATCATGAGACCAAATTTTCAAATGCAAAGGAAAGTGGATGCCTCATTCGAATATTCTGGCTTATCCATATAAGTTAATAATTAACATAAAACCATAAGAAATTTAAATTGACATTTGAATTATGAGAGGTTTGATAAATTTGTGTGGCTTAATAAAATAAGTATAAGCTCAGTATAAAAGCAAACCCAGTTCATTTCCGTTCTCTTTTCTTTTTTTTTAAATAATGTATTACCATAGAAATTCAACATCATGAGATCAAATTTTCGAATGCAAAGTAAAATGGATGCCTCATTCGAATATTCTGCCTTATCCATATAAGTTTATTAACATAAAACCATAAGAAATTTAAATTGACATTTGAATTAAGAGAGGTTTGATAAATTTGTGTGGCTTAATAAAATAAGTGAATTGTCTTCAAACTGATATTGGAGAAACAACAATATTATTTTTCTCATGAACAGAAAAGGAATAAAATGTTGCCAGCAGTTAAACAAAATGACAAAGTAATTTCTCTTGCATATAAAACCATTAAATGCCGAACCGCAAATAGAGGAAATTTAATTCTATTATAAATCACTGTATGATGTATTCTGGCTAAATAACTAGTGCCATAAGACTGAGTGCCATTATTCTGATGCTGGAAGTGCAATGACTTTATTTACTTACTCATGCAAATGCCTAAAGAAACACCAATTGTCAAATGTTTACATGGATCAAGAGAAAGAGTGACTGGAGAGAATTGATGCAATATTACTTTGAGCATATTACATAGGGATTCCAATACTGATGAATATTTTACCTAAGAAGAGTGGTCTGAAAAGAGATAGATTGTACCCATAAAGGACGTTGTTTCCAAACTCATGAATATTAACCAAGGTGATTTAATGAAAGATTTGATTTTGTTATATATTCTTACCATATATATATATTGTACCGAAGTACATTGTTATTTATTGAATTGTAGTGTTATTTGAAAACAGTAATATCTCATAAATTTCATCTTTTTAAAAAATAAAGTGGGAATAAAAGTTGAAAGAAAAATTAAAAACTAAAGAGTAGGATGGGGGGGTATTAAAGAAAATAAATAATAAATGCTTTAAAAGAGGGTGGAATTTTTTTTATTTTAAAGAAGAAAAAAAATCGATTTTATAAATAAAATGATTTAATATTATTTTGATTAGTTTGTAATAAAAGAAAAAAATAATAATAAAGATAATTTCATTTTGTTTTATAATAAAACAATTAAATGTGTGTGTGTATGTGTAAAAGTTTTGAAGAAAAAATAGAAGCCCAATCAGAGTGAAGTAAAGGACAGTAATTTCATGAGACAATAGACACTGGAGATAACAAAAATTTTCCATTGTTAAGACGTTTTAAAAACTTTCAATATTCCTTTTGCTTTCAAATATTTTAAAAACATTTAAAAATATTTCTTGAAGTTATAGATATAGCAATTATATAAATTGTTATGTCTACCGAAATAATGCAGTGTTAAATTACCGTATTGTACAATCGGCTGAAACCTCACTGCGGAAACATCAGCAGGAAGTTTGTTGGGTAAATCATGGTCAAGTAAAGCAATAAAATACCGGAGTGTCGATGCCGAAAAATCCACGAAAGTTGTATGATATCACGGAGTCTATGAAGGTTTGCTTGAAGTTAGCGCTAACTGGTAATAAATAATTTTTTAGAGAAAATACATTGTGCTGTGTACATCATTTCGAACTCTCCAAATCCTAGGTAATTTTTGATTTTAGTCTTCTCTCATTTTTGATTTCCTTTCAAAATAAATAAAAAATAAACTGTGATAAATTAAACTTTAAACATTACAAAATAATATTTACGAAATATAAACGACATCCGCTTCTGTATTTAATGATATTTAAAGACATTGTGTGTACGTATGGGTGTATCTTAATCTAATATGTCAAGTATATTTTCTTTAATATAATTTATTAAAATATCTGTATAAAAATGAAAAGAGTAATATAATGTATTTAATTATTTAAAATGAAAAGAGTAATATAATATATTAAAATATTGATGTAAAAAGAAAAGAGTATGTGTGTTTAACTTATAAAGCATAACGATTGTTTTTTTTTTTATTAAGAAAAGGAAATACTTAAAATGTCATTTAAATATTTACGTTTATATTTTGAATACACACATTTATGTTGAACAATATTTTAAATAAGAGGGGAATGGAGAGATTTAATTATTAACAAGAAATAACTAAGTTAAAATTAAAAGAATAGAGAAACTATATTATTAAAAAGTAAGGATTTGTTGTTAAAGACGTTAATATTTTCTTGTTCAGTAAATTATCATTATTATTGAGATAGGATTATCAGAGAGGACGGAGTTTTTTTTTTTTTTAAAAGGTAGTTACAATCCGCTGAGCTAGTTGGAGGCATCAGGTACTGGATTTTATGCTAATTAGATAAACATGTTCATTACAAATGTAGTTAACTGGTGCCTAAAGGGTTAAAAATAAATAGTGTTTATTTGGTTGGTATTTGTCCAGTAGCTGAGTGTTTATGTTATTGGTAGTTTGCTGCCAATGATATTTTGCACTTTACCTGAGGACCAAGCACCTTTAAAGATTGGATAGTAAGGAAGGTAGAGTATTAATTTTTTTTCTTCTATTCGTCATTGTTAGTTTTTATAATTAAAGAAGGTGGGCGGTTCAATATATATATATGTTTGTAAAAAAAAAATTAATTTTATTTCCACACTTGGAAAAGTATAAATGGTTAGAACTTGGAAGAGTCCATTATAAGTGGAAGCAACAAAAAGTGGGGTGGAATCATTAAGTTAGATAGATTTTTTTTTTTGTTTATGTTTAAATAAAGTTTAGATTGGCTTTTCCCTCTGTAGTGACTTGATATTGATCATCATAATATGGGATAAGGTAAGATCTTTAAGATTATTCCATATTAAATACATACACTTATTACAGGGCAGAGTTTACATTATACTATTTGTTTGTTGTTAACTAATAATCATTATATGTTTATTCTTTGGTGTAAATAACTAATTTTCTTGTGATGTTAATACACACACACCTCACTCATAAAAGAATATTGAAATATACTTGGGTGGATATTTAAATCAATTGCAACCTATATAGAGAGGTACAGCAGTTGTTAACTTGTATAAATTCATCCCTGAAGAGAGTGAAAGGCAGAATTCTCCCTGAATTTGAATACTGAAGCATTACTGAGCCAGAAAGGAATGTGAGATGTGGATGAAATATCCCAAATTGTATCTAGATTTAATGAGTAAATACAGAATTAGCCCATTGGAGGTAAATATGACCATACATTATGTATTTTATCACACCATTGACAGCATTTTACCAGAAAATCCTATATCCAACTGTAGTAAGATGTGCTCCCTCTCTCTTGTGGAAATGCTCAGTCCATTACATCTGGTGCCCAAACTTTAGGGGCACAAAACTGGAAATTACTAGAGAGGTCCAGCCATTGGACTGGTAATTTTTAAAAAATAATTTTTTTTGAACTTGTTCTTTTATCAAATTTCCGTAATATTAAACCATAATGAATTTATGCATATAACAAACAATTGGTCCATCTAACTACAAAAGAGTGAATATCATGAATCTAAATCCCTCCCAAATAAGTGCATCAAAAGGAAATCACATATGAAGCATTCAGTGCCAGTTAAATGGAGATAGTGAAATAATTAACAGACCAACAATAAATAATTAATTTTTAACAAAATTAAAATAGATGAGTTAGGCAAATAAAAGAAATAGGTTAAAGAGTAGGCAGTAAAAGCAACATACAAAAAAGAGAGAGAAGTTAAATATAACTGCTAAATGGTGAGGACTGGCAGAAAACCCTTTTAAAGAATTAATTTTGTACCAATTAGTGAAAAGAAATTTAAAGATAACCAGGAGTGGGAAACAATTATTAAGCATGGATATGAAATGTTTTGTGAATAAATAAAGCAGTAGTGATAGTGAGGTGGAAGATGCTACTATTAGATGTGGGGAAGGGTCTTCACAAATTCAAATACCTGGGGGATCCCTGTCTGAGATTAGTAACCCTCCATAGGTACACATCACAGACCGAGCGACACCTCAACCTCAAGATGCACTTGACAATGAGATGGGTCAAGTATCCAAAACTGGAATAGCACATGTTACAGAGGATAATATGACCTTGGTACAAATGCACACCTCAACATCAAGAAGCCCTTGACAATGAGATGGGTCAAGTATCCAAAACTGGAATAGCACATGCTACGGAGGATAAGATGACCTTGGTACGAATGCACACCTCAACATCAAGAAGCACTTGACAATGAGATGGGTCAAGTATCCAAAACTGGAATAGCACATGCTACGGAAGATAAGATGTCATTGGTACGAATGCTGCAAATGAACCAGAAGTTGGAAACAAAATTGGACAACAACCTAAGCAGTATGAAAAAAGAAATAAAGAATAATATGAGTAGCATGAAAGACAAAATGAACAATAATATGAGCAGCATGAAAGCTAAGATGGACAGCATGAAGGAAGAAATAAAAGAAAATATGAATAATATGAAAGCAGATCTGAAAATGGAAATAAAAAATGTAGAAACTAGACTGTCTGCAGACATGGAACAACTCTCAATAAATCTAAATAATGTCCAAAAGGGCAATACTGAACTAAAGCAAGCAATAGGGAAAATGAGAAGGGAAATAGATGAGAAGGATGCATGAAGCCATCAATGGTTTGAGGAGTTCAAATATAGCACCATTAGTCAATTGGACTTTCAGAGCGAAGAAGTGTACTGAAAGCCTGAAAGTGTTAAGGACGAGGTATGCACAGAAGTTGAGGTCCAGAGAGAATTCCAAGACATCCACACGAAGATGGATCAACTCTGTACACAGCAAAATATTGAGTCAGGGATGCATGACAAGACCTTAGAGGTCATGGGCCATAATTTAAAGGGTCTGGAGGACAAGATGGCATCAACTGAGACAAACAATCTTGTACAAGGTAACTTTAGAGAAAGTGATAGAAAATGCAAATGAAATGTGATCAAATCAGCCATATGGAGGAAGCCATCAGCCAAAGATTTATACCTATTGAATTCCAGCTATGCCAAAAAACATAAGCCATTGGGGTGTGGCAGATAGCTGGGCCAAGGAACCCAGAATAATAAGGAGAAATGGAATGACATAGGGAATAACCTAGATATTACCATCTCTTAATAGTTTGGAACCCACTTCCCACATCAGACAATGCCCAGGGTAGAAGATTATTTTCTCAATTTTAACTTGGAAGAGATAATTCCAAGTACATGTCAATCACAATCTGGATAAACAAATATCGACTCCACAATTAAACTCCATGAAGATGAACATAGTGCATAGCCATGCAACACAGATCAGCATGATGAGGCTTGAGGTTTTCAAGGTATCAGCCAATGATGCCCCTATAGAACACCTGAGGAATCTTAATCTATGCTTCATGAACTGGAATTTGTCAGAAGATGAAAAGTTAATCATTGCATATAGCCACCCTCAACTTGGTGCTTTTATGTGGGGGAAATCGTTATTTCAAATCGCCTCCACTTTTTATGAAGATTAATAAAATCTGTATTTGTGTATGTGTGTGGACAATTTTCCATGTTCATGGTAACTAATCATTATAATGAACCTCTTATAAAGGCTTTTTATATCCAAGGGATGGGGAGCCTAGAATATTTCTGAGTTTTTTCTCTCTCTTCAAAGAAAATATTTTTTATGAAATTAAAATTCACCTGGAATTTATTTCTAATTACAACAAATCATTGTATACATACTTGTCAATAGACTATCTAGTATTGTAAATAATTATTTATCATTTGCATTATTTCAATGTATCAATAGTTATAACAGGATAGTAAACTTTTTCATATTTGTTTTAAATGGTCTTTTATGATGCTGTAAATATACATTCTGTATTAAAATTTTGAAGAATAATATTTAAAATAATTTATGTATATATTTAATTAATGCACTATTATTTCCAAATGAAAATAACTTAAATCACAACTCATTTTCACACTAATGTTTATAAACAATAGAATTATATATTCTGAACAATGAGAATTACAGATGATATTATAATGTTTACATTATCTAAACAGTTTTATTTTTGATATATATTCAACCAGAAATGGTAATGCTAAATGTTAATATATGCATATACAAGCATATGTGCTATGTTTACAAAAGTATTTGTTTATTCATATAATAATTAAACATTTTTTTCCTGGAAATATTGCCATATATATCTGCCTTCATCCTTTTTAAGAAATGTATCATTCCTTTAATATTGTTCTCTTTAAATTCCTGAGTTTTTTATTTCAAACCATTTCATATAAAAATAAAAAATATAAAACCATAAAACATCACATGATCACCATTTCGTATTCTTACACATGTTAATAAGAGTACCAAACTCTTGATACAGTACTCTTATTAACATGTGTAAGCATATGAAATGCTGATCATGTGATATTTTATTGTTTTATATTTTTTATTATTATATGATAATTCACATTTGTTCATTTTAGACTACACAGGCACATCTGTTTGCCAATATATATATATACATATGTCTGTGTGTGTTTTATATAAACCTATTGAGATAGTTGTAAATAACAGTGATAGATAATTGTATTTTAATCAAAATCAGAATGCCAAATTAATATTTATGGCATTCTCAGTAGATCTTAATTTTATTTTAATTGTTATTAATAAATTGATATTTCAGTGTTAAAGTTATGCCAATGAATTTATTCAGTCCTAAATAGTTTTAGAATAGATATAAAATATTGTATGTTGTGAGCATATCTCTTCTTCACAGTAACAGTTATGGAGCTTTTGATCCTGAGCTAGATTTGTGCATAATGATCTGTTATATAAAAGGTGTTTATATTTAATGTTTATGGACATCCAGGTGATGATGATCCTGAATTGGCCTAAAAGAAATATTCTTTAAAGTCATGCACTACATTTTATTTAATTTAGTATTTATTAAAAATAAAGTTTATCATTGGCTAGTACATTAAGGGTACTAAGTGGGCAGAGTATTGATGATGATGAGCATGTTTTAGTATCCATGTTTTTTTACTGTTGTATTCTTATAGATCAGCATTTCAAGTTTGTGCATTCAAATTATTGTCTAAATATAAACTGGCAAGTGCTAAATAATTAGCTTGGGCTAAAGAAGACCCAGTTCAAATCCAGTTATGAGATTGACTGTTGATTTATTGTATTTTTGATCATTCTTGGTAATGAATGATTATTACTTTTATTTACTGCTGGTATAAACGTATGGTTAACATAGTTAGTAGTGTGTTATCCCTCAGCCTCATTTCATTCCCCATATTCATTTCCTTTTATCTTTAGATTTAAATTTTGATTTGCAGTTGACGATAATGAGTGCCATCATCCCAGGTTCACCCCTAAATTTTCCATACCATTACACTATATTCTATTTATCTACAGTGTCCAATTTACATATCCATACAGAATATAGGAGATTTGAACACAGATTATTATCTACACTATCTCATTTCACTGATACACATGATCACACACATGAGGAAAAAATCAATAATCACCAATAAACTTATTTCATGCTATACCAGCACTCATCAGCTGGTGGTCCAGATTATCATCTTCCATATATATATATAATCAGTGCTCAGTTTATATTAAGATAGTTAATCTTTATACTTAAATGGATAGACTTCAATCAACTCCAACTCTTCAGTCATCCATACCATTGAAAATCTGGTGATAGAATTCCCAAATCTCATGCTGATGCCAATATTGTCATGCCCATGTTGACCTCAAGTCACTGACCCCTCATGTACAGGACTATCCATTTAAATACATAGAAGAGGGATGGGCAGGATCCAAGCTTAATGTGTAATATTTGAAATACAGGCACTCTTCATACACCTGGAGTTTAATTGTAAATATAGTGGGTTTGAACTCAAACAATATTGGCATCACTATGGGATTTGGGCTTTTCGTTATCGGATTTTCAGTGGAATGGATGGTTGAAGAGTTGGAGGTTGAAGTAGATTGAAGCCTGTCCATTAAAGTGTGAAGATTTGCTATCTTAATATAAACTGAGCATTGATTATATATGTATGTGAGAGATGATAATCTGGACCAAGTGATGAGTGCTGGTTCAGCACAAAATACATATATTGGTGATTATTGATCTTTTCTATATATGTGTGATCATGTGTATCAGTGATATGAGATAGTATGGATAGTTGAAAGGTGCTTGAAAGTCTGTGTTCAAATTTCCTATATTTACAATTAGGCTCCAGGTATATGAAGAATGCCTGTATCATAGAAAATTATTTGCTTAATGTCAAACTGTGATAAATCTTCTGATTGATGAATCTATTTATTGTTGGTAAATGATCCAATGAGATAAAGCTACCAATGATTTCTATTTTTACTAAATCAATTTTAAAATAAGATTCTCCTGTTGTTATAATTTTTGATTTCATATTTTGTTGCAATGATATTTTTTTCCATATTCAACTATAAGTGTAGTGTCATTAGCATATCAAAGGTTATTGACCTTTTTTATCCCAATTTTGAATTTCCATCAAATCTGTGTAGCAAGAACAACATTTTTACTTTCAAAATTCCAATTTATTTACATCTATATTTAGGTCTAGTACAATTAATTCATTCAATTACCACCAACCTGATCACAAAACATGAGTGTTAAATATAAACAAAGAAAAGTATTGTACATCAAAGAGACATTTCATAATTACTGAGTCCATAAGATTGATTACTAAGTATTCTGGCAATTCCAATCCTGAACTTCGTCAATAAGGAATTTAAATTCTGGAGCAGACTCTTGGGCTGTAGCAGCTGGGACCATCATAAGAGTCATTAAAGAGTTATCTGGCCCCAGGTCTAATCTGCTACCCTGGCTGACATGTGTGTATATCTTCTTTAATTTGTGAAGGATACCTAAGAATAGTTCATCAATTGAGCAATCTGATCCCTTGTTAAAAATAGCTTTGCATCAATGATGATGGAGCAGATTGAAAACTTTATCATTGTGGTGAGCCTGATCTGTCCTAAATATCTTTTTTTGAGAGCATATTTTAGTGATATACTAGCAGAGTCTGATTTGTTGATTCTTTTCAATGCAATGTTATGTAGATCTTTCCATACTCCACGTTGGTCGAGAATATGGGCCATGGATTCTTCTGATCTGAAGCATAGGGAGCAGATGGGTTTCCTTTGATAACAGAGGAAGGCTGCCATAGGGAGAGCCCCAAGATTGACCTTCAGAAGAAAATCTACAAACTTGGGGCCAAGCTTGTGGGAAATATTGCATGAGACAAGGAGAAATAGAACTTTCTAGAATAGAAGAAAGAAAATATAAATAGAGAAAAATCAAACAATCTGGATTATTATTCTCTGATTATTCTTATTATGATTAGAATTTGTGGTGTTTTGAAAGTTTAATATGTACCCAAAGGAAAAGAAAAAACCACTGTTGGTTTAAGAAATATAAAAGTGAAGCCTTGGGGAGATCCGTCATCTATGGAAAGAAATATTTTCCCCAGAATGAAATGTTAATGTTGGAATAAAATTTTATGTGTGCCAACATGATGATGTGGGGATAAAGTTCTAAATGTGCTTTACTTTATCCCACTGCCCGTGATAACAAATATGCTACCAAAGTTGAAGTCCACATCCAACCCATTCATCTCATAAAATAGTATAATTTATCTCATCCACTGTTTCATTAAAAGTTCAAAGTAAAGACATTTTCAGACAATGTCTATGGTCATATTTTCACTGAGTAAGCTTACTTTCTATATGTATGTGAATGATGTCAGTTCCTAGGGGCTAAAAGTAATCTTTGTGTTTTATTTTAATTTATCATCTTTCTTTGTATTTTAATTTATGTAAACAACCTTAAACCAAAGTGATTATTATATGTATTAAATAATAATTTCCAACCATTAAATATGTATATATGCTTGCATTTTATTAAAACATTTGAGAACGTTTTTTTTTTTTATTTCTTATTTCTTTAATTGTTAGCTTAGTTAAAATATATACATGCATTTTCAAATGGATCATTGTGATCTACTCTTATTAACATGACTCCATCAGTATAAATACTACCTGCCTTAACTGAGCTAGCTAAAATCGGGCTTATATCATTATGCTATCATCACCCTATATTAACCCATCAGAATAATCCTTATGTAAACCCTAGGATTGGTGCTTGGATTCAGATAATACTGGTGGCTATAAATATGCAGATTAGGAAACATTGATTATGAATTTAGAAAGGTTATTGCTGAGCACATATAGATATATTTATCTCCAGATCAGTGGCTACTATAAAGCCATCTTGTTAAATTACAAATAATAGGTAATAGGTTTCATTCAGATTTATGATTAACCAAATATAAAGTCATTAAGATGGGGGGGATTGTTACATAAATTATAGATAATATTTTGATTTTTTACAATGAAAGTATTTTAATTTTTATATATATTGAAAGAAAAAATATCCATTAACATAGAAGGCTTTGCAATAAATTAACTGAATTTTGTTATATATAATTTCAGTTGTTATATTTATCATATTTTTAACATTATAATTATACAATTATGATTATACAAAATTACTTTTATTAGTTACATTTTTAACTACATTGGTGTGACAAGAATCTCAGCGTCAGTGGCCTTTCAGCATTCCATCATCAGATGTTCAATTGGATGGACAGTTGAGGAGTGTGGAGTGGATTGAAGCCTGTCTATTAAAGTATGAAGATTGGCTATCTTAATATATATCTGAGCACTGATGATTGCTGTTTTAGCATGAAATATTTAACATATATGTGTTCATGTGTATCAGTGATATGAGATGGAGTGGTGGGGTATGTGAAAGTCTGTGCTCATATACCCTATATATTACTATTAATTTGTAAAAGCAATGACAAATAATAATATGAATAATGCTTTCAATGTGCATATCATCTTCAGATTTATTATTGTAGTTTTCTTCTTTATGAATGTTATTATTAAAATAAATATTTGAAACAGGTTGGATCAAAAATAATGTTTATTTCTTATTGGAAAAAAAAGACTCTCTAAATGAAGTACTTCTGTTGATGTTATGGATTCTATTGGTTGGGTGAAAGACTCCTATTTTTGTTATAAAAAAAACTGTTATTAATATATCACTGATATGTATTTTATTACATTTTCATTTACCATTGCCAAATTCCCTCCACTCACAACTTTGATGCCATCCATTTCAGATAAATACACTAATGATTATTACTAATCATTTTTGAAACTAGAGATTATCTCTAGCACTGATAGGTATTGCTATATCTTATTTTTTTTATATTTAGATGCAGATTAATCTTAAGGAACTACTAAAAATATTTCAATTTTAAAACTGACATACCAAAATATACAATTTATGAATAGTTTTAAAATTAACTTACATAATGGGAATATTACACGATTATATTTGGAGATGGCACTGATAGTCCTTCTGCCTTAAATCATTTTTCTATGCATCTCTTAACATTATTCTTTTATGCTAATCATACTCATTTGTTGCTAGAAAACAAAATTAACAATATTGATGTATTCATTTTTAAAAAAATCTGCAGAGGTCAATATTTTTCATTGGATGGAAAAGTCAAAGTTATTTAGTACAACCTCCCCTCATTTGATAGCTCCAATTTATTGTTCTCTGATTTTGAGGTCATTTATGACATTACTTCAAGAAGATTTTTGGATTAGCCAAAAAATTCAAAGTTTGCACAGTTTATTAAAAATTAAGGATTATTTTTACACAATAATTTATAATAAATATTTAAAATCTAAAGAATATGTGTATACTCTTTGATTTTATTCATATTTTTTTACTTTTTTTAAATAGTAATTAATAAATTAGAGAATAAAGTTTATAAAACAAATTATGATCAGTAACATCATATTTTTTTTTAAATAGATCCATAACACCTTTACCAATAAAGTGCTAATAGCTATTTAGTTATTTTGAAAATAGTTTATGCAGTGTTATATTTTAGAGCAGAATTTGATAGATTCCTAAAGAATTCACATTTATTCATATTTTCAATATTTGTAAACTTTAAATATAGTTTTAAAATGTTTTTCATTTATAAACTTATATTTCTAACAAATTAAATGTTGAACATTCACAGAACTATCAATATATAAATAAGCATTTATTTTGTATAGCGTCTGTATACGATTGTATTAAATTCAAATATCGGCATTGGCTTGAAATGCCAATATTTGAATTTAATACAATCATATACAGACGCTATACAAAATAAATGCTTATTTATATATGATTAAGTTTCAGTTGGAATGATGTTTAGTAAATTCTAGACAATTTCATCAACGTCATTCATTCAGACTTCGTATAGAGTAATTTAAAGTGACTGTTCTATCGTCACACTTTCTTCGCCAGTACTTCAGATTTGATCATGTATAAATATTTGAGTTGTAGGAATAAGAGGGAATCCTTTTATTCCTGCATAAATGCTATATCTTGTATTGGTCAGAAAGTATTCATTTATTATTAACACTCTCAAAGCGTTTGCACAATTGGCTTGAAATGCCGATATTAGAACTATCAATAGAAAATGTCAGCCTGCTAAAAGGATTATTAAGTTTAAATTTATTTACATTTTTTTAATATTTATTATATTTTATTCAGTTTGTTGTTTTTATAGTTTATTAACTTAATAGATAATTTAATATTTAAATTTTTATGATGTATTATTAAATTATTGTGAAAATTGCATCTTTAACAAATTCCTGAAAATTTCAATATGATATTTCTATTAATGATAAAGTTAAAGCAGTTGTTTATTAGGAATGATTATTGATAATTATATTTGGCAAAATTATTCATCAATATAAAAATAAAAAAGTAATTTATACAATAAAGAATTGAAAATTTATTTTAAGAGCATCATAAAATAAAAAATATATAACACAATACATAAAATGTTACTAAATATGAAAACAAAAATTTCTGGCACTATTCTTGAAACAAACTTTTGTATGAGGTTATCTCTTTTGTCATTTTGTTTAGCATATTGTTTATAAAGCTTGGCTAAATATTTTTATTGGGAGTGAGGTGAATTGTAAATGATAGTATGATATACATTCAATTTTGTTTGTTGTAGCATTTTATAACAAATCACTATTTTTATAATTGTCTTTTAGAAAATCAGCCTGAGCAGAATATTTGACAAAAAAAGAATATGTGTATTACTTACAATGTTTAGGCATAAGCTAAATCAAGGCAAAGTTATATAAGTACATTTATAGCTTCAATAGACTTTGAGTTAAGTAAAATTATTTTTTTGCACATTTATTATTAACCATATGAAATTTGAAAAAGTTTTATAATTTCACTATTAATATTGTAATCATATATTTAACTTTATAGGTTAGATATATGTTTTAATCATTAAAAAAATGTCTAAGACTATAATAAATAAATTTCTTCATCTATACTATTGTAACAAAAATCTTAAATTATATGTTTCAATAGTATGAGTTAAAGTAATTCAGTTAGTCTAGTCAGTTAGCAGTTATTTAAAAAACTTATTTTAGGTTGTTTAATATTTACTTAAAAGAATAAATTTAATAATTTTAAACTAAAGAAAATTTACTCTACAGTTTAATATGTTTCAAGTAGATGTAATAGATAAAGTTTTTCTATGCTGTCTGAAATTGTCAGTTAACTTTGTTGGGACGTTAATTTTTAAAATAAATAGTTTTAGGTTGAAGACAAAGAAGAAGGGGAAGATCTTTGGACAAGTACTGCAAACAACATCTGTGTAATTGGGGATCAAGTTCTTGGCCAAACGTCGGGTGTGATAAAAGAGGATAAAGAGACTTGGTGGTGGAATGCAGAAGTGCAGAAAAAAATTGGGAATAAGAAAATAGCCAAAAAGGAGTGGGACAAAGACAGAGGGGAAAGTAGTAGGGTCAAATATAATATAGCAAAGAAAGAAGCAAAGAAAGCTGTTGCCAAAGCCAAGTTTGACACATACTCAGATTTATATGAAAGTTTAGAGAAAGAAGAAGGAGTTAAGAAGATTTTGCGTATTGCAAAACAACGAGATAAGAGTGGTAAAGATACTTACCAAGCAAATAGAATAAAAGACTCTAACAATAAGGTGTTGTGTGGCAAGAATGAAATCATAGCTAGATGGCAGCAATATTATGAGCACCTACTAAATGAAGAAAACTTTCGGATTGACAAGGGATTTGGGACTCCAAATTTGGGCCCAGCTTTAAAGATCAGTAGGGAAGAAGTTAGACAAGCAGTCAGAAGAATGAAATGTGGGAAATCGGTGGGTCCAGATAACATCCCTGTAGAGGTATGGAAGGTAATGGGAGAAGAGGGAATCACCTTTCTGACCAAACTTTTTAATAACATCATGATCACGGAGAAAATGCCAGATGAATGGAGGAGAAGCATTTTGGTTCCAATCTATAAGAATAAGGGAGATATTCTAGAATGTAGTAATTATTGAGGAATAAAGCTGATGAGCCACACAATGAAAATATGGGAGAGAATAATAGCAAATAGGCTACGGCAGGAAATAGACATCAGCGAAGAACAGTTTGGTTTTATGCCAGGTAGAGGAACCACAGATGCAATTTTTGCACTGTGGCAACTTATAGAAAAACATAGAGAAGTCAACCAGGAAATTGTTCTAATATTCATTGATTTGGAAAAAGCATTTGATAGAGTACCTAGAGATGAACTTTGGAGATGCCTAAGGAAAAAGCTGGTTCAGGAAAAATACATTCGTCTGATTCAAGATATGTATCAAGGCTGTCAAACCAGTGTGAGATGTAGTTCAGGAGAAACAGACTCATTTCAGGTGAAAGTGGGTGTGCATCAGGGATCAGCCCTGAGTCCCCTACTATTTAATATCGTTATTGATGTCCTAACAGAGGATATTCGTAGGGAAGCACCCTGGAACATGATGTATGCCGATGATATAGTGATTGCAACTCAAAACATCAAGGAAGCTCAGGATAGGATAGAAGAGTGGAGGAAAGCACTGGAGGAAGGAGGAATGAGAATTAGCAGAAATAAAACTGAAGTGCTCTTCTGTGGTAATGGTGGAGGAAGCATTTTGTTAGGGGGAAAGAAGTTGCCTGAGGCTGAAAAATTTAAATATCTCGGGGCCTGGATGAATAAAGATTGATCACTGGATGGAGAAGTTGTTGGGAGAACTCAAGCTGGTTGGAATAATTGGAGAAGGGTCTCTGGGATACTCTGCGATAGGAGAATAGGTGCAAGGTTGAAAGGAAAAGTATATAAAACTGTGGTGCGTCCGGCATTGATGTATGGTGCAGAAACATGGCCGATCACTAAGAAAATAGAAGACAAGCAATGTGTAACAGAAATGAGAATGCTTAGGTTTGCCTCGGGCCTCACTAGAAAGGACAAAGTGAAAAATGAAGTAATTCGAGAAAATATGAGAGTGAGAATGATCAGTGAAAAAATAAAAGAATCAAGGTTGAGATGGTTTGGTCATGTTAAGAGAAGAGAAGAAAATTACATTGGAAGGAAGATTTTGGAGATGGAACCACCGGGGAAAAGACCCAGGGGTAGACCTAAGATCAGATGGATTGATCGGGTGAGAAAGGACTTGCAGGAGATGTCACTTAGGGAGGAAATGACTTTAGATCGAGTAGCCTGGAGAAGATTGATCTGCATCAGCGACCCCACTTGATGTGGGATTAATCAAGCTGTGGAAGAAGAAGAAGAAGTTTTAGAGTAATAGTTTTGATTTATTAAATGGTAATTTATTTGAGAGTATTTAAAATTAGAGTTTAAAATAGTAAGTATAGATGAGTGTTAATTTTTAATTGATTGTAAATGTCAGTCAATGACTATTTTATTTTTATTGTATTAAAATATGGCTATTTTAATGCATGTGTGTGGGTTTTTAGAGCATGCATTTGAAATATTGAAAGTTAAAAAGATTTATTAAAAGTAATAAGTGTACTTTAAAATTTGATACATCCATTATAATGTTAAAACATTTTATTTAGGATAAAATAAAAGAGTAAATACATTGAGAATAGTATATTTAATAAAAAGAATGTTTAATTTGAAAATCAGTTAATAATTTTATTAAATAATTGATTTGATAATTATTTAAAATTAATAAAAATCATTAATTAACAAGTTTATTTTCTGTCTAGGTAGTCACATGATCACATTGTCTGGATTTTAAGTGCAAGGTCATATCTATTAAGTTACTAATGCACTATCAATTTTAATATAATGCAGGTCTGCAAATTATTGCTTTGATAAAAAGGAAATGCAGTAAAGATTTTGGTGCATGGATGCAGAAGAGAGTAACACACACTAGTATAAAAATAGATATTCTAAAAATTTAAAGTCACTCCACTTAAAATCTGCACTTCAAATCTTCATTTCAAATTTGAACTTTATTTTAATTTTGAAGTAAATTGTTTGGTTTTTATTGAATTTTTTTAAGTCAATCTTAAACTTTAAAGTTTTATTTTTTAATCATCTTCATGATAGAGTAAAAAAACTAGCAAGTAATCCATGCAGTATTTCTCCTGAAAGCATATGCTTAACTAATTTATTCAACAATAATTTTGAAAAATTCACTTTAATATATTTCAAAGAATCCAAAGGAAAAGAAATGTCACACAAGGAAAAATGTTATTTCATTGTTATCATTAGTTAAATTGTGAGGTTTGCTATAAGACTATCTCTGTTCCATTTTAACTAACTTTTAATTAGTTATTAATACTAATTATTGTTACTAAAAATATTCAATCTATTTATGTCAATCTCATATATAGAATGATGAATTTGTATAAAAATATTAAGCCTATAAAAAAGCAGTGGCAATTATTTAAAATTGTCTTATAAAATTATCGTAAAAGAAAAATTTCTGAAGACCATTTTTTTAATTATTGTAATGAAAAGATTATATCTAGATTGTCTCATATTCAAAAAATGATATAGATATTCATCCCAAGTTTACTTATTTATTTATTTGAATTTTTCTTTAAATTGCTTCAAACATTGTTATTATATTTAGAAAAGAAATAAATATAATTTAATTTTACAGCAATCAACTTATAATAATAAAACTTCATGAAGAGTAATTCTGTTCATTACTCCTCTGATTTTCATTGCCTTAAAAATGTGTGTTTAAAAGAAACTGTTTTCTATTAGAATTGTTTGCCTTCAGCTCCTGTTATTTTACATTTTGTAAAATTATTGCAAACTTTTTCTCAAAATATTTCTGTGTGTGTTTTCCTATATTACTTCAAAAAATAACAAAAGGACTGAAAAGTGATGGTTTTCTTTATAAAAGGGGAAATAGCTGTTAATCTTTAAAAATAGCATTACACCTGGGTCTCGTTTTATGCAGATTATTTTAATGTGGTTTTGTAGTTATGGGATTCATGTTTCTTATTAATATTTTTCATATTTCACTATATTTATTAGATATCAAGAAATTTAAATTATTAATAACTTATTTTGACTTGAAATACTTTTTTTTCTTTCAAAAATATAACGTTATATTAGCAGCTAACATGAATATGTCCTGAAGCTATATTTAGAATAAATAACCTACTTATACTAATGAGTAAATAATAATAATAGATTTATACTTACATATAAAAATATCGCAATAAATATTCAAAAATTTTAAACTGTTAAAATGTATTTTGTTAGGTATAACAGAAATAAATAATCTAGATTTTAAAAATAAGTAACTAAGATTTTATTCATTTTATAAACTGAAAATAATATTTTTAATAATAATGTATAATCTTTTTGTTTTGATTGCGATCCTCATTTTTTTAATATAGAAACAAAATGTGAACATTTAAAATTTATTTCAGTAGTAATAATCAGTTGTCAACAGAAAATCATTAACACAGCACAAGACTGAAATCGGCACTAGTTGTGTAAATGGGATGGAGTAGAATATGTTAAAAATTAGAGTGGGGAATGGAAAATAAAATGGCTAACAAGTTTCTCTGGGCATAATTGCTGAGAGATTCTTGACTTCGATCAAGAAGAAGCTACATCACATCACATCGATGAATCTGATTTTTTACCAGTTTACAAACGAACCACACATTTAAAAATAGTGATAATGATTCAAATATGAATGAAAAAATGTCAAATTAATTACTGTAGTTAATAAAAAAAAGTAAAAAAAGTTTGTCTTATGCCAATTTTTTTCAAGTATTTTTATTAGCCATACTTTATTTCATTATTTTTTAATGCGAATTTTAAAGTAATTTTTCCTTGTTGCTTTGCTTTTATGCGAATTCTGGAAATTACAGACCCTATCCCCTATTTTTCAAGGTAAGTTAAGTATTTTTGTGCAATTTTTTTTAATGCCTGTTTTCTGTGGAACCAACCTATCTACCTCATAAAACGAGACCCAGTGTATAGCTATTGTGTATATATTTTTTACTTTAGAATTATTGTAGCCATAGTTTATGGATTATTATGATTATTATTAATTATAATGTTATAAATATGATTGTACAAACAATGTTTCAGAGGTGGAATTGCTAAAATATAAAGTAGAATATTTTAATTGTGGATTAATTGTATTATTTTAGCATTTTCCGAATAATTTTTTAAAGTTATAAATTATTGTATCCAGAGGTATAAAAGCTTTTTGTATATTATGAAAAGTATTTCATGAACGAAAGTATTATAAATATCAGTATGTGTATGAGAATTTTAAATAATTTATATATAGTGTTGTCATCATTATTCAGTAATAGGTTTTGTCAGTATAAACATATAATCTTAAACTGAGTGAATGAATTGTGTTTTTTGTATGTGTATGCAAGATGTAAAATTATTCATATGTTTATTATTTTTAGATCCACGCCTTTTATTATTACTAATATCATTTTTAAGGTAATTTTAAGTGGATATTATAGTACCTTTATATGTGTTTGGCCTTTCCATGAAAGAGAGTGTGATTTCTTCATTCATTGGCACCGACTGCACATAGTAGCAGGTGCTCATTTGTAATTTGCTAGCTCATATTTTCCTTATCCACTATGCTTAGAATTTAAGTATTGGAGTATATTTTGATGTATATCCACAGGCATGTTCACCTTTACAGTTCATTATTAGCTTCATTATAATTTTTTAACTTAAAAATATATTCTCAGTGTCATCATAGTTATTTCCTTGCCCCAACATAGGCATCATTAATGTTATATTGCATAAAATTTGTTACTACTTGTATTAACATTTATTAGGCATCTCCACAGTGATTTTTAATACTGTTTTTGATTAAGAATAAGATATCTCTTTTACTAGTCTGGATAAAGGCATAGAGCTGTATTGTTTTATTTTATGGTACTGATGTGTAAATAAAGATCTTATTTGATAAATAACAGAACTGGTAGTGGATATGCCTTATATGATAAAATTGTAGAAATAATTTTAAGAAAGATACACCAGTGTATAAAGGTATTAATATTTGGAAATATAGCATAGTAAGTTAAAAGAAATAATAATGATTATTGTATATAAACATTTTTATTATTAATTAAATACATTTTTGTTTCGTTGTTGTGATATCATTGCGTAAGCACATCTATTTATCAGAAAATCTACTCTAATAAAGTGTGCATTCATAATTATTTTTGAAGAGTATATTTTATTGGTCACATAGTATTTCTACATTTTCATTTTGCTTTATAATTATTTAATTATTTTATCTGCATTCTTAGAAGATAAATTTCATATTATTGAAGTGGTATTTATTAGTTTTAGTTTCATATTTTTTATTAGTCTTATATTAATAATTTAATAAATTTTAAAATGTACAATGTGTGTGTTTATCTTATATTAATCAGCTAAATATATATATATTATCTTTCCTTATAATCGAGCTTTTAAAACTTTTCTATTAATTATTTAACCAGAAATATTTTATTTATCTAATTTGAAAAGTTGGAAATCCTGCTTAATTACTAATGGCTTTAGAATAAAAAAATGGGGAGGGAGCAAAATCTAAATTTTTAAATCAAACTCTATTGTGAAATATTAATGGGAGTTTTTTTTTAACATATAATTTTATGATTGAGGTTTTATGAATGAGTTCTTATTATATATCTTGCTAAAAAGAATTCACTTTATAAATTAAGTAAAAGGCAAAATAGTTTTGTTCGCTGTTTCTATTATTTATTTTCTAAAAATACCTCAGAAGTGTGATTCGTATATTTCAAAGGAAAATCAAGAAAATTGGGTAGGAGATGTAGAAAAAACTATGTTGAATGACATTATATAGCAGTGAATCTACAATATTTTTCAACTAGAGGAATCAAACTCTTCTCCAGAAAGCCCTGCCTTCTTTGCGGAGTCTGATGTCATCGTGGAAATTGATAAACTCTAGAAAGTAAAGTGCCAGTCAGCTAGCTGAGATCACATAACTATAAGCTGGGACAATCCAGAAAGCCAACAAGCATAAAAGCCCGTGGAACTTCTCACTCACTAGTGAATTTTAGTGATCAGATAGCTGCCAGTTTATTGTGATGAGGAGGGTTGACACCGATTCAGTCCATAATAACAGCTGTGCCACAAAGTGTCCTAACTATAAACTGATTCTTGAACTCTATGGTATTATTTTTGTTTGATATAATTTAGAGACTCATTGCATAAGCTCAAATATAATATATTTGGGGAAAGTGGCATTTTTCTCAATAGAACTTGGATATGTTATATATATATATATATACACACAAATTAATATTAGCTTGAAACTTATTTGTTTTTATAAATATTTGTTCTTATACATTTTGTTTTGCTATGCATGTTTGTAAGTGTCCATTATGCTGAGAGAGACAATCTGGGAAAGTTAACACTAAAGTGGACAGCCTTTCGCCTGAATAGAAACCAAATTTTCTGTCATAATACTACTATCTCAGCATAAGTTATTAAAAATTATGTTACAACATTATTATTATAACTTTGTGATGAATAGTTATGTTTTAATGCTAATGAACTTTGTGGTGAATAGTTCTGTTTTAATCCTGATTCTATATTTTAGTTTTCATTATTGTCTCTATATGGGGTTAGTAATTAAAAAATAAGAAATCTTTAAAGTTTAAATACTAGTTTTATAAATTTATTGGATATTGTTTACATTTAAAGTGAGAGAAAAAAAAGTGTTTTATGTATTTCTACAGTTATTATTTCAATTATAAATTGATTTTCATTATTTGATATGTAATATAATTATAAATTAAAATATATTATGTGCATAATATTAAAAATTAGGAATTCATACCTTATGACCAATCAAATGCAACTTGTTGGGTAAGCCAAAAACTGTACCGTGTAACCCAAATCAAGTGTTGTCGAATAGCAATCAGAGGTTACATAAACATTACACAATATAACATGGATTTTTAAAACACCAGAATATGAGTCCTCTTGTAAACAATATCACAGCTAAATATAATTATTAAAGTACAAGGATTCTTTTAAAATTCAAAATATTTTATCTCCATTTTAAAAATATCTTCATCTCAAATGTAGATTCTTTTGCCAATTTAAAATACCATATCCCATGTTTTAAAATATCTTGATTTCAGTGTTCACATTCAGAATAAAATGCACTTGGAACAAAATGTTAATAGCAATACTTTAACTTCTTAACAAAAAAAATATGATGGTTATTATTTAAGATAGACATGGAACATATTTCTTTTAGTTTATTTTGGAATCTTAGTATTTTCAAGAAAATAGAAATGAAATTACATAATAACAAAATACTCGAATACTTAAGTAATATATACTTAATAACTTGAAAAATATTTCTAAATACTTTATGCTTTTTTGAATATAACAATTTCACTTTTACTGACCATAAAATACAGAAATCTTATATTTTCTTATGCAAATTTGAATAAGCATTACCAAAATAATATAGAAGACAGTAGTGCATCTTTTATGCTGCCAACTACAACAAGTGCATTTGAAATGAAGTAAATAATGTCAAGGTACAACTTGATTGGTACTGTAAAGCTTACTAAACTCCAAGCCTGAATGATTGCTACAGGGCATCACTAGTCATATAGCCTAGAACTAGGATTTGAACGAATCCCAATTTGCGATGTGACCCAATTCTAGTTTTTATTTATTTATGTAGCGTGGTCACTTAAACCCCCAAACACTTAATTACAGTACTCAAATACCCATTAATGTAGGGCACATCTTTAATATATATATTTTATAAACTAAGACACACACAAGTAATATCAAATCAAACTTTTTATTTTATTTTCTAATAATTTATGAACCTATATATCTAAATGAGACAATCTTTCTTTTCCCTTTTTTTCTTCTCAGCTTGGCCCTCTGATTCTCATTATGAATGCTACTCTCAATATAACATTTTTAACATTTTTTCTCAGGTGAGGGAATATGCTATCACTCCCTTTTATGGATCTGCAGAGACACTGGATGATTCCTAAGAGCCCCACTCAAATAAAAGCACCCTGGCCTAGATGTATTTTATAATTGAGCCCTACCTCACTGGATCCACTCAAACCTTCACCCTTTAGATTAATTGCAAGAAACAATAATTTTAAGTCAATAACAAGTATCGCTGTTGCTCTATTATCGACTTATTAACCTAAAACATAGTTTCCGTAATATAGAATGGGATTTTTTTTGTCCATTTTACTATGTAACATTTTTTCTTATTCAATATAATAGAAAGGTATCTAATCAGAGATACTATTTTTATATATTCTTTAATTCTAAGTTTGAGTTTTATTAGCACATTTTGACCACTTTCAAAAGTTTTGCATAATGGAGTCACTTATTTTATTACTAAAATTTTGAGGTTGACTCACCATTTAGATAAGTTTTGCATTTTTGAATTAATTGTTTTACTAGCAGATTTTATTTATAGGAAAATTTTGGTTAGCCAATATATTCCCTTACTGTCTTTTTTTAACTTAATGTTTGTTTGAGTTGCATCAGTTTATTCACTTTTATTATTTCCATTCTCAGAAATTATTTTAGAGAACTTTTAGATATGAAACTTATAAGAATATTTTATTATGATAATTCAAAGTCTGAACTTAATTAATGTCTTAGGTTATCTAATAGTTCAGTCTGCTGGAGTGTTATAGAATATTTTCATTATTTACGTGTTTTTTTTTTACATTCTATTGGAGATAACAAGTAATTGTACACTATTTATTAAGCTTTAAGATATCTAGTTTGTATAATAAATATATTTTATGAATAGGATTTTAGATAAAGCAAAATGTTAATTTGATTTATTAAGGGGAAAGAGTTTACTCATGTGTCTTTTGCCTATTCCTCTTATGATAATATATGCACACATTCTCCTTTATTATATCTATATTTCATGAGCATTTTTTGACTGTGACAGTTAAATGTATACAAAAAAAATTCTGACAGTCCTTGAAGTAACTCTAAGCTAGATTCTATTCAAAGAGCTATATTTTTTTTATTTTATGTTTTTAATACATGTCTTCTCAGAGTTCATAAACTATTGTCTCAGTAAGGTGTTTGTAATTATTTTAATTTTACAGATTGACAATAGTCAGAAAATTCACAATTACCATATTACTTTAACTATAAGACATTTTAAGATGCAGTAGGATTTTAAACTTGGAATATTTGTGAAAAAAAAATTATTGGAAAATAAACATTTTTATTTATTTAAATAGAACTAATGTAAATACAATAAGATCACCTAATTTATTGTGAATTTTCTTCAGACATCCTTTCATTTTCTATATTTTTACTTTCAGAACTTGAATTCTCATTTTCACTATTACGCTAGGATACATCATCTTTTTTAAATTGTTAGCAATACAAAATTTTAAGAAAGATTTTTTTTTTTTTTGTTAATTTCTTCAGGTATTAAATTATCTTTCTAAGACTGCCAAATACGTATATTGTTTGCATTACAAAGTTGTTGTTTTTTTTTAATGTAAATACCATAACATTTTTTTTCAAAGCAAAAAAAAGATTTTAATATATGGTATTGACATTTAATGTCACCAGTAAATCTTTTTTCTTTTGATTAAAAACCTTTTCTAAAATGCAAATGAATAATTTTTCAGATTATTAAAGTAATTGAAAGTTTTTTAAAAATAAATTTCTTTTTATAATTGGTAAAAATAATCTATAGCAATTAGCATAAATCATTTTTGTCATCCAATTACAAATTGCACCCATACATTCTTGATTTTTTTCTCAATTTGCTCTCATGTAAAAGTAAATTTTTCTATTAAAATCTGAATCATTCTTTTAAAATAGTTTATATTTTTACAAACATTTTCTGAAAAAATTATAAGTGTAAAAAAAAATTATATAACATGTTTTCATTTTGAAATCAAAACAAAGATATTGAAACTCAAAATTATTGACAGACATTCTCTTGTGTAGAGAACAAGAAACAACCAATCAAAATGAAGGCAGGTGTTTATCTCATTATTGTATTTATTTATTAGTAGTAAAAAAAGTTCTAAAGCATATTCAGTACAGTTTTTTCAATAAAATTCATGGTAAAATCACAAAATAATGTTAAGATTCTAAAACATACATTTTCACTTTGAGATCAAAATGAAGATATTGGAACAAAAAACAATTAACATGAATGAAGATAGGTTTTTATCTCATTTTTGTATTGATTTACTAGTTGTAAAAAATTCTAAAAGTTATTCAGTATAGTTTTCTTGATAAAAAAATGGTAAAAATTAGCAAAATACTGTTAAATGATTTTAAACTTACGTATTCATTTTGAAATCAAAATGAAGATATCAAAACTGTCAAAATGATTGGCAAACTCTCTTGTGCAAAGAACATGAAACAACCAATCAGAGTGAAGGCAGGTTCTTATCTCATTGTTGTACTGATGTATGAGTTGTAGAAAAAATTCTAAAGCTTATTCAGTACAGTTTTTTCAATAAAGTAACAGTAAAATGAGCAAGATAACACTAAGATTTTATACATTTTCACTTTGAAATCAGAATGAAGATATTGGAATAAGAGACAACCAATCAGAGTGTATGTTGGTTCTTATCTTATTGTTGTATTGATTTATTAGTTTAAAAAAATTCTAATGATTATTCAGTACAATTTTCTCAATAAAATAATGGTAAATTAGCAAAATAGCTTTAAAAAATTTTAAAACACATTTTCACTTTGAAATCAAAATGAAGATATCAGAACTATCAAAATTATTGACAAGCACTATCTTATGTAGATAATAATAAACAACTAATCAGAATGAAGGCAGGTTTTTTCTCTGTGTTGTATTGATTTATTAGTTGGAGAAAAATTATAAAGGTTATTTAATGTAGTTTTCTTGATAAATTAAAGGTAAAATTGACAAAATAATGTTAAAAGTAGTGGTTTGAGAGTTAAAGCCTTTTACTAAATTAATCCAAAAAATATTGACATTTAATATTAAATATTTTCTTTTGATTAAAAAAGATTTTTGATATGATATTCTAGACAGGCTAGCAATTATAATATGTGCATGTATATTGTAAAGCAAAGATTCATAGAAATAAGATGTTAAAAATGTTTGCCCCCAATTTAATATGCACCCCTCTTTTACATGTCCAAAATTTGCATGGAAAGTACATCTTATATTTGAAGTATTACAGTAATTGATCAATTTGACAACATGATTTGATTGGTATCATAATACATTAGCAAACAATTCATTTAATATTATTGTCAAATAGTAATCTTTTTGTCAGAATGAGATTGATCTTAATGTTAATTATCTGATAATAAATTTGTTTCATGAAAATTGCCTACGCATTTTTTTATTTATATTTAAATGCTATAAATAAAGCATCATAGTTTTTAAACAAAAAATTAGTTTATTTAAAGACTTCAAGAGTACTAAACTATAAATGTATTTTAAAAAATAATATGGCTATTATATAGTTATTTAATTTTCAACTACAAACCTTAGATATGAAAATATGTGATATATTTTATTAAATACTGAATGCTTGCTAAATTCTTTGCCTTATATTTGGTGTCTTGATAATATTATCAAAGATGTTTAAAGTTTTTTTACCTCATCATAATTTATTATTTATCTGCTGGTCTCTTATAAGTATAGTCAATCTAATTCCAAAACTAGAAGAAAAATAAAAATAGAATAAAAACTTAAATTAGTTTTATGATTTTATTGAGACCAATTCATGTAATACATTTGTGTTCACATATATCATATACTGATCTTTAGTCTGTTTTTTCAACATCTTGAAACCGTCTTTTAACTTCTACAGTAAACCTCAACACCTTACCTAATTACAGTTCCAATCATATTCTTTCATTGAAAGTAATTAATATTGCTGACTTTAGACTAAACTTTTGACGTAATCATTTAACATCCATATATTCATCTAAATTACAGATATTAAAATTAAGATTAGAGCATTCATAAAATAATTATGCTAACAGGTTGTAAACTTAAAAGAAAACATTACGATTCAGTTAATAATCTTTGTATTTATATTATTAAAAAAACTGAGAGTCAAAATATAAAATTTAAGAACATCAAAGGACCATTTAAATAGAAAACCATTTTTAACTATTCATAGAAATCTTATTAAAGTAACATTTGTTTTTAATAACTATTTAGTTGTTTTAATATATTTCAACTTATTGTTGATTATATCGTTTGTAATTGGACTATTTTTCATATCTAAGTGCAATTCTCATTCTATTTGTCTATTGAAATGAGAAAAGTTTAAGTTCAGAGTTACTTAAATAAAATAAACTAATACACTTTAAACTGAATTAGGTGTATTTTTTGTTATAAGTAAATAATTGCCTACTTTTTTATTTGTTCATTGTATATATATATATATAATTCGATGTATATTTGTCCTATGCATTCTATATGAGTGTAGAATGATAGACTCAGAATTAAAATTGTAGAGTGGATTCTATGATGATGATCATAAAAAAAAAAGTCTAAAACATTAATTTTAATTGAAAACCAAGGCAAGGAAATCATCCATTTGATAAAGGTAGGCCTTTTAAGTAATTAGACTTAATAATATTAATGGATGTACGGGGAAAATTGCACACTCCAAAATTTAAAAAAAAAAAATGATGGGAGCAATCTCCACTAGACAAACGGCTAGATCAGAAAATAATTTGATTAAAACTAGATCACATATTACCAAAAAAAAATCAATTATCACATCTAAAAAAAAATACACATTAATCCTTATAAATCTAGAAGTACTACTACTTATCTACAACAAAATTTAGAAGATGATTCATTACTTCTACTGGAGAATAAACAAAATTTAAGTAATGTAAATGAAGGCCTAGCTCTAGATTCTATAAGAGTGACTCGTAATATTTGCATAATAAACAAAGAAAAGAAACGCACTTCAGAAGCATCAAATAACTATGTTACAAAACCAAACCATAGTTTAAATCAACCTTCGACAAAAAATAACTCAACAGATTCACTAGAATTAATTACTATCAATTTCCCTGGAAAATCGGAAAAGTATAGCCCAAGAAATAGCGTTAGCTTTATTACAGATAATGTAATACACCCGCTTCAACACGTATCAAAATCTAATAGTTCACTCCCCGTGAATATGGGAAGTTCAGATTCAGATGATACAAATAAAATATCTGCTAATACAAATGTATGTGAAACTAAACCTAAAACCCCCAAAATTAAAAAAAAAAGATAATAGAAAAGCCTACCTACATCGATCAGGTCCGGGAGTTTTCTGCCGGATCTGATACCAATATTTCAGAAGACACATCTTTCTTTAGTTCAGTCGAAACTAAAAAAAAATCCTCTACTAGTACACAATCTAATAGGCTTCCTGTTGTTAGGAAAACTAATAATAATTCTAAAAAGGCTCCTGATAAAAGCCAGTCTATCAGCTCTTATAATGAATCAAATGTCTAGAGCTGAGAGCATGGCAATAATGATTTTGAAGATTACATTGCAGCAAATCTAAGCACAGAAGAAAAAGGCTTAAATAATTCCCAGACTCCACACCCCATTATATATATGGAAAATAAAGAAGAAAATTTAATAAACAGTCAATGTTACAAGTCCTCAAATAAACAAATTAATTCTAACACTAAAAATAAAAAAAGATACCTGAGGCGCTGAATCAAAGTCCCCTTAGAACTTCACAAATGGAAGCGAAGTTACTCACAAAGTCTACCGTAGCTGTTTCAAACCTAAAAACAGTACTGTCTCTCAGAGAATACACACAAAAACAAACAATTGCTGAACATAATCACCAAATAAATCCTACATATGCTAATATAACTAAAATAGGATTGATACAGCCCAGTAACACAAATATAAACTCAACTAAAAATATGATAATTCCAAGTATCTCTCAGCACTACGAACGTGTAATCGCTCACGCAAATGCACCTGATCTAACAATACTAGAGTTAATAGAACAGGACTCAAGTCAACAAATTAATGAAGCACAATCAAACCCTCTACATAACTCCTTCTCCACCGATAATATTACTGAAGATCAATACACAAATATAACAAATAATTTCAATGCTTCTATCCCAATTAACTTACTAAAATCACTCACTAACTACAACAGTGATAAGAGCCTCATTCTGGCAACTACGGACGCAAATTGTTCACTCTACAAGTTCCCTATTGAGGCTCTTTGTCAACTTATAAAATAAGAGAATATTGGTGATGGCATACATCACATTCTAACTCATACCAATGATAGATACTTAGCAGTTGAGTTCACATCTTGGGCAAAAAGAAATATGTTCAGAAACAATTACAAAACAATTGACAACAAACTAATGATTTATATAGATCTCGACAGAACATCCACACTATCAGGAAGAATCAAAAACTATTATGGGAATAGATGAAACCCAACTTCAAGAAATATTAACATGCTTTGCTAAAATTTCCAAATTCAAATACCTCCCGATGGACAGAACAGAAAACTTCATCCTATCAAACACGGCTATATTTGATCTACAGCTGATGAAAGGCATAATTCCAACAGATATACCTACAGAAATAAAACACAAGGGGTCTCCAATGATTCTCTCATTCTTAGGAGTCAGGCCCCAATGTTTTTACTGTGGACAGAGATCCCATTTAATCAAAGACTGCATTTCACGCATCTGTACAACATGTGGAAACAAAAAGAACAGATACCGAGATGCAAAGAAAACCATACAAACCCAACTGAGGAATACCACAATTCTGAAGACCATACTGTACATAATAATTCATCAGATCAACACAACCAACAAGATGAGTTCCGGATAGTAGAGAAGAACAAAGAGATATAATTTTCAGCCTACATCCAAAAGTACACCATACTCCAATTTGAACACAAAAAATCAATCTCATCCACATATTAAAGGTCTACAACTCAGAACCACTTATCACAAAACTAAAACTGATGAAACTAGTCATCTGGAAGGAAATAACTCTCAGAGTTCCACAACAAAACTCAAAATCACCTCTCTTCATTAGACAGCCAATTAACACATACGCCAGCCAAGCCACAGATCTGCCCAAAAACCTACCATCTTATCACACTCTTTAGAAACTTCATTCCCAAAACAAAAAACCAATCTCAACATAAATGCAGCAATAAATCAAGATTCCAACATCATGAAAAATAACTCGAAAGACGAATTTTCAGAACAAAATTCTGAAATGGAAAACAGTACATTAGAATCTTTTAATAACAAAAGAAAATCATCCAATATCAACAAAGCTAGATCAGAGGAAAATAATATCACTTTGCCACTCACCATTAAAGGCAGCAACTTTAGTAATCAGATTTTACAACATAATAATACAACAGAAACAGTTGGAGAAAAAATACAGAAAATTATCTGCTCAAGGTCAAATAGCCCACAATCCAGACCCGATTACTCCTCATCCGATGATGAAATATTAATACCTCAGTTTTCCCTTACTAATAACAAAGATAATCTTCGGAATCTTGCCCAATGCCTTCCACAAATCGCTAAAAACCTGCCTGCGGTAAGTAATGGCAATTCCATTGGCAATGAACAGTATCACTTGTAGGATTGCTGGGGTAAATGTCAGAGGTATAAACTCTCACACGAGTTCATGCCATTAGGCATTTCTTTTCATCTGTCTCTCCCCACATTCTCTTTATGGGAGAGACAAAGTACCACTTTAACTCAAAAACAATATTTCCTCTGAACTAAACAAACTTGGTTTTACTCATCTTTCAGTTAATCACTCTCCAGCTGGAGGTGTGGGCTTCCTAATTAACAAAAAAATGCCTCCCAACAAGTTTAAAATGTTATACAAATACCTTAATTTAATAGCTATCAACCTGACTTATGATAATAACACATTCAATGCATTCTATGTATATCTGTCTAATAATGTAACAACTATTTTAAAAGTTATTCACACTATTAATATGCTCACTGCTAATAATGATGCTCCCTCAATCCTCATGGGGGATTTTAATATTTCCTATGACTGCTTCACATCAAAATACTTACACCTGCTAAATCGAGGCTTTTTAAATGGAAGAGGCTTCTTTCCACCCAACGCCTTCTCTTTTTACAATGAAACTCAGCACTCTCTAATAGACCTCTTATTTTATACCTCAGAATTACACCTCAGTCTGGAGGCCACGCTCCAGCCAGTCACCTTCTCAGACCACCAAGCAATATTAACTTCTCTACAGTTTAGAAACTGTACCACAATCAGTCTCAACAAAACTATTAGCATACTAACTCATGCTGCCATGACGGAAGCCTTTTTCTCTGAAACATACATTCTGTTTCATAAGATTGATATTCTTTCTAGGCCTCCAGAAGAAGCCTGGTTTTCATTCATGGGAATATTGCAGATCTTAATAGCACACTATACTAAGGAAATCAAAGGGCCTACCACCCTATTCAAAGAATTAGAACATATCCACAATAAGATCAAGAACTTTGCTATAGACATTGAACCTATAGAAAATTTACTTGCCCTCAAAAATCAATATAAACAAACAACAATAGCAGAACATATAGCTATTAAGAGATCTAAGATTTTCCTGCCATCACAACACTGTTGGACGAGAGGATACCTGCGGTGGGCTTTAGGTGCAAAATCAAAACAAACCACTCCAACAATTATAACCATCAATGGTTTTCAAACCACTGGCCTCCAAATGATTCAACATATCGAAGAACACCTCAGAGATCACCTTCAGGCTCACTATGTGGATGTACACAAAGCATCGAGAGACAGTACTAGAGTAAATGCACATGGCATCACTGAGGCAGAGCTCAAAAGCCGCCTTTTAGCACTACCCATAAATGTACATCCTGGAATGCATGCCATTTCTCAAATTTGTACTAACTCACCTCAATAACTTCACAATCCCAATCATCATGAAATGATTAACATTTATCATCACAGAAAAGATCAATAGCCAACCTCTATCCAATAGCGATGGTTCCATTCATTAAAAAGAACAGAGCTCTAACATCCATCAACGGCTTAAGACCTATATCCATGACCCCTATCCTCATTAAAATAATAGAGGGGGTCATAAAGGAGAAAATACAAGACAAAATCCTAAACAAAATATCAGAATCACAATTTGCCAGAAAAGGGATCATCCACACTAACTGCAATGGGAGAGGTCAAAATATTACTGGACCATATCAGATTTAAAAAATTGTCCAAACCTATTGCAGTACAGATTGACATTACTGAAGCATTTGATTCAGTCAACATTAATACTCTACTTGATTTACTGGATGAATGTGAAATTTCCACAGAAATTATCCAAATCATTGATAACCTCTTCCACAACAGACTAATACACATATCGCTCAATGGGTCATATTCCAACGGTTTCTCCCCTACCAGATCTATTCTGCAGGGATTCCCACTGAGTGCCCTACTGTTTTCATGCTACATTAACCCCCTGTTAATAGCATTAGAGAGCTCCCTCCCTGGAGTATTTATACCATGCATCAAGAAATCAATTAAGACCATCGCCTATATGGACGACGTTCTTATTATTCTACCATCCCAGAAATTCCTAAAACCTCTCTACAAAATCCTTAACAGTTTCTCTAAAACCTCGCAGCTTACCATAAACCCTGAAAAGTCATCATCATGGCATATTCTTAATGGAAGAAAAATAAAATCTAACTTTCTAGCCGAGCCCCAGAATTTTCTAGGATTCCCTGTATATAAATTTCAATCTGACATGTTGAAACATATACAGAATACCATCATTGACTCAACAAATCATCTTACACAGACACTCTCAAAAGTTTATTTATCCTCCAAGGCAAGGTGGCCTTACTAAACATGAAAGTAATGTCTAAAATAGCCTACTACTTGCCCATTATATCTGTGTCAAAGACCTTCATTAATAAAATCAATAGGATATGTGCGGGTCTGTTCTGGAAGCGCCACATAACCTCCATTAGTATTTCAAGAATGCAATATCACAGAAAACTCAATGGAATGTCTCTACATTCCATTCAAGCCATTAACTACCAAAAAGGCCACACACTAATCTTCAACCTTATCCAAAAATTTGGCTAACCCCTAATATTAAGAGAGGTGATATCTACAGACACTCCCCCTCCCATCAAGGCTGGTTGGCTAGACCAACTAATTTCCCTTCTAAAACAACATAACAGCACGGCTACTGACGTATTTAAAAACAAAATTAACATATGGGATGCACACAATTTAATAAGCCCTAAACTACCTCAAATTAAACCAAGTATTACAGAATCACGACCTTATTCAAATTCTGGAAGTTGGAACCCAAATTCCTCGACTATCTAATAAAGGTGAATCTAAATGCAATGCATACCAATTGGTTCCTGCATTACAAAAGAGGTATAAGAAACATAGACCCCATTTGTTCAAACTGCTTAATGCATGAAGAAACATTTGAACACATTATGCTTTCTTGCATGGGATTGGGAAGGATTAAACTCATAATATCTCAAAATAGTATTATTGATTACTATAAAATTCTAACAATCAAAGAGTGTATTAAGGAAAGAGACTTCCCCACCATTAGGATAGCAATATTTGTTACATAGTCTATCTGGGTGACAGGATGTAAATTAAAGTTTAGCATTCTCCAGCCAGAAGCAAACTCTCCTCAAAGTTTCTACATGAAGAAACATGGAAACTGCTCAAAATACCCTACCTACAAAATGACATCAATCCTAATGATTGATAAACTATATAACAGGTAAAAGAAACACGCAAATATCTGATTAATGTATGGACATAAAAATGCCCTAAACACACACTAATGTTTCTCTGATCTACGATCTGACTAAACAAACAAACCAGATCTCATCTCATTCTACACAAACTCTTGGAGAACCTATAACAATATAAACATGTATAACTATCACTGAAAACATTTGTATATACCTATTATTAATAAACCTAAATTTTTTTAAATAAAAAAAAAAAAAAATTGATTCAGTCTAATTGAATAGAGGTGATTGAACATCATATGACTGACTAAACAATTTACCTTAATCTCTTGTCATTCTTAAGATATGCGGTGAAGACTCTCTTCAAAAAGTTTGCAACCCCAATTTTTACTATTAACCCAAACTACACTAATAAAAGTTGATTTTATGTATATATAAAACAAATAATTTCTTAATTATAGCTACTATTATGAAATCGCAAGTAGTAAAAATTGAGATTTGTCAAGTGACATACTTTTATTCCCATAAATATTAAAAAATGAAGGAAGATGAAATATATAAATTTGATAATCTGTAAATCAAAATTTATATGTATATAATTGTTTAAAGAAATGTATATAGTTTATTATTTTTGTTAATACTTAAAAATAAATAACTATTCAAACATTTATGATTAAATTTTATTTTAAGTCTTCACAATGTCTTTATATGAATCATTGCTATAAGTTAAAAATATATTAGTTTACAGAATAAGACTGAATAAATAAAATATTTATGTATATACTAATCTGAAATTATAAAGGCTTTTTCCTCCTACGTGACAAGTTTTTTTTTTTGTTGTTGTTCTTCAATTTTTTTTTTTTTTTGCTTCTGCATGAAATGTTGGCAGGTGTTGGAAAACCTATCTAATTATGTGAACAATGATGATAACATTACTTTGATTTCACCATCTCTTTGTCTTAATTGATGTTAAATGTTTATCTTCTCACTAAATAATTATTGCACATTAACTACCATCTTTGTTTTCACTGGAGAGAATTTCCTAATAGCCCTATTTAAAGTGATAAGAGAAGCTACAAAATGTTTATTAGGAAGAAAATCAAACAAGATGGAAATAATTACAATCTCAAGGCTTCCAAGCAAGTTAATTATGGCTTTCCATTAATAAGAAAGAGAAAATAATGTAAAGTTGTTTTTTTTTTAAAAAAAATATTATTAGATTATATATATTGTAACCTAAATAAATGAGTTCAAAGAAATATTTAAAGGATATTACCATACCTGAGTTGTCTACTATATATAAGAAATAATCATAAATTCAAAAATTAAATGATGATCAAAAGATATTATTATATCTGAGTAAAGGAGTCCAAATATCAAGAATTATAAGCAAATTATTATAGCAATGTATTATAACTCAGGTATACAGGCAGTAGATCTTATCCCCTTTCATTTCTTGGTTTGATGTTAAGTGCATGTTTAAACAAATACTAAGTGAATATGGTCTAGCAGGGCGCCACTAGATTATCTGAATCTAGACACGGTTATATCTGATAACCTTTCACATGTACCGGGTTTGAATCCCTTCTTGGTACTTTATTTATAATAAAATGGAAGATTTTGCTTTTTGAGCCATATCACTATAAGCACTAATATTTAGGTAAAAGTAAAACATCTTTAAACCAAAGTGGAGTATATTAGACATAAATCATTTCTCAGATCTTAGCATAACAAATGTGTTTCAATAGTTTTGTAAGTTCACTAGCTCAGATTATATATAAATAATTTAGGATGGCAATTCACTCATCCTTGCATGAAATAGATGATGGGATGTGGTTATAATAATACTAAGAGATCACTAAATATTATAAAATCAATATTTATTTATGGCCTTTAAACAGTTAAACAGCTCATTAATTAAAATGTTGATGACGATGATGATGATGATAATAATAACAATAATGACAAGGGTTTCAACTACAGCTCTAGGACTAAGCCTAAACATAAAACTAATTTTTATAAAGAAATTCATAATTATTGCTTAATTTTAGCATATTTACTTATATCTTAAATAACTAATATTCAACCATTGATGATGATGAATAATCACACTTAACAAAGACTACACTTAATGAAATATATACGCCTCGTTTAATAAAACAAACTAATATTTATTACTACATTTCTAACATATACAGAAAAATTTCTAGATAAATATGAAAATTTGACATGAATAATAATAATAATAATTGGTTATATAACAATCCTCAGATTAATTTTAAGTTCTTCCCCCTTTCCCTTCAAATGTATTTTGTATTAAGTTGGACGTCACATTGACCATGATTTTCACTCCATGAGAAAAGTATTTAAAAAAAATATTATCTGCTCATTGGCACACATACTTTAAAATCCAACATGTAAATAGAATGTAAAAAAAAAAAATGTTAGTAAAATTGAAAGAGCAAGTTTTAGAAAAGAGTTTTAAATTATTTTCTCCCCCTCCCTTCCAAGCGCTGAAATCTATACTGAACTTGAAACAAAATAATCTAATATTCTAATACTACTCATTATTTCACATTCACTCCCAATTATACACATATAAAAATATTATTATGTATGTGCGTGTTTTATCCCATAATAACAAAATATTATTAAAAACCAAAATAATAATAATATATCAGTTAAAACTAAAATCATAACACCATAAAAAAAATTGTTTTACACATTAATATTGTAAAATTAATAAACAAATAATTTTCATACATTCAAGGTCATTTATGAAGCTCAAAGTTATTTTTAGTAAGACATTCTTGTTTTTAATTGATCTGAATAGTCTTTAAAAGTTCTTTAAATAAAATATACCACTTTATTGCTAAAATGTTTATTAAGACTGATATCATAAAGAAAATAGATATAAAAAGTCATATTACCGATCTTTTGTTTGTGGCGAATTTCCAAGGGTTCAAACTTGTCTATATTTCTGCAGCTACTATTTCTGTTTTATGTGGGAACAATCTCTTTCTTGAGGTGTATAACTATTTAATGATGATGACTCTATTGAGGTTATTTGCTTTAGTGGACAATTTGGAAATCATTATATTAAATTTTCTTCTCTTCCTGTCAAGCATGTGGATGAAATACAGCAGTTGTTTTCCCATTTGTAAATTTTCTTGAGTTTAAAATCAGTTGTTGTAACAATTAATTGGACTTGATGATTAATATTTATCAGTAGATTAATTCATCTTCTTTGAATGCAGGTGAATGCTTTCTTCCTTCTATTAAAAACATCTTATTTCTCTGGTCAGTTGAAAGGTGTAGAATATTATTTTAGACACATCTTTTCTTTCCTATGTGATGTGCAGCTTCCCCAGATGGTCAGCAAATGGGACATACATATAATTTTTCTAGCCAGCCATTTCTTATATTTTCAACATTCAATTTTATAGTTTAATAATCTGAATCAATCACAATAATCCTAATAATAATTCAAGACAGCTTTTTATATCCAATTTTTAGCTAACTTAACCAATCAGAGATAGCATCACTTGCTATTTTTGGACAAATTTGTTTTAATTAGATCTCTAATTTATTTTCAACTATATTATTTTTCAACTGAAAAGTTTAATCCTTTTTCCAGACACTTTTGTTTAAAAAAAAATAGACTCAATCCTTATTTCCTTTCTTTTCTTTTTTTTTTCTTTTTAACATCCAGGTAACACTTCAAATCTTTGAGCTTCCTTCTTTAGATCTTGAGATAAGACAATTTCAAAAATAGAGATCTGACCCATTATAAGCTTCCAAAGTGAAAAACAATTATTTACAAAAAAAAAAATTGCTACAAAGATCGATATCTGATTAAACAGATTTCCTCTTTTAACAAAAAAAAAATTGTACAAAAAAAAATAATTTGACAGATTTAATACTTCCTTTTCTTTCAATATTTAGGAAATGTAAATTTTTGTATGTAATGTACACACATCCTTCATTCTTTCAAATCATTCATGAACTAACCTTAAATAATATGATTGCTAGCTTAGGAATTATAACCCAATTATTTAATTAAATCTGTAACTTTTAAATCCCACTTATAATTAAAGAAAAGCAAAATAAAAGCATAGAATAAGATATTAGAATTGATCAAGCATAGGTTAGTTTTAAAGAAAGTTAAAATGTTGAATATTTGAAATATAAAACAATTAAATAGCTTACACATACACTGCCTATATGTATGCATTATAACTTTGCTTTTTAACAGAAAATTTAAATATTAAATAGTTTAAATGTGTGTATTACCTTTCTATCAACACACAAACAAATAAAGCATATAATTGTTGACCCACTCTCTTTCTATCTAAAGCTTTTAAGATTTTGATCTGGTAGGGTTTGAACTTGGATGCCCTACAGCTTGTTTTATGGTTATATAAAATTGTGATGATGATTTTTGGTTTACCTTTTCTACATGCACATTACTATAAATTTATCTAGTGACTAAATTGTAATGGCACAATATATATGCTTAGTATCAAACTTTGAGTTCATCTTTCTTGTACTATTTATGCTTATTTATGATAAATCCACAAATAATTATTTATGCAATAATATATATTTAGATATTATAATTCATAGTATTTTTTTTCATATTTTATAGGATTAATCCCAGAAATTACTATGAATTATAATTATAATGTATCTTTTGCTTGTAAAAATATTCACTTCAAAATGTATATGTTTATATATAATATTGACCATAAATGATTAGTGTTTCACAGAGATGTGAATTCTTATAATTGCTAAAGGCAAAACTTTCCTCTTTTTTTTTTTTTTACTAATTTATTATTAGATTGTCTAATTTACATTTTTCGTTTCAGTTAACTCGTTCAGAACTTTTCAGCATTTTTTTATCATATTCAAGAGAATATAATTTAGCATGACAATATCAAAAGAGCTCTAAACTAGCTATCTAATTCAAAAAAGAAAAAAAAAAAAATTATGCTGCCTAATAATATATTAGTAAAAAAAATATTTATCTTTAACAATTATAAGAATTTATATCTCCATTGTTCACTAATTGTTTAAAGTCAATATTATTATGTTACAAAGTTAATCTTTACTTTATTTTCTGATTTCTTTAGTTATATTAATTAAGAACAAGGTTATCATCTATCAGCTGATTTTTATTTTATTTTTTTTCAAAAAAAATTATTTTAAGTTATAATTATTAAATTTAACTAGATAGGTTGTCACAGGTGCTCTGAAAAATACAAACTTTTTTTAAAAAATATTGTTGCATAGGTTCAAAGTCATGACCATCTTTCAATGTTAAGTCACAACATGTAGGTTGTTTGTCATTTATAACATGTGTTTCATAAGGAGATATGATAATCAATAATAAGTTGTATTTGTGAGATATTACAAACTCTGAAATGGAATATTGATATGGTTGTGAAAAATATTTATTTCTTTGATCATAATAATATTGTTTGTAGTGATTTATAAATGTTTTGCACCCTATGATGATTCTGATTAATTAATATTAAAGACATTTTTGCTTGTATTTTTAGCAATGTCCATGTTATTATTGTTTGAAAAGAAATGTTTTTATTCTTTTTTTTTTTTTTAATTCTTTCAAATGCTGACATTTTTTATTATTAAACCTGATGGCAGTTTTTTGTCAATACTCAGGTTTTCGTTTCTATATAAAATCTATATTAAAACTCAAAAAATTGGATTTAATTTCTTTTTAATTTTACAAATGAAAATGTTATGAGACATTAAGAAATTGAATTTGCAAGTATAGCTATCTATTGTGAGATGTCATTAATATTTTTTTCCCAAATTCCAAAAAAAACTTTAAAGATATCAAGATAATTGAAAATACAACAAAATGAGATTTTTTTTAATTTCATCTTTATGACATTCTACTCCACCTTCATGGCATTGAATTTTTTTCTGGAAGTTTCAAACTTTGTGATATTATTTCCAGAAATATTTTGAATAACCAAAAATTTGATTGCTTTTGGAAAGTTTTTTTAATTCATGACTAGTTTTGCATAGTAATTGTGTGATGAATATTACAAATCAAGCATATGTAATACTACATATATACTCTGTATGTAAATGTTTTATATTTAAAAATAAAAGATATCTTTCTGCTTAATGTTGTAATGGTCATATTTGTACCTTCACGTAACAAAATCCAGAGTCCAGGCAAATTATGCCAAAGATCTGATTATATTTCAATTAGCACCCTGTGATTTAATACCCTATGGATGACATTTATGAGGTTACACTCGGTTTCAATTTCCTTTGTGAGTCGGCTGAGAAAAGGGTGGAACATGAGACTCAGGGAAAACTAATAACTTAATTATACTTAAAGACTAAATAAATTATTCAATGCTGCATGACTTACTAAATAATGCATAATATGTATCAATAAAATTTGGGGTGATTTGGAATATATGAGTAACACATTAAACATTAATAATTTCAGTAAATTTAATAAATAAGAATCAGTGGATTAATAAAATAATATAACAAATATTTGCATTGGTGGTCGGAGTTACGCACACAAGCATGACAACAATGATGAGGCAGATAACAATACAATGGTCTCATCTTCATAATAATGCAATTATTATAATATTAATTGTCTGTGGTCTATGGCTCATGCCTATATGTATGTCAAACTTCCTGAAGGTTTGCTAGCAGCAAGCTAAATATTACCAGGTTGATACAAATAAAAATGTTAATTTATTCATTCTAGTATATTGTTGGTGAGCAGTAAATATGCTAGAATACTGATTCCCTAGGTAAACTAGATTCCATGTTCAGAGCAATGCTGAAATTTAATAATAGGGCAGAATGAACTGGTTATTGTGGATAGACATCTGAGACTATGGCACTAAAATATTAAATTAGAGATCACAGTGTGAATGTGCAGTTATTCACAGGATTCAGTAACAAGTATTTGGCACCCTTGGACCGGATGACTTGCTAGCGCAAAAATAAAGAGCATTACTTCAGTATGCCGGAGCAGCTTTGAATATGGTTTGGACCTCATGTTCCAGTTCTAGAAATATAGCTGTCCAAACTAAATAATGGGGTGGCCTGTCACCATGAGCCCATTTAACCCTTAAACCGCTAATTTTATCATTGGTTGTATCAGATAAAAATCAAATCTTTTAATTGGCCAACTCACAAACTGAAGACAAAGCCTATTGTTAAAACATATTCGCCTATAATATTAAATTCAACTCAGATCGTTTATAAAAAGTATATAATTAATTTTTAAGGTTGTGAAGACAACGAAAGTTCTTTCAAAAATAAATTGCTATTTATTTATTCTAAGATATTGAATATCGGCAACATAAAAGTTATAATGTAAACAAAAAGATCGACTTTTACGTTATAGAAAAGTAAATATTTCTTTTTATTACAACTTCAATATTTGTACTAAAATCTTCAATATTTTTCGAAAATAATTTTGTTTTTTTATTATTCTCTCTGAAAATTATGTTTAATTTCCATAAATATTATTTAATAATAATTTAAATCGTATTCGAAATGAAAATCTCAGCGTTTTTCTTTATTTTCTTTGATCAGGCAGTTTCTTTGTTCTTTCCAGCCAATCAGAATGTCTTTTTCGGCTGAGAGCATGCTAAGAACCAATCACAAATAATGTTCCTTCTTTGTTTAGGTTTAAATGCGTTTTTTTCTATTTTTTACTTCTAAAATAAATCGGAAGATGTCACCATCGTACAGAACTTTTAAAAACGAATTCAATACGTATTTAACGAATTTTATCGTATGAAAACGAACTGAGTTAGAGTGATTTCAGATGTCGACGAGGAGCCTCGTCGAGCGCGGGAAAAGGGTTAAGAAAGCATAGCAAAGTGTAAATACACAATCTGTGCTTAGTAAAAACATTCGCAATGCTTGAATATTACTAATATGTATTTAAGACAATTAAGAAAATGTGCATAAATATCTATAGTTTCATTCTGCTGAAACTTCCTTGACCCAGTTATTAAAATAGCATATCATAATGTTGCTAAGAAAGGGTTAATTAATATCAATCTAGTTTAGAGACTTTTTTTTTGTGTGTCATAGCATCAGTCGGGAAGCGAACCCGCTATCATGGGACAACTGCTTGTAAAGCAGCTGTCACTGACCTCTCGACCACCAAAGCTTGACAAGTTTAGATATATATATATATATATTTCTTTATAATAAAACTAGGGAGGAGAAAGCCCATTTCAGATGTTATAATATTTACAAATATACCTTTAAGTATCATCCCTGGTCATTATCTAAGAAATATAATAATAATTCACAAACCTTAATAAACAAACTAATACGTATTAACTAATTAAGCATAGATAACAATGAATGCACAGTGATCTGTTGTTATCTTTTAGAATAGATTTCAAAGGAGAGATTTTTATCAGCTAAAAGTCGATGAGAAAATTACACTGGATAGCTTCTAATTGTCTCTCCAAAGGTTTATTAAATTAATCATCCTCTACTATAATGGTCCGTATTCTCTGAAGGAATCAAAGTGATAGCATCTAGCTATAATCAGATTTAGGGTTTTCATACAGGATGTTATGAATGAAGCGATTTAACTTTAATCCAAGATTGAATCCATTTCAAACAAGATAATTTAAAATTAAATATTCAATACAGGTGCAATTTAGATTAATTCATATAATTTTCAGCTTTGTAGATGGTTCCATTATGCTCAGTATTTAAACTCAGTAGTTTTTACATTTAACTCTCTTCAGGTGTGTCCATCAATATCCTACATTAATAATAGTACCTAATATAATTTAATCGATTTTAAAATTAAATTTCAAATAAATTATCAATATCGGTATGTGTATTCATACCTTATTTATTTTGGAAAATAAATAAATAATTAAAATAAATCAGAGACCTCCTTGAATTTAAAACAAACTTTAACATATTTATTAACAGATAACAATTTAAATTTATTTCAAATAACAAATAAAAAATCTTATAATAAGTGCCTTACATACATTTCTACTATTTTATAATATCAAATTAAAATAATACTTTCCCATATTTTCATAGTAGATATGTATCATAACATGACCAAATTTTAATAAATCATAAAACAAGAAATAAAATTTTATAATTCAATAAAAAAAATTATAATAATACTAACTAGCTCAATTTTATATGAACATTGTATGTATAAATTAAGAATTTATATTATCCAATTCTTGTATAAGAATTCCAATTTTATAATAACTCCCTTCTATGTGAAGTCATTATTATGAAATAAAAAATCTTACCCAAGGATGTTAATCATTTACACAAAGAATAATAAACAAATATTACTAAGTTAATTATGTTAGTAATAAACAAAAATTTCTGTTCTGTCACGAATGAAATCAATATGAAGAATAAAAAAACCTTACCTCTATATTAAGTTAGTTTTACCTTGGTCAAGTCGCTTTATAGGGAAGACTGAAATTTTATTTTTAAAAAAATATATTTAAATCAATGATATTTCCATTTCTCTTCATTTAATAACTTTCTTAAATGAACTATTTCAACGTAAACAGATTTTGGAAGCAAAGGAAATAAAATTAGATGTCCGAAGCTGATGACACATGTAATGATAAGATGTATTAAAAGTTTATGGTATTGTTCTATTCATTTCCATAATTTATGAAGTAAGGTCTATTAAGGATAAAATTCTTAAGGTTCATTAAGAATAAAGTTCTTTATTACTTGATTATCAATCTTCAGTGAGTCAATTAATATACTCTGTTATTCAGAATTCTTCATCTTATATGATGTTGACATCTTCCATTAATTGTTTTGATGTAAATTGAAATTGCATTTTTAATTATATAGATGAAGTACGCATATAGTTTAGGCATTTCTGGAGGAATAAACAATTACATTATTTTCAGATCAAACAATAGCATTCTATCTTATGGCAAAATGGTTTTTACTCATGACGCATTTGATATACTTATTATCTTCTTAATATAATTTAATTTTCGTATGTAAATGATTTTTTATGAAATATATCTTCTTTATGATTCCAATTTAGAATGATCTTAGTACGAGTTCCTCTAATTAATAAATAAAAATATATATAATTTTGTTTTGAAATTATAATTGACAAAATTTCATCAACAAGAACATTCGTTCAAATTATTGATCCATCTTTTAATATGTTTGGAATTTGATCACAGCAAAATGACTGTGCATAGTGGTTAGTTCATTGGCAAAAGAGGATTAATTTTGAAATTATTTGATCCAGTTTTTATACTAGAATCAACTTCCAGTAGCATGTTTTAAATATACTATTTGATTTCATGATTTCATATTCGACTATTATTGAAATTACTATAATTAATAATTGTATAATTGAATTTTAAATTTTATTTCCTTTGTATTTAGTTGCTAAGATGTGACTTGACCTAAATGTTATCTCTATTTTTGACATCTTGATTATTAAGGTTAGTCAATTTAAATAATTATTATTATATATATAAATGATTTAAAAATAATCATCTTATAGGTGTATATATGAATTATCTAAAATAATCATTTTGATATTATTAAAACAATTATTTATTTGAATTGACTTTCGTTATTAAGATTTTACAGTTTAACCTTTAGGTTATATATATATTGAAGCAGTCAATCTTAGCCCAAGATTGAGCTTCATGGTTCTACCCACTCACTAATTACTAACCTTAATTCAAACCCTAGTCCCATCCTGCTTTTTTATTTATGTATGTATATTTCATGTATATATTTCTGAGAAGCACTCTTAAAAATTATAAATTTAACTTTTCAATATTTTTTTTATTATTAAATTTTTTTTCTATTAAAGTACATAGGTGCAGCTCAGATATATATATATACATGAGCAAATATACTAACAAAATATTAATTTTATAAATATTTTCTTGTACGTTTTATATTTTTTATCAAATTATATATTTTTGAAAAATCCAAAATGGAAGATGCAACCATTAATTGTCCAAAAATGATTAATAGGGTGGATTGGGAAAGAATTTTTAATTAAAGTTTTACTAAAAATAAAATGGGAATAAAACTAATGGATTGTACTTTTGTTATAAACATTTTTGTCATATCTATTTCCAATCTGGAAATAGATTTGAATACATTTTTGGAACATTATCTGACGATTGCATCTCCAAGAACAATGGACAAAGAAAACAAGATTTATATTAGATTGAAGATTAGGTTTTGGGCTAGAAATTAAAAGCATTCCACAAATACCTGAGCGGGATATAAAATGGGCTGATTTTGAACACCAAAAGGAGTTACTGTTGAGAAAACTGTTTCCCCTATACTCCATGCTACTTTGAAATTTAAGATGATGAATGAGTACAAAGCCAATCAGTCTTCCCACCTCTTGTGGGTCATCTCCCATTACCGTACCATCTTGCTGCTGCTCTGAAATGAAGAAATCCTGAAATGAGAACTCTGGAATGCTGAATGGAAGCTTGCTGTCATCTAAAGAACTCACATGGATCCCTTAACTGCTGTGCATGAGCTGGATGTTTAAAATGCATTCTTAATACCCTATCATACTTCAGGACAGCTGAGAAAGGTCTTTTGGCCAATTTGCCCTCTTGAGAATTTTTTTTGTAAGTATTATGTTAAAATGCATGTAAAACAGTATATTTTAGTATAATAATTTTTTTTCACGAAAATTATGTGATAAAAGTCGCAAAATTCAAAATTCCCACTCTTACAATAGATATAAGTCCCACCCTGACTTTTTCAGCCATTGTGTGTTGCTAAGGCTGTAAAACATTTGGCATTTCACGACATTGAAGTTTCCAATGATGCAAAAACATTTATTTGCAAATTTATTACGGTTTTAGATTTTTTTTAAATAATTTGCACTATATTAGATATCAAGAAATATAATTAATAACTTATTTTGACTTGAAATACTTTATTTTCAAAAATGTTATATTAGCAGCTAATGTAAATATGGCGTGAAGCACTTTAGGAAATTCTAGTTTTGATGTAAACAATTGACATTATTGACAGTAAGAGAAATATCGTAATTTTGCAATAATTATTCAAAAAATGTAAACTTTTAAAGTATAATTCATTAGATATAAGAGAAGTAAATAAATATTCGTTCACATTTTTAAAAATAATCACAAATAAAAACATTGCATTGATTTTATAAACTGAAAATAATTTTTCTAGAAACAATGACATGTAGTCTTTATTTTGATTACATCCTCATTTTTTTAATATTTACAGAAACAAAATATGAACATTTAAAATTTATTTCAGTAATAAACAAGAATATCTATCAAATAAAGTCAAATTAATTTTTTTGTGATAAGTAATAATCATTTTATCATATATTTTACATTGACATGTGAGACAAAGAAAAACATCAGCTATAGCGAAATATGGTAGTGTTAAAATTGTGTGATGTAAACTATTTTTATACTGCCACCTGAAAGTAAATCTAGCCTAACTAATCTCAAAGTCCACTATCAGCATTTCTGTTGTGAATTATTTAACTTTGTATCTTCCTATTGTGTAAAAATGTAATTTGCTCTCAAATAATTTTTATAAAGCTAATTCTCTCTCATATGCTTTAACTTTTTTTAACTTTGGTGTGGTCTTTTTTTTATATTCATTTATTATTTGATTTTATATCTCTGTTTTATTTATTATTAATATGCCAGTCTCAAGCAACCTGGCAAGCTTAATTTTTAAAATCCTTTTTTTTAATTAAACCTCCATGAATTGAGGTTATTAACCCCCCCCCCCCAGATCATAATGTCTTATTAATCAGTATGCTTGCTAGATTGTTTTTACGGGTGAACATTATATTCTGTGTTTTTGTATAAAATTGTTATTCGTTTAACTCTGAGGAGACTGAAGTCAATCTACCCAGGATAAATCCATCACTGAAGCTAATTAATGCTATGAAATATTTTAAAATGTTATTTAATCAATTTTCAAAGGGTGCCCTATTATTTGTTTGTCTATATAACTGCTAGTTTTTACTTTATTTTGTATACTCTTAAAATATCCAAATACTTAAATATCCCAGTTATTATAAAATCCACAAAGATTAAATTGAATCATTTTAAATAGCAGAAAAGGAAGGGGGGTCAATGTTAATGTATGTTTTACTAAATGAAATCTCTCTATACATTTATTATTCCGGCATTGCATATTATTTGTCTAACTATAGCCTTAAAACAAAGGTCATTTATTTTAAAGCAGTAAATACCATTTTCATGTCATTAGAGACATTTATATGTACTGCATTACTGACATTCGGCTGACTTTCATGATTATATATGTGCTTCTAATCTAGGGGTTGTGACAGGATCGAACCCTTGGATTTCTTTTCATGTTCTGTCCCACAGATAGTTGAGCTTCCTAGGACCTTCTCCATATAAAAAGGCCTCTGCATGTCAGTGAATCCAGTACATTTGTCCCATGTCATGCCCAGCCATATTTCTCTAAGCATTGCCCTAAAAAGGGGGTCTTAGATTTTATTTTCATCCAGAAGCCTGACCTTATATTTTTTTTTATTTCTCTGTCATTATGTCAGTACTGCCACTTCCTAGATTATTATTAACTTTTTGCTTCATGACCTAGTTTTAATGTTATAATATTAATATTGCACTCTGCTCAAAATATATGTAAATTCCGAATATTACTAGTGTCATTAATTAATAATATTGTATTAGTCTTGTTATACAATCCCACTGTCGTAATTTGTTATTTCTGTATTTTAAGAGTATATGCCTTGGGGAAAATAACACGTTCTTTTTTCCAAGTGTTAATAATAATAAAATTATTAATAAGTATTTTGTCCCATAGCCAAATGTAGCTTAAAATGTATTTTTATTTATTTTCATGACCGCAAAGGCTTGAAAATAGTTTTATTATATATGTAATGAATCCAACAACGCTCCCTAAAATTATATGTTGACCACCTCATTTCAGAATTGTAGATAAAAGTGTTAATAGCAATATTATATAATCTTTATAATAAATAATTGGCATCATAATATTATTGCCACTAAAGATGTATGTTCATGTCTATATATATTATTCAGTCAGTAAAAGAGCATATGAGAACCATTAGCGTGAATACCCAGTATGTAATTAATTATCTACCGCTTGGTAGAATGCTCACTCATGTACATCCTAATGTATATAATTAATTTATTATATATACTATTAAACTATTTTCATTGACTAACTTACTTGAGTTGTTCAAATTATCTTTTCTCCACTTCCACACATCCAACCATGCATATTCCTTCCTATCAAATTCATGAATGGGGTTCAAACCCTCAGTTAATAATTTAAATACATACAATGATTCCCAATTTATCTAATACCTATTTTAGTTAAGTCTTGATGTAAATAATATGCAAGTCTCCTTAACAAGATTGTAAGTAACTCATAAGTTTTCTCCCATATAGAGTTTACATTTTCTATTATGATAAAAAAAAATTAACACTTTAATTATATAAGTGTGTTTAAAATTATATATATATGTCTGTGGATTTATATATTTCATAACTAAAAATATATATTTAGTTGGTTATAAAAAAATGATTTGGATTTGGTAGTGAGTGATAAGGTTTAAATTGTAAAGATATTCTTACACTATTTTGAAATTATGGCATATCATAACATATAAATTAAGAATAAAATAAAATAATCAAATTAGAAAATAGGCATAGCTGCATCTTATAAAAAGGTTAAATAATATCTAATTACAATTATTACATTCAAAGGAAAAGTTATTTCAAAATTACATTTATATTTATAGACAAGATCATTACAGTTATGTTTAGAGATTTTATTTTACAAGAGTTTAATTAATTGAGAATTAATAATTTATGAATATTCATTCCAGATAGCTAGCTTAAGGAATTTATTAGAAACTTTAATAGAGATGTATAGAGCTCTGTGGTGAAGAGTATTACCAATCTGTTTCTAGGCTGAGTTGTCTGGCATTTGAAATAGGCACTGGCACTTCTCTGGATGGCTGCTCTTCCACAATGACCTTCCATAGTAGCAGTTGATAGTAAAATTCTCCATTCTTTCAGTGATCGTGATTGCTGTGGTAGCATGCAGGATGGGCTGGAGAACATCATTTTTCCATAGGAACAAATTGATGGCCTTCCTAGCCACTCATATCATTTGACTGATGTAGCTTCCTCTGGAAACTTGCTTGAATTATATTGTAGCAAGCCTGTTTAGTGCCAAAATATGGGGTTCATATACTAAATTTTTACCCCTCATCTATGTTTGCTAGCAAGCCAGACTTGCACCATCAAAACTTTTTAGTTTGTTTACAACTCTTATTTAAAATTATAAAGTTTAGCTCTTTTGTTGTTAGATTTTTTAATCAGATACTTTCATCTTAGTAAAGCAAAGGCAATCATCAAGTGAATATAAAATAGTGCTGCATGATTGCGTTTGCTTTCACTAAGGTGTACATTAAAATTTGTTATCTTTAAAGTTAACATTTAACCCACACACAATTTTAGACAGGTGCGTGTGACATGATTTCTTTTAATGGGAACTATTTTAAAATTTAGAAACTTATAAATTATTGCATAAACATTTTGTTATGTATGTATGTTGGTTGCCTGTGGAATTGTACTCATATATATATATATGTGTGATTCTTCAGCCAAATAATGCATTAAATTGATATATATATATAAATTTATAACAAATATATGTATAAGTGTGCTGTAACTTTACTAAATCTATTATATGCTACAGCTTACACTCACATATTCTGATACATATATAATGATGTTTATACAGATGTACCTTTAATTAAATACACAGATTTGTAGATACACATGTACTTGACAGGGTTTAAAGCTAGTACAGATCCCACTATGGGACATAGTAAGTGAAGTGGGATGTGTGACAAAATAGACCGTTTCAGTGTTAACATTTTAAATTACAGGGGTGCCAATTCTGAACTGTTAATAACACATCATCACTGACAGTTTGTTAAATTTATTGCAATATTTTAAAGATTATTTAAAAATGTAAACTTTTAAAACGTAATTTGACAAATATATCAGATATTGATATTTATTTATTCATATTTTAAATACAAATGTCAAATAAAAAGATTTTGTTGGTTTTGATTACAATCTAATTTTAAAAATAATTGAAAGTCAGATGTGAGTTTTTAGAATTTATTTGTTTTGAAAATAAAAATATCTCCTGAATGAAGTCAAATTTGTTATATTCTCATATATAGTAATGGTTCAATATTAAAATTAAAATTTTAAAGCTTATTGCAAGTGAAAACAAAAAAAAAGTCATAATGTGTGTTAAAAAACTCATATTTGGTCTTTGCATATATTGAAAAAATATGTTGCAATAAGAATAGAGAATGTAAAGCATCATTCAATCATCTGAAGGAAAACATTCTTCACAAAATCAATAAAAAAGAATCGATTTTTAATATACTTTTACAATGTGGATGAATAAATGTTAATATCTGATAAGTCTATCAAATTCTGTTTTAAAAATCTTAATATTGCTTTAGTTTTTTGAATATCTCAAATAATTTTAACACTGCTCATATTGACATATGATATTATATGATCAGTTTGACATAGGCATGGCCAACTTATGTTGTAATTTTTTTTGTTAATATTATAGTCAAATTTATTAACTTTTATTTTTAAAAATAAAATATATGCAAATAAAATCAAAGTGTATATGTATATTTTTTTTTTGTTTTAAATAATTATCAAACAATTATTATGAAAAAATAATCAAATATTTAATAAACTAGCAAAAAAAATTTTTTTTTATTCAAAAATTTCCTCAAAATACTGTAGAAACTAAACTGTCAATGTCTGGAAATGTACTTTTTTTATTAAAGGATTTTGATCATTATCAAATTGCCTGGAAAATATTAATCTCTTCAGTTAAGATAGTGGTAGAAAATCAGCCTACAGCAGCAGAATTACCATGTTATTTCTGATGTAAATAAACCATGCAAATTAATGGAACTGGTAATCAAAAAATGTATAATTTATATATTATAACTGAAAATAAATATTAAAAAATCATATATTTTATTATACAAATATAATAAGTGCAAATTTGCAAATGTTTTTTTATGTTTTTTTCATATTTCAACACATGCCTGTAATGATTATATCTCTTATATAAACTAAGCTGCAATTTTTTTGATAGCAGTCTTCAAAGGATTAAAAATAGTTTTATGTCCAGATTTAAAATTTTGTAAGAAATATAAACTTTATCTAAAATTAGCCACTGTAAAAACTCATACACTGCAAATACTGTATTATTATTTTTTAATGAAAACCTAATAAAAATTAAATCAGTCATCATTTAGTGAAGTTTCATCAAGTTATAAATTGTAAGGAATAATTTATTTCAACTTTAAAAAACAATGATTCTGTTTCTAAAAATTACTTATGTATTTCTTTTCAAAACATTATGATAATAGCTTTTATTGCAAATCATCATTGTTTTATATGTATATGTGTATTTATATATTTAAGTACTGTATATTTCTGAATTATATTTGTAATTGTTTTATATATAGAAAAAATATTTTGATTCAGTATATGGTAGATACACAATAAAGAAAAGAGTTAAAATTTTCTAAAAGACACTTTATATTAAAACATTTTTTTAATAAACCCATTATTATCAGTCTTTATTTAGGAATTTAACAAATTGAATTTATTTTCTCAAATCTTTTTATAATTTACTTATAAAAAAAACTATGTTTTATATATTTTCAATGATATTGATTTCATCTATGGAATTTTAATGTTTTTTTTTTTTTAAAATATCCTGATTTAAATGACAGAATATTGCTAAAATGTAGTTTAATCAGTCTTGGCCAGACAATTCACATAAAACAAGATTACACTGCTAATAATTAGAAGAAATTGAATAGTTGGAATAACTGATTAAAATACTAAATTACAATGAAATAAAGTAGATATAAATAACAAAATACACTGAAAACTTTTAATAACTATGTATTATGTTATTTTTATTTTATAGTAAGGCAATCATTGAATATTACAAAGAAAATTACAAAAACAAAAGGTAAGGGTCATACTAATATTCAGTTTTAAAACCTAGGGATAGGTCAATAAAGAACTGTTAGTCATATCTTGGTACTATTTTAATGTTGCAAAAGAAAACGATAAAATTGAAATTTAATATTAATTTCTTTATGCATTTTGATCAAACTGAAAATTCACTGGTAAATTGCAATAGACATTATCATTGTGAAAATATACAAAATATTTCAAGATTTACAAAAAAATCTAATTTCCAAGAATTTTTGTTCTTTTTATTTTGGGATTCCATAAACATGAAAAAGTATATATATATATATTAGAAAACTAGGTTTTTTTAAATAAAAAAAATCATCAATTATTATTTTATTTCCTTTTTTTTTTTAATTTCATGGTGTTGTTTTTTTAAAGTACTGAATTAAAAATTGGTTCATCTTAAAATTTTTAAATAAAAGACAGTGTAGTAAGCATTAAAAGTGAATTCAATTGTTTTATATTTCATCCAGACAATCTAAGTTTGAATTTAGTAATAATTATATATTTTATAACAATTATTATTGTAATAATAATCAGCATTAAGCTAATGCATATGCACTTTGTGGATTTTAACTATAAATGAATACTCTCACTTTCCAAACACAAGATAAAGTCTTTGTGAAAAGATAGGATGAATCCATCTATCATTTCAACCCAAACATTTAAGTATGGGCAAATCTTAGGTGTTTGGAGATGAGAGCATGAAGATATTAAACAATCACTTTAAATTATCTTTACTATGCCTGAATGAATGATGCCTGTGAAATTTATTAAAATTTACGATATGTCATTCTTAGTTGAAATTAAACATATGTAAATAAATGGTTTTTAAACTGTAATAATAATCATCATTAAGCTAATGCACATGCGCTTTGTGGATTTTAACTATAAAAGAATACTCTCACTTTCCAAACACAAGATAAAGTCTTCATGAAAAGACAAAGCGCATGTGCATTAGCTTAATGCTGATTATTATTACAGTTTAAAAACATGACGCTATATAAAATAAATATCTTATTTATGTATGTTTAATTTCAACAAAGAATGACATATCTTAAATTCTAGTAAATTTTGCAGATGTCATTCATTCAAGCATAGTAAAGGTAATTTAAAATGATTGTTTAATATCTTCATGCTCTCATTTCCAGATGCTTAAGATTTGTCCATACTTAAACATTTTGGATTGAAAGGATAGATGGATTCATTCTATCTTTTCACAAAGACTTTATCTTGTGTTTGGAAAGTGAGAGTATTCATTTATAGTTAAAATCCACAAAGCACATGTGCATTAGCTTAATGCTGATTATTATTGTATGATTCATTTTTAAAAAATTCTGTTTTGTAATATGCATTTTTTAAAATATATTTAACTATTAATATAAGCAATAACTTTTATATATTTCAACAAAAAACATCATATAAAAAAGATGTTCTTTGAGAATTTATAAATATTTTACTTTTTTTATACTAATAGTTAAGTGTAAAAGAAATGAAACCTATTGTAAAAGGTATTTGGAAATACTATGAAACAAATGGAGTTGATACAGAATATAAGAATTGCAATATATATATATATATATATATATATATATATATATATATATTATATACCAAACTAAATGTATATTATCAACGCATATATATATATAAACCTAAACTGTCTAACACTATACTAGCAAAAATAAAAATGCAAAACCATAAAACAATACAATACTAGATTAAATTTTAAAAATTTTACCAAAATCCTTACACAACCATGGTTTCATCTACTACAAATAGACCTTCTCAAGTGAAAATCAATCTAAAGGAAAACATATATAAGGATTTTGGTAAAATTTTTAAAATTTAATCTAGTATTGTATTGTTTTATGGTTTTGCATTTATATATATATATATATGTATCTTGTTTGTACTAAACTTAATGTAATTATAAGGAACTTTAACTCAGACTTTCAAGTTCTTTACAGCTATCCAATCCATCTTACACAACTGATATACATGATCACATACTTATGAAAAAGGTAACTGATCTCCAGTATACATATTTCGTTCTGAACCAGCACTCATCGGTTGGTCCAGAATACCACCTCTCACACATATATACAATCAGTTTTCAGTCTATATTAAGAAAGCGAATCTTCAAACTTTAATTAGATTAGGTTTACTACAGACAATATATATGTATTTAAATATTACATATTCAGCCTGTATTCTGCGTATTCTTCTTTATAATTAAATGGACATATAAAGATTCTATGCATGAGGAGTCAGATTGACTTAAGGTCAACATGGGTATAACAATAATATTGGCTTCATCAAGAGCTTTCAGCATTCCATCCTCAGATTTTCATTGATATGGATAGCTGAAGAGTTAAAGTTTGAAGATTTGCTATCTTAATATAAACTGAGCATTGATTGCATATATGTGTGAGAGATGGTGATCTGGACCAATTGATGAGTGCTGATTCAGCACAAAATACTTATATTGGAGATCATTTATTTTTTTCATATGTATGTTGTCCTGTAGTATCAGTTGTAAAAGATGGATTGGATTGCTGTAGAGAGCTTGAAAGTTTGAGTTCAAGTCCTATATATATATATATATATGTGTGTGTGTGTGTAATAATATTATTATTCGATGTCTGTATTTTTAAAGCAATATACATAATTATATAACTGAATATTTGTAAATACAGTAACTAAATAATTAAAATTTTTATCCACTTAGGAGCGCTTTCAATTATCCCAGTAATCTTTGTCAACTAAAGCTTTGAATGCGCTCCTAAGTGGATAAAAAATTTTAATTATTTAGTTACTGTATTTACAACAAATATTCAGTTATATATATATTCAAGGTATTATTAACATCAGGACTACATTTCTATTATTAAGTATGTATAATATGAAACAAAATTTTGCAGAATAACAAATTCCAAATATTTCTAAAAAAGTAGAAATAGTTAATGATTATTTTATAACAAACAAGTCAAAGTTAAAGAAAATTGTTGTAAAACTTGCAGCAAAAGATGAATTCATTTACTTATCAAGAATTTAGTGATTTAGCTTACCACACAACCATCTGATATAATGACTTTAGTTCATACTTATCACAGCAGTGTTACTGTGATATTTAAAATTAACAGATTAAAATTCCAGACCCTAAAATTATTTTTTTATTACATAAATGGATGAGTTGTTGTAACTGCTGATATTTAATATAATATGATAATGAATTTGATAATTTCGGATTACAGTAAATCCCAAAATCCTGGATCATTTATAAAATATTGCAACTAGAGGATCTGAATCTTTAAGAATTCAGACTTGATCTGAGTAAGAATATTATTTCAACCACAATTGAATGTGCCAGTCTTGAATTCTCTCCTATATATCTACATACAAATGTGCTATAACTACATTGTTTTGTTTGGCGGTGATAGAAGTGTTCTATGAAACAAAAAAAAAAAGGTTTTCTAAATTATTCAGATAACGGAGAGGATTTTACTGCAGGATTTGAAGCAGTTGATGACAGCAAAATTTCTCATAATGAAAGATTTATTATTAAAAATGTAAAAAATGAATATAAATAATTTGTAAAAGGATTGTTAAAATTTTTAAACAATTTATGTTGTTATTCAAGAGGTCACCAGAAAAAACAGTCTTTTGCTAAGATGTATCCAAATAATTGAAAAATAAAAATTGTAACTCTTTGATTGCCAAACATGTTAAATACCATTGTAATACTGAACAAAGATTTTTGTGAATCAAAGATTTTGACATTAAAGTTATTAAGAGATTTGAATTTATACCTTTTAAAACTAGAAAATTATTAAAATATGATGTTAACATATTATAAAATATAAAAGTACAATATAATTGCAATAGAAATATTAAGTCAACAAACATTAATTTATTGATAGACCACTAAACACATGATCACTATCTCATACTAGCACATAATTGTTATTAAACAATTCAAAACAAAGCAAAACTTTCCGCACAGTAGTGCCATCTTGTGCCAGCAAGAGCAATCAATGGATGCCAGAAGGCTTGTGCATAAAATCCCTATCTAGTGCCTACTCATCCAATATCACCAGACTAGTTTCTGGCTTGTAGTCTTCATCAGTGAGGGGCCTTGGATCTGAGAGCACTGCACCTAGATCTTAGGATCTAATGCAACCCTTCAGCTCCCACCTTTTAACTCTATTTAACTACAAAACTGTGAGAATGAAATTGAAAACACAATTAATATTTCAATACAAGCTCAATAGCTTATATTGTCATATGGGTCTGAACTCAATTCAGCACCCATACGTTTTGGTGTCTTTGGTTCTTTAACAACCATAGCCACCACTATCCTATTAGGCAGGATTGGTGTTAAACCACTAAACATCACATGATCACTATCTCATACTAGCACATAGTTGTTATAAAACAATTCAAAACAAAGCAAAACTCTCTACACAGTAGTCCCATCTTATGCCAACAAGAGCAATCAATGGATACCAGAAGTCTCAGATACAAGGCTCCTCACTGATGAAGGCCACAAGCCAGAAACTAGTCTGGGGATATTGGATGAGTAGGCACTAGATAGGGATTTTATGCACAAGCCTTCTGGCATCCATTGATTGCTCTTGTTGGCACAACATGGCACTACTGTGTGGAGAGTTTTGCTTTGTTTTGAATAATTTATTGATAGCATGGGGTATGTCAAAGTTTTTATACAAGATCCTTAAAAAAAATTTCAAAAAATAAAAATTATCTACTAAGTAGTTTAAGGTGTTTTTTGTACCTCTACTAAAATTTCTTCAACGTTCTGAAAATATATTAAAAAAAAAATTTAAGTGTTTATCAAAATACAGTATAACAAATATGACAAAAAGTATAATAAATTGATTATATAATAATTGTCATTTGACCATCATTATTTGATCTATTTCAATGAATGTTGCCAGAGATTGATTTTCCTGAACTCTCAGCAATCAAAAGAATCAATTTGACAAAGTTTAATGGCTATCAAATAATTGAGGGTTATTTCCATTCATTATCTAAAAAAAATAAACATTCACAACATATTGGGCAATATAACTCTGAATTTGGAAAACTTATATAAAACCAATGACAATCATTTTTTGCTCAATAAAAATTTAGAGAAAATCTAAAAATATCTTTTTTAGATATGTGTGCATATGTACAAAATACGTAGAAAACTAAAAGCATCTAAAGAGCACAAAATAATTAAAAGAAAAAGTCCATTTAAATAAATACACATCCATAAAATAAATGCATTGTGATATCTGCATGATCATTATTTGAAATGAGCTGATTATATTCAGATTCTAGATGTTTATGTACAGTGAAGTAAATTTAGATACAAATTTGAAAAGCAGTAATGAAATACAGTAAAATTGAAAAAAGAAGTCAGTATTTTTTAAAAGGCTCTTAAAAGAAAATTATAACAGGGAAAAGATTTAATTCCTACAACTTCCAAATTTTCAAAACCTGAGTCCATATACATGACTACATCTAAAATATAATCAAATTTACACCAACATAGTAAAGATAACACTGGCAAAAAAAAAAAACTTCCAAGGATAGTTATCTTTATCCAACACTAGAACCATCTATTGTATGTTTGAATAATCAATGTTATGCTATAAAAGACTCTACTTCTATTCTAATTTTTGGATTTTGCCTTCATCAGTGAAAAGTGGGATTAAAATCTAAAACTAATTCATCTAGCATCTTTTTTTTGATTCTTTATACTAATCATGCATATATCCTGAAATTAAAAAAAAATTATTCTGAAGTGGGGAATTTATAACACTATCCTATCTGGTGTCCACTGGTTATTCAAACTTGTAGTTGATAGTTCTAAAATAGGTTGAAGATAGTTGCTTTTGGAAATAAGCATGAGTAACCATATGGGAATTATATAATAATATTGAAATAAAATACTTTATAAGAATAAATAATTAGAAAAACTGTTTTGTCTATCTATCTTGTGTTTATTTGTACATTACTCATATAAAAGTTTTAATCCATACCAGTCTGCTTGTTCAGATATCAGTTCAGTATTGAAGATATTGGGTTTTTTTCCTAATTAATAACCACTAGAAAAGTTAAAATATTTGCAATCAAATAAATTCCAAATCTAAATTATAAACTTTTTTTTTTAAAGAATAAAAGGCTTATTATTTAATTCTATCCCTATTTTCTATCTTCATTACTAATTTTCACTTTCTATTGCTTGTTTTTCTTATTTACATGTTATTTTTTCTTTCTCTACAAATGCTATTTTTTTAAAAAATATTATTTGCTTATTTATATAGTCAAGAATAATATCACCAGATGCAAACTAGTCTAAATATGTATACATGGCTGTAGTATCAAACTTCAAATTTTAAAACCAACTAGCATTTTATTCAGATATTTTTATTTATATGTTTCATGAATATATGATGGAATGAAAGTTTTAGGTATTGTTAATAATAATTAATGATATTTTTAAATTATGATTAATAGTTCATTAAACTTTCATCGATGGTCCACATATTGATTTATATAATAACTTGCAGTATCACTTGGAACATTGTGTTCTGATTAGTTTTCTGCTGATACAACTCCTCCTCCCCTCAAAAATTAAATTATGTTAAAACCTTCTCTTTGACTCTATAAGCAACTTTCTCGACAATATGGTCATATGTTGAGTACGATGATAGCTCTATAATGAAATCCTCCAAGCGGTCAGTAAGCCCTAACTCCTGCTTTAATTTTTCCCAAATTAATCTTTCTAGCTGACAGTATGATTTCCTGTTTTTTTTAATGACGTTTCTAATACTTCTGCCAACTTCCTACTTGATTTTTATCATTATACACAAACAATTTCTCTGTAGTTGAATATGTTTTTGTAACTACTATTTCATAGTAAACAAGGTTTAATGAACTATGGCTTCTAATAGTCGCATTTTTTTTATATTAAGCATCAAACATTAAAAAAATCGATAATCACACTATAATGCTTCACTGTTTATAAGTCCGATTGTCACATTTTTCAAGCATAAACGACTTTTTTTTTTAATAATCAAAAAAGATAGGTAATATTTTGTTTCAAATTCTAAAATGTAAACTTCTTTAAATTAATAATGAACAAAAATTTAATTTCCAATGCACATGTAATGTGTATATAAACAAAAATATCTATTCAACATTATGTAATATTAATAGCTATATTGAAAATATTCGTGATAAATGAGGAGCAAACTTCAGCATTCTCCATGACGGACACAATTTTTTATTTTATCTTAATTGATAGCAGAAGAAAAATAAACAAACTGAACTTTTGGACTACGTATTAGACAAAGTGTGTTATAACTAAAACGTAAATTACTGTAAGAGATTTTACATTAAGTGGCAATTAAAGTAGCAAATAAAAAAAATTTATTTATATAGAAATCTCTTGCACTTGTTCTAGTGTGGTTGTCAGATGATTGGAATCTCTAGACTGCAATAATGAAGTTGGTTATAGTTAATGATAAATTCCAAATTATGAAGTTGGTTATAGTTGAAACATAGATAGTATGTAAGACCAATCTTGTTCATGTTAGATAACATTCAACAATATCAAAAATGTAAGAATTATCTCAATTACTATATATATATATTGTAACGGGCACGGGTCGATCGAAAGCTCCATCTTCCCTTTCACTTATAACATGTAATGGGGAATTTCTTCTAATTCAAAAATCGTCCACTTTCCGCTACCTCAAGCAGAGAGAAATACGGAAATAAACGAATCGATTTCCGTACCTGACCGAATCTGTCAGCTATACGGATATAGCTTCCAGACTATTTTTCCCGATCAGCTTTCTCCCGACTGCTGTAAGATATTACTGTTACAGCGCTTGGCTAATTTATAAATTTTACGGGCTAAAACACTGCACCATCAACGTTTCACATGCTAATTTAATAACTAAAAAGAATATCAACATGAATAATAGTTTACCCCTCCCCTCTCTAATGTTAAACTATTTTTTGGAGTGGCGAAGAACGAGGCGAGACAGATTTAGATAAATTAATACATTTTTTTAATAATAAAAATAATTAGGTTTGATAAAAAGACATAAGAAATATTAACATAAAATTAAACATATTATATTTTGATAGTGCTATAAGGAATAAATATTTGAAATTCTACCAATACATAAATACTTAAAATAACTAATTGAAATTCTTATAAATGCTTTCACATTTATAATCGTTAGACTCACTGTCTTTCATAAGAGAATGTCATTATCATTCAGGAAAGGCATTTGGCCATTGTCTATTGAATTTAAGTGCACTTATGACGATTTATAAAAATAATATTCAAGTTACCTAGGGTTTAATCTTTGAGTTCCTTCCGATGTGGTCGACCGTCATGTGGATTTTCTCCACTTCTTTAGGAGGGACGGTCGCCTATCATATTTGGCGGTGTGTAGCTTCTTGGTTATTCAGGCACGGAGGACGAGGCATCACAAGCAGGGCAACTACAGGAATCCACAGGCAGGTGTTACTACAGCAGTTGTTACATTATAGCAGAACCATTGGTACAGACGGTCCGGATCGACCAGCGATCATGAAGGCCTTAGCCAGCCATAGTATGTGAGGCACCGATAGTAGATGTCATATTGGCTAGCTATATCGATTGATTCTTGGAGCTGCAAAATTTCACCTTCTCGACTCGAAGTCTCAAGCTCTAATCTCTCCTACAATCTCTCTAGCTTTCCACCTAACCTACTTTTTAATTAAAACATTCCAATGGTCCTTTGTCCTTCGGATTCTTTGTTTTCACTTGTTGTCGACACCTTCCATGCTATGCCTTCGGCCATATTTAAACTTATTTTACATGATTTTATAGCACTATTTACATTTTACTTATTTCTTTATTTTCTTTAATTAATTACACAAATTTTAGTATATGTTTTTTTTCTCATTTAAATCTAAATTTTGACGATCATTTATTTTTATTTAAACTCATGCTTTAACTATACTCCATAAAACCCGCATTTCGTTTATCGTCAAAGGTGTACTTTGAAACATAGATTCTTATCTTTCTGAACATATTAAATTTCTAGGTTTTTTTTTTCTTTCCACGCTACCGAAGTTTTTCCTTTAAACTTTATTTTTCCCAAAATCATATTTACTACATGTTTTCTTTAGGTTTCTTTTCTGCTTTAATTTTTCTAGCTTATGCTTTTAATATTATAATTTAATATTTTACTTTTCTCGAAATTCAGACTTTGAATAGCAAAAGATAATGATCTTGGTAACTCTAGTTCCCTCTCTTTTCCTTTGTTTTATTAATTTTCAACATTTCTTGATTTTTGTTAACTTTGAAGCTCGTTTTTCTTTCTTTATTTATCTATTTTATTTCCAACCCGAATATTTCTATGTTTTGTATGTTTTACATATACATGTGTGACCGCAGTATGTGCGATCATCACAATATATATATATAAACCAACACACACTGGGAGATATCTGCATTTTTCCTCTCATCACCATCCTGCACAACTATTTTCAGTAGCAAAGACATTATTGGATAGAACAAAGAGACATTCTGATGATAGCCATTTTCACCAGGACCTTTTTGCTACTAATAAAATGCTTCTTCATAACGGTTTTAATTACAACATTATTAATAGGGCTTATACATATCAAAAGAAAAAAGATTTTGATACATCAAAAATTAAGACAATTTTGCCATATATAAAAGGAGTAACTGATAGAATTGGTAACATTTTAAAAAATAATAATATTCATACAATTTACACTACTTATAAAAAAATTAGTGAAATATTTCCACTTCCTAAAGATAAAATTGCTTTGGAGTGTCATGGTGTATATGAAATTTCATGTAGGGTCTGTCCACATACATTTATAGGACAGACTAATCGTAGAATAAATATTAGAAAGGAAGAACACATTCTGACAGTGAGAGAAAAATTCAATTCATCAGCTATTTATTCTCATATAAAATTAACAAATCATGATATCAATTTTGAAAAAACAAATATTTTAGCAAAAATTGAACAATATGACCAGAGATTGCTAAGAGAAGCTATAGAGATTTTTAAAAGGCCCAAGAGCATAAATGAAAGGTGTGAATTAAAGAAGATTAACAACATTTGGAAGAAGCTATTGGAAGAGAAAATAAATTTTAAAACTTCTCAACCAATAGAATTTAAATATGAGGAGAAAGAAAACAATAAAAATGGTTTTAAATCTCACATGCATTCTTATGATTTGAGAAAGAGGACTCTCTGAGGAAGGTACTTGATATTGTACTGAAACGTCAGCATTTAGCTTTTTCACTACACAGAATATCCCGCAAATAGTAATAATAATATGACATATATATATATATATTGAAAGGAACAATCTATTATTCATTTCAATATTTAAAAAAAGATTTTTCTTTCTTCTAAGCAAAACGATATGCAAATTTGGTTTTAAAAAAAGAACTAAAATGAAGTTCTAGAAGGAAACTAAGTTTTGATATAAAAAATCAGTTTTTATTTTTTTTTTAGTCAGATTGGAATACTACTTCTTCCAAATCCCAGGATTTTACTATGCCTTGTGAATAAAAAAGAGGGTCTCTACTAACAGTTAGCTAGATCTAATCTGGAATGCTTGTGAATAATACTTTAAATAACTCTGGCCAAATTGAAGAATTAGCATTTATTTAAATGGCAGCTAGAGATTACAAGACTATATTATCATCATAAATGAACTTTTAATATTTGTCAGAAAGAAGTATTTTGTTTTGATGAGTCTTGTAATTAAACTATGATTTGTATTTTATTTAGCTAATCTGAATTTGTAAATAATGCTTATATCCAGATATTATTTGAAAGAAACTTTTCAGTTTAAAAAATAATGGGGAAGGGGGTGAATTTTTAATAACTTCTCTTTACTCGTTAAATTTTTTTTTTTTTAAAAAAATAAGAGTAATATTGGGAAAGATAAAGAAATAATGTTCACAAATAAATTGCCTATGTCTCAAATAACCATGGTTAACAATGTAATTATTTTTATTAGTCTCATTTGCTCAAAATTAAACTTACATTTGATTATTAAAAATTAGATTTTATGTAGATGAGTTTATATATGTGCAGTTGTTTGTTCAATGTTTAATAGTTTACATATGTTTGCATTCATATGGGATGATACATTCCTATCAGTTTAATGAGTTAGGGAGTGATCTCAGAATGAGTCATCCCTGTAAAAATTATGGCTGTATTAAATTATGTTTCGGGCCAAAAGGCCACTTATAATTTTTACTTAGGAGGTTTATTTAATTGCAATTAGGATCAAAAGGCCATCCCTTTATAGTTATTATTATATGAATGGTTATGTTTAGAGTTGGGAACTAAAAGGACCATTCCTTATGATTATTGTAATAAAAATAGCATTGATCTCTATCCCTTATAGAGAGACATGCGATTTAAAGAACTTATATTTATGAATTCATACGTGCATGCATAGAATTATATTTAAGAGTATTGAAGTCAGAGTTAAAGGTATGGTGAATGTTATATTATCTATGAATATATTAATACTATAATGTATAAAGAGTAAAGGATTTTGTTAAAAAAATAGATTGCATATCAATTAATGATTATACTTTATAAATGAATTACAGTAACATGATCTGTTTATTTTATTAAAGAAAATAGAATGTACGTCAGTTAATAGGTACACTTGTAAATAAGTTATTATTACATGACTTGTTATGTTGTTTGTGTAAGATTGCATAGTCTATTGTCATTCATCAGGAGTAACTTAAGCTCTCTGCAATTTAGCCTGGTATTGCAAATGGGGCTGTGTAATGGTTATATTATTATATTGAATAAAATATTGTTTTAAATATATATGTGTTAGTTTATTTCCTGATGCTTTTTGGTTTGCTCAAGATGAAGTCTTCTATTTTCATTTGTTATAAATTCCCACTTGCCTGAGTTATATGAATTTTATGGTTGACAAACTTTTTTCTCTATATTGTAATTTCATTGTTTAAAAAAAAAAAAAACAAGAAAGAACAAAATAAGTTGTTCCATGAAGAAGACATACAAGTATATGTGATGTTCTAGGGAGTGATTAGCACTCTTAGTGATGTATCCAGTTATAATTGTATTGCACATAATAAGTTTATTGCATGTAAAAATTTTGAGAATCATTAAAGTAGAGAATAAAATTAAAAAGGGTGGAGAACATCAGAAAATAAAGGAAGCAAATACTTTTGAAACTAGCAGTGAAAAAGTTAACTTGGAAACTTTGGATATGGATAATGTCCATTCAGATAGTGATTCATGCAATCAAATAAAGCATAAAGACATTGATAAAGAAATAAAATGCATGAGAATACTGCAATATCACAATTAGACATGATGCAGTTGATTATGAGATTATTTAGACTGATGAAATTGAAGTTGGAGCAAATAAGTCAAACTATGAAAATAATCATAAAAATAATCAATAGAAAATGGAGCAAATAAATCAAACTATGCAAAATTATCAAAAAAATCAAAAACAGAGGTTTGATGAGCATTATAAAAATATGGCTCACAAGATGGATAGTTTTTTTGTAAGTCATTCAAACCAGAGCATAAAAGTAGATGATTTAAATCAAATAGATTATCAGCATGAAAATGAGCAAGTACAAATTCAAGAAGAAACAAGGGATCAAATCATGGTCAATGAACAGGCTCAATTGCCTTTAAAATCAAACAATGAACCAAAAATATATGATTAATTCATAAATGAATCTGAGCCAAAACTATTAGATGAAAATGTACAAAATTAACACAAGCACATTCAAATAAAAGAACAAACAACAGAAGGAGAGTCTGTTGAACTAATGCAAATAGATGATAATGAACTAAACTATTGAAGGAAATTGAAAGCAAACAAGAACTGTTAAAGCTAAATACCCAAATACATAAATATAAATCTGAAAGCTTACAATAGATCAAAAGAATTTATGTATTATATCTAGTGCATGCCATAACTTTGTAGCTGGATAAACAAATACCAATTAAAATAGAGCAAAGGTTACTTTAACCCCAAAATGAAATGGAATTACTGTTAGCACAAATAAAGACTTGCCTCTCAAACTGATTAATCTATTGGATAATGAAATCCAAGAGCATCAATCAAACATTAAATCTATGTGTTTTACAATATTGATGAATGAGGTAGACCATGCAATCTTACATAAAGTAACATTATATAATAATAATTTATTTACAAGTATACTTATTAATTGATGTACAATTTATTTTCTTTAATAAAATTAACAGATCATGTAACTAATTTATTTACAAAATATAATCATTAATTGATATGCTATTTATTTCTTTAACAAAGTCCTTTAATCTTTGTATATCATAGTATTAATATATTTATAGATAATATAACTCATTTGCCATATGTTTAACCCTGACTTTAATAAACTTAAATATAATTCTATGGCTGTATGATTTTATAAATATAACATTTCTTGGAATCATTTGTCTTCTAGTACTTACCCATACACATGCCCTATATAGGATAAACATCAATGCTATCTTAATCCTAAACATAAAACTCTTATATAATAATAACTATAAAAGATGACTTTTTGGTACTAACTGAATATATCTTTTATACAATAATTATAAGGAGTGGTCTTTTGGTCCTAAATCCAATTTAATATAATTACAATTTATACAGGAATGGCTCATTCTGAGATCAATCCCTAACTCATTAAACTGATAGGAATGTATTTTCACATATGGATGTGAACATATGTAAACTATTAAACATTGAACAAACAACTGTACATATAAAAATTTAACTATAGAAATAATTACATTATTACCATGGTTATTTGAGATATAGACATTTTATATGAATATGTTGCACTTACATGATTATCATTATTTCTTACCACCTTTTCCTTTTCTTAATAACTTAAGAGAAGTTATTATGAATTCATTTCTTTCTTCTTTTTTTTTAAATTGAGTTTTTTTTTTTTTTCCAAATAATATCTGGCAAGCATTATTTACAAATTTAGGTTAGTTAAATAAAGTACAAATCAGATTTTAATTATAAGACTCAGCAAACAAAGTAATTATCATTTAGTTATTTCTGACAAATATTACAAATTTGTTTAGGGTGATAATATAGTCTTTTAATTTCTAGATGCCATTTAAATAAATGTTAATTCTTCATTTTGCCCAAAGTTATTCAAATTATTCTCCCAAGTATTCCAGATTAGATCTAGCTAATTGTTAGTAATGTACCCTTTTTTATTCACAAAGCATGGGGATTTGAATAAAGTAGTATTCCAGTCTGATTAAAAGAAAAGAAAAATTTTTTTTTACATCAAAACTTAATTTTTTTCTAAACATCATTTTAGTTCTTTTTTAAATTGAAATGAATAATATATTGTTAATATTAGAATGGTTTGAGTTCTGGACAAAAGTTGGCTGATCCACAAATGTTTTACTGATCTGGACAGACAAAAATATAATAGATAATAAATGCACTTGGATAGCCCCAAAATATAATAACCAGATGACTGAATCAGCTGATCCACAGATGGATTTATAATAATTTTGATCTACATTATAATAGAATCATGAATTTGTAAGGTACCAATGAGTCCAAAGATAAGTATTTTTGCTTGACAAAGAAAATAAAACTCAGTAAATAAATAGTTAATTTGCTAATGAGGTGAGATGTTGTGTAAAACTAAACATTTTAGTAATGAAATGAATTGTGTAATAAAACAATTTCAGTAATAGGTAAATCAAATGATGCCCAGAATAATAATAAAAATATAAATTCATTAAGATAAACATCAACTCCTTATGATAGTTAAGATAAATAACACAACTTTAATTTTAATAATTGCAATCTAACATAATTCATATATTTATAAATCTATCCCTGCCAGATTGCAATTGCTAGACATGATTTATATCTATTTAAAAATATATTTATTGACATAATAAAATTGTACAGATGAATAATAAATACACTTAGTTAATGTTGGTCTGGTAGATGTATGCCAGAACCATTCTCTGCACTAGCAGGTTGATATATGAGTAAATACGTACTATTTTGTTGGTATTCCCACCCCTTTTGAGGTTGACCCAATAATGCTAACTTATCAGCTGGGATACATGTAGTGTGAAATCAATGCCTCTCTAGTAGAATCCAACATGTTGCAACATAGACTACTTCTTCCACAATACACTACAATGTGGATATATCAGGTCCAAAATTCATGTAGTCTGTGGGCCATACTAGTAGGCTCCATGTATTATTAAACAAAAATCTAGAGGATAGTATCTTGTCTTATTTTGAAGAGCTTTGAGCCTATCACAAAACATAGCATTGGGGTCCGGTGTTGGTTGGGTGAACTTTGTCCTGCACCTTGTGTACCAAAAAGCATATGTCAGGAAGATAGATAACCTGATAACTGTAAAGTCTCCAGAGAAGAGACAACCCCTGATGTCCAGGATTTTATTCATTGCTATAATGCAGTGTTGAGAGATGACACTTCGAATACTGTTATATCCTGGACATATATTTAACAGATGATTAAAGGTCTCTCCTCTAGAACAGGCATGACAAATTGGGTCTATTTTATTTAGAAACCATTTATAGTATAAGAATGTATTAGTTGGCATGGAGCCCATATTCACCTTGATCAGATAATCCAAAAGTATGGGCTCCAGTAGCAGACATTTAAATATTGTGGTGATTTTATGATTGCTGCACCCTTTGTGAGCATAAATAACTGTATTTTCAGGATTCAGCAGGCGATGTGCCTGCCAGATGTTGATTTTATCATTAAACTCTGTTGTTAAGTGCCCGATGTATAGAGATTGTTGTTTAATAATGATGTCAAGCCATGTGTGTTTACTGGGGGGAGGTCTGTCAGTAGGTATTACAGTCTCTATAATATCTGATAGAGGGTACTTTTTTCCCATGTTTATTAAAAGTGAATGCCCTTTTTGTAAATTGATTGTCTGAATTGAATGGAGACCCACACTGTTCTGTCTCCTGTGAAACTGAAGTCTGCGGATGCGAATTGCAGTGGTCTGACCTCTCCATAAGAGCTGACCACAGAGCCTCCAAATTTGTAAGCTGAATGATTTGGTAACTGTTATTATTGGCAGATAGTAATTTATGCTCGCCATAATCTTCATATTAATCAGAGCAATCTTCCCTTGTAGGGACAGGTATGTCCTTGACAGCAACTGAACCACCTTAGTAGCATTGCTTATGATGGATTTTTGTAGGCAGACAGACATAGCAGTCTGTGACTTGAAGATAGGAAACCCCAGAAAACACTGAGGTTCCGCTAAAAAAATTGGATAGTATTTTCCTACAGTGTTGATGCACCAGGATGATGACTTGTGAGGATTGATGGATAATTTATAATCTTTAATATAATTGGTAATTATGGAATGAAGTGTCTTCAGATGATTACGGGATGGAAGAATCACAAGTATGTCATCCATGTATGCGAAAACCTTGATGTTTTTCTTAAGCTGGGGCACATATATACGTGGAAGCTGATCTAGCTCTTTAATCAGAGGGTCAATGTACTTTATGAACAATAGACCACTCAATGGTAATCCTTGTGGTATGGATCTTGAAGGGGCAAATCCATCTAAGTAATGTCCATTTATGGAAATATGAATATGCCTATTATTCAGGAGATTGTCCAATATCTGAATTATCTGTTTTGATATGTCCAACTGAGATAGCAATTCAAGAAGAATGTTGACATCTACTGTATCAAAAGCATTGGACACATCCAGCTGAACTGCCACAGGCCGGGATTTTCTGTTAGATCTAATGTGATCAAGCATAATTTTCACTTCACCGGTTGCAGTCAGTGCTGATGATCCCTTCCTTGCATATAAGAGAGGCCGATATATCCTGTAGAATGGCATCCTGAATTTTTTTTTTTATTATACCCTCCATGACTTTGAACAAAATTGGTGTCATCGATATCGGCCTGATACTGCTAAGAGAGGTAGGATCCCGGTTCTTTTTAATGAATGGGACCGTGGCAATTGGATATAGGTTAGGAATTACTCTTCTTTCAATGGTGAGGTAGTTGAACATGTTTAATATAATCCTCGCAGTAAAAAAAATTAAAAACTTCGGGATGGCATGAATCCCAGGATGAACACTGTCAGGGAGACCCTGCAACCTTCTGGTGATGACCTGGAATGTAATACCATGATCTGCCTCTCCGGTTGTGCCCAACCACTCCAAGGCAGGGTTTGTGCGGTAACCTAATAGCAGGTTTTGAAAGTGGCTCTATGTGTAAAATCATATTTGCATCAGTAAGGCTGCCACCACTGATGAGCAATGAAGTAGGAACTTCCTGTTTCTTTCTGGCCCCCAGAGCCCACCTGAGATAGCCCCACATCCAGCAATGTTGAGCTGGCAGGTAATTCTTTGCATGTTTTGTAGCTATTATCTCTGCTACTGCTGACTGTTTCAATCTGTATGAAGCTTTTAGATCAAGTAAGTAGTCAATATTGTGATCCTGACCATCAAAGTTTTTAATTTTCCAATTCAGGCTGTCCAATTCATGCATCAGTGTGGTTGTTCCCTTAAGCTTGAAGGTGTATTGAGTAATCAGCGACTGAATAATGCCTATAAATGTAGTCCAGGCCTCGACTGGGTGTAGGTTTATGAGGTTCACCTTGTGAAAAAGAATGTAGGCCTCTGAGAAAAATGTCTCAGTGACGTTGGTTTTAGTGAACATTCTGAGATTCCGGTTGACTTTAATTTGTTGAAAGTTGTTCAGCTCTAGGGATGCCATAATCACAAAATGATCTGAAAAGGCTGACAGTTGCAGTCTAGCCTCTATCCCATAGTGCAATTCGGCCGAGTAGAACATTAGATCAATGAGTGTGTGACTGTTTTTGTATGAATGAAAATGCATCAGGTGAAAATAAACCCCTCCCATTGAGAAATACTTTGTTGAGTATAGGTAAATATTTCTTTGTGAAGGACTCGTAGGAGATGTTAAACTCACCGAGCAGAATGGTAGGTGCATTGTTATTAATTAGTAATTAGGTTAATTGTGTGGACTATTTTCAGCAGTGTTGCATGAACATTGGGGCTGTATCCATAAATCACATTGAAAGTATTCAAGGAGAAGGTAAACTCCATGGCAATTAGGTTCTGATCTAGATAAATTATTCTGAAGGAGGTTGGAGCCAGAAGATTATTTATTATTACCTCAACTCCTTCCCTAGCAGCATGACCTGTAGATAATTGGGTGAATCCTATTTTACTAAGTTCTGATTTTATGAAGTAGTTTGAGTTTAGGTGATATTTTGTTTCGCCTCCTATGAACAACATATGTGGTGAGTTTTGCTTAACGAAATGCCTGATGGCATTAATACGACCTAGGGAATTTCATTGACAGCAGAGATTAAACATTTATTGTTATCCATTGCAAGATGGCCCGCTAGATTCCACCGCAGGTGGTTTCAATGAAGTATTAGCAGACTTTTTTTTATTAATTTCCTTGCGGATGTTTGGAGGGATGTTTAAATCTGAAGTGGGGAGATCCACAGGTAAACCATTGGTAGGATAACTAGTTACCAAATCAGATGGAAGATTAATCTTGCGTTTCTTTTCTGTGGCTCCTTTATGCTTATTGTTAGTTGCATTTGATATTGTGGGTTTGGACTTTTGCCTGTGGGAATGCTATCTCTTGTTCTCCTGAGCTAGGACTAGATACAACCCATGGTTTTTTTTTATGATTGGTGTTAGGAATGATGAATGTCTCCATCTCATCTGCAGACCAGGAAGCGGCAGAATCTACCAGTATTTGGTAAGAGTGGTATTTTCATTACTCTCAGCTATCAGTGTGTCACTAGGACTTGGTGAGATGTTATATTTATCTTGGGTGGAGTTAGGTTTCGGTATTTCCATCTTTTTTTTGGTTTGGTTTGATCTTGGTTTACATTGTTTTCACCAGCCCTATTACCAGACGCTGTGACTGAGCCGAAACCTAGGCCTTCATTCAAATTCCTAGGTTCATTATTGTGGGAATCTTTTGGTTTTGAATCCAACGGCCTTTGATTATTCTTTTGGTTTTTGTGACTATTGTTATGCGATGTGTTATGTTTGTAATCCTGATTATTGTTAATTAAGGAGGGCTGATTCCTTTCATGTATATTGTTTTGGTTTTTGTGACTATTGTTATGCGATGTGTTATGTTTGTAATCCTGATTATTAATTAAGGAGGGCTGATTCCTTTCATGTATTAGGATACTTTTTTTATTTGATGCTTTGAGTTCATCCTGCTGTTCTACATTGTTGTGTTGTGCACTCGGTTGTTGTGAAGCATGTTGCACCTCCGGAACTGAATGAGAAGTCTGTTGTTGCCTACATCTGTGAGTGTGACCTTTTTTTGACCACAAGATGTACATATACGATTCAAATACTCCTTAATCAGGTGTGTTCTTTCTCCACAGTAGAAGCACTGTGGCCTAACCCCTGAAAAAGATAATATCATGGGACAGCCTCTAGCCGACAACACTGTTGGAATATCTGTTGGCACTATTCCCTTTTTAGGAGCAGTCTAAATGTTGCTTTGTTCGAGAGAATGTTGTTAAATGTTTTGTCAATTGGAAGGTAGGTGAAACTAGTCACCTTGCCAAAGGGTTCCAATATCTCTTGTAAATAAGATTCATCTATTCCTGTAATGCAATCTTTTATTGACCCATTTAGAGTGGATGAGCTGTTTATATCTACAGTTACTATGATCTTATCATCCAATACTTTAAATTTGCTTTTAAAGTTATTTCTGCCAGCCCAGGTCTTGAATTTGACTGCTATATAGCGGTCATTCGGATGGGTAGAGATCCTATGTATTTTGTTTGCAATATTTGCTCTCCTAATTAACTCAAATAAGGCACTCATTGGAAATTTAAACAGAGCATACTTTAGGTCCGTTACTGCTAGTATAATACTCTTATCATTGCTATAGTTAGCCAGCGATTTCAGAAGCATGTTTGGAATAGTCAGGTTAAAATTTGAGACAATAGTATTCATTTGCTCCACTGAAAGTTGATTTAGTGTAATATTACTTTGAATTGGATCCACTTGCACCAGATCATCTATATGGTGTGATTGCTGTTCTATCAACTCAAGAATGTCCATTCCCACAGTTTTTTGATTTGCATTGCTGGCTTGGTGATCAGTATTGTGACCTGCAGGAAGAAAGGGTTGGCCATTGCTAGAGTGGTTAACCGACCCAGATGTGTTATTCCAGCCCGAGCTGCACTAGCATATGACATAGGAAATGTGATTCATTTAGTTTCATCAGCAGGGTTAGTTTGTAGTTTAGTATAATTTGCATTATTTGTGTGTGTGAGATTTAACAAATTGTGATCAAGTTCATCTTGTTTTCCCATCAATAAGGTATGTTTTGAAGTGACAGGAGGGGAGACATTATTATGACAAGTGTTGAGTGGTAGATGACCAGCTATGATATGAGATTCTAACTGATGTTCAAACGATTGTATTTGTAAATTATTTTTTATTTCTATTTGGATAGTGTATTTGCTTGAGCCATCCCGTGTCATTTCTAGTGCTGTTATGAACAATTAAACTGGGAAATGATTCACTATCTTTTTGACTATGATTAGATAGTAATTTTGTGCTTGGATGCTTATCATCTGGGCTTAATGCAAGGGGATTTGTATATACAGTTTTATTAGCTTTTGGCTTATATGCGTTTATAATGTTCGTTTTATCTTCTGATGTGGAAGAAAAACAGTCAGCATCATCAGCTAGCACCCTCTGTTCACCAGAAATGGGTTGATTTTGAGTTAACTGGTATGTTAGTATATTTTGGGGCAGGATTTTGGATGTTTGATGACTCCAACTGGGGTTGGATTTAGGTGTATTGTGCGACTTCCGGTTATTAAGTTTGGTTTTGCAGCCATTGGCAGTGCCATCCGCCTTCACATGTACGATTGACATATTCTCAGATATTGATGTATTAAGTATGGAATGGTTTTTTTTTTTCAACATTATTTCCTTTTTCCTTTTCATTAGATTCCGGATTATTCCTACTATGACCTGATTTATTGAGATTGTCCGATTTACAATCATTTTCCTGATAGTTATACTCATCGGGAGTCTCGTAATTGATATATAATGGTCTTTGTTACATTAGTTCCAGAGCACAAGATATCGGCATTATCGGAATTGGGATTTGTATTTATTTCTACTCTGTCTTCTATTGTGATTTCATTACTAATAATGGGGTTTGCCTCATCAGATAGAACTTTAGTTTTATTTTGTTTTGAAATATTAGGTGCTGTTTCATAATTGCTCTCACTGTTTTCAATTATTTCTATATGTTGTGTGTCTCTGCTATCGCTATTACATTTATTAAGAGCCTTAGACTTAAGCTTTACATTCGTATTTTTATTCGCACTGTTAATTCTATTGCTTCTACGTTTTGTCACTTTGACTACAGCGCCAGTCGTATCAAAGCATGGCGAGCAGTAATCTAAAGTGATACCGTCATTAATTATTTCATTTGACTTTCCGGTGTTTATTTCTAGAGGTTTTTTATCAGTGTATTTTTTTTCTTATCAATACCATTATTATTAATTTTGTAGCAGGTTTTTTTATTAGATTTTTTAAATAATCTAAGCGACTGTTGTTTCTTCTTATTATGATTCATTTTTTTATACTTGGTAAATGCATTGAAGCTGCTGGCTGTATCATCGCTGATTTTTGCCGGAATGTTAGCCGTGATAGGAACTAATTTATCTGTAAGTAAATTTTTGATTTTTTTAATTTTGGGGGAGTTTGAACAATTGTAACTTTTAATTAATTTCAGACATTTGTTATAGTTGGTCTTAATATTACTTGAGCTTTGCATGGAATGTATATAGAGACTATTTGTTTGCTCTTCTGCAACAGGCCCTGTTTTACCGCAATCAAAGTGCTCGGCGTTTTGTGTAGAGCCTAGGTTCATGTTATAGTGCGGGCTTGTGGTTACGTTCATATTTATGTTATCTTGTAACTCGTTATTTTTATTTATTTTTCCTAAATTAGTTATATTAGACATATTTAAGGATTGTCCAAAAGGCATATTTTGATGTTGATTCAATGGATTTGGTGCTTCAGTAAGATTGCTACAGCTGGCTGTTTGTATTTCTGCATTAGGTGAACTTCCAATGAAGTCTCTGGTGCTAATGTCTACCATTAGACCTTCGATCACGTCTTCAAGAGGTTTTTTCTCTACGACATATTTTATAGTTTTATTTTTATTTATTTTTTTTTTAAGCAAAAGAAACGGATCCTCTTTTTTGGATCTTGTTAAAATACTCCAAGAACCTTTGTTAGATTTATTTTGTATTTTAATTTTCCTATTACTAGAATGATTTTGCTTTGTAATTTGGTCTATGTTAGCCGCCTTTATGCACGGAACAAATTTTACATTATAATTCAGATTGTCAGTAACCGAACTCACATCCATTTAGATAAACTTTAAGAACCCCTTACCTTAAACGATTTCAAGGCCTTTTTTCCGATGGTAATAAATTTGGGGAATCTTTAATAAAAAAAAACTTTGGGAGCTCAGGAAAGTGCTTCCTACTCAGACTATGGTAGGTGGCATAGATGATTTATATCTAAAGATCATTAACATGCATACTCACAAAAATGGTTAAATACATAATCTTTCACTTGACAAATGAAAATTTTTATATTATTTTTTAATATCTCCTATTCTTTAAATCAAGTAATGCTTCTAGTATAATAGTCATACATTTAGACTAAAATCTTAAATATTATCTATGTTTTAATTTCGATTTGTTTTCCAAAAATTACATTAATAACCAACTTAAGTCTTACTTCATTTTAATAGTTGTATGCGTATTGAATAATAAATAAATTGCATTGATAATTAAAATTATTAAAGAGGAAGACAAATTAGGTATCTAACAATATGTTACTGTTATTTTTTGGGTATTAAAATAAGTAAAAGTTATTTGATTAGATAATTTTAGAGAAGACTTATTTATTGTATTCATTACCAGGTTCAGCACTTAACTTGAGATTACGGTTTTATTCTCCTGCAGTGTATTTTTTAATATTCTCATGATGACAAATGAAGACTTAGGATTTAATAAGCATTGTAATTATTAGATGATATCCAACTATTACTTTTATAAACTATGCAATACATGGCAAATCCAATAGTTTGATGGCTTCGTTCATTTAGTATACCATTTGTTGATATTCATTTTATTTGTTCTTATAGACACCAATTGGGGAGGATTTATGTTGCTCCCCTCCCATGTGAATTTTACTCACAATACATTGTATTTTCCATCAAAATTCCACAAACTATTAATGAAAAGTAAATAAATAAAACAAAAATTTTGAAGAAAAATAAAGTGTATGTGTTCTTTTTGCTGATCTTGTTTCTGTTAGTTAATAACAACAATAAAGCAGTCTTATAAACATTTCCTCATGAAACATGAGATCTGTCTTTTTGTAACCTTAATAAAGTCATTGCTATTATTTAATACGACTTTAAAAAAATATTTTAGCCATTCATTCATTCAAAATTCAAATATATTTATCAAACATAGGATTTTTAATTGTTGTCTTTATTTATTCATTTGTGTACTATATAAGGATAATAAATGATTTCTGTGTATGTCACATTACATATATGTAACTATTTATTTAAGTAAGATGAGAATTACTTCCGTGTTGTTTACATCCTGTTTTTGACATATATTTCTGACTAAAAAAGAGATAATCTTGTTAATAAAATATATATATATATTGGCTCTTAAAATAAAGTGCATAAATTCAAACTTTTTTTTAAAAAAAATAGTCAACTGTTAAAGTAGAAGCACAACCTTTTGAGTGGTGGTGCTTTTTTATTTTCACTGTTACTTGTCTGACTAATGACAGCTAGTATAGGAATTGAAGCTGTTGCCTTTAGACTGACTTTAGCCTTTTTTGTCAAAACAATACTCAGTTGAAAATGTATACTTATTTATCAGAGCTTATTTGGTTATTCTTTTTTTTTTCCTTTTTAAGGACAAGTTTACTGAATGATTTTTAAATATGATGAATTATCACACTAGATTGATTTACGGAATTATGTATATTGCAATGTGAATAGCTTCTTTAAATTAAAGTACATGAAGTAACACAAAACGGTTCTATTTTCTGCAATTTTTTTACATTATTTTCATCTTAATTAAAATAATTTAAGATTTTTAATTCAATTAGATCAATTTTGTTTTATTCAGTTATCTTTATTTTTATCTAATTAATTTCCTTTGCTTGAACTGTATTCAAAATTGTTTAATTTTGATCTGATTAATTGCGTTAAATATTTTTTCTGTTTGTTTTTAATAAAATGAATTTTAAAATTTACCAATAGTAAAATCTTTTTTTTTTTTTTAAATCCTCTATTTATTACTCTCTGAACAATCTAAAAATATCAACTTAAATGTCAATCATATTCATGTCATTATTACAAAATCTTTTAATTGTTATATATACAAAAAAAAACTTTCATATTCACCAGGTATGCTGCCAATGTGTATGAATATTAAATGTAATCTAAATACTGAAGAACTTTTTTTTTTTTTGAGAATTCATGTGTGATCTCACTATGATGTGAAAAAATTACAGAATGAAAATTTAGAATTTCATGCAGATTGAAGTGAAAGTTCTTTTGTAATCGACAAATATATAGAATATATAAAGTTACATTTTATTATTTATAAAAATAAAGTTTTAATCCATCAATATTTGTATTATGAAAACTATTTATTTGTTCTTTTTCATTATGCAATTAGCATTTAAAGCAAAGTTTAGTTATGCTACTTAACCTTCAAGTTATATACACATTTAAAACACATAAATAATGACAAGTGAAAAATACCAATTATTCCTAAGATGCATTTCTGGTTGAATTAACCATCTTTAGTTGACCTAAGTCATACCTTTCAGTTATCATCTTTGTAATTTATTATTTATTTGAAATAAATTATTACAATTCAATTTTAAAATGCTATATTTTTGAATACACTCATTTTATATCATTTTTAACAAATGTATTATCTAAATATAATATTGTTAATTGAGTCTGTTCAAGAAATGTGATTATTGTAAATTCACTTGTAGTAAAAGTTTAATTATCTATATATTTGCAAAAAAATAAAAATTTAAACAATTCTGTTTAATATCAACATTATTATTGTTGTTACTGCTGCTACTATTATTATTCAGCTGTTAAAATGTTACTTTTCTGTCAATAACAATTGTGATTATATTATTGTTGGCAATTGAACTCATAATGCAATGGGTAGCACATTTGCTTTATAATCTGGGTTTAAATCCAGGCCTGTTAAATTTATAATAAGGTTTGGGAGGGGAGAATCAGATACATTTTCCACAGCTAAACCAAGTAATCATTCAGTATTGATTGGTAAATGAGTATTTCGCTTTTTTCTTTAATTAATGGATAAGACAAGGATAGAAAACTTGCTCAAACTTGATAGATGTCTTTTTTTCCCCACAGTTTTTTTTTTGGGGGGATGCTCTTGGAAAAATCTATGTTCTGCAGTAGACTAGTTAAAGATTTTTTTTTATTTTTAAGAGGGCTTTTTCACTTTTCTACTATTTGTTTATTTTTGACTTAAAAGTTTTAATATTATTATAATTATTTATGGCATTAATGTTTAATTTCATTGTTGATTTATGGATATAAAATTGTTTAAAAAGTTATTTTGTCCATATAGTGCCAATCTCCACTTTCCGTAATTGAATTTCACAGATAAATAAATTTGAAAAAATTACCAAATATTTTTATGGAAATTAATAGAAATTATTTTCCCATATATATATTATTATTATTTAATCGTGAATTTTATAAATTATGACAAAAATAATGAAATAATGGTTAACTTCAATAATAATAATAATAAAACATTTTGTGGTCCTTTCAATTAGAAAATATGTAAATAATAATAAAGTTTGACAAAATACACAATCAAATCAACTATCCTTTGGTTCATCATCGCTATTTTTTGGAATTGTGAATGGGACATAAATCTTTTTCCCCCACAGCTGGTCTGATGTAGTGGCTGTGAATAATTAGAGAGAATGAAAAGAAAGGAGGATAGTTTCTGAGGAAACTCAGTATTGTTCCTTCCAGATTCCTGTTTGAAAACTTTTTGCTTTGAAAAACTATGTTGCTGGTAGAACCAGTGAAACTCTTTTCCTCCTCTTTTATAACAACTTCCTATTCTTTTGTATTTGGAAGGAAGACTTGTAATGCATATTTCTAATCTGATGGAAGTGAAGGAGTAGGAGGTACTTTTGATTCCTATTAATTTTCTAAAAAACGTATTTTTCCTGTTTATGGGTAAGAAGAATTAAATTATTGTAGAAAATATATTTAAAAATATATGTGAGACCGTAACTAATACGTTCAAATGTAATTTACTTAAGTGTTGTAAAAGCACGCACACACACACATGAAATATTGGCTTCAAATCTGATTTATACAAGAATTGGTTGGAGATGTTTGGTAATCTAATTTTAAAAATATCTGTTCAACACAGATATGATTATAGATTTGAATTCCGAGGTCTGTTATAAAATATTCATGACGAATTCTCTATTTTTGTATCAAAATAGAAAATGAAAGTAATTTTAAGTAACCACTGCAAGCAGAAAGATTTATTCACAAACGTTGACGGATTGCGGAGGAATAGATATGGCTTACCAGAAAGATTGTCGTCTGACAGCTAAAGATAATTTTATTGTTATTGTTGTTTTTCATTTCCATAGTCTTCCAATTATGAATAGCTATTTATTTATATACAGATCTTTTTGAGATAAATTGATAGCATCGATTAGTGGCATATAAGATATTATTCATACAAAAGTAGAAAGATGAAAATTAAGAAAAAATAAGTATTAAAACACTTCATGTTCTTAATCTTCAGAAATACTCCCTGAATTTAAATTAGTACTTGTTTTTAAAATACTAATAAATTTTGAAGATGTTTCAGACTTGAATAAAATTAGTAAGAAGATAAGTAATACATTATAAAGAAGTGCAAAAAAAGATAACTGGTACAAAAAAAAAAAAATACCAATAAATTTCCTATTGAAACAAGCCAATGTATTTAGAAAAAAAGAAGGATGAAAATATTTTTAAATAATCCATAAACGAGAATTGAATATCTAGAATTTTGTAAAATGGTATGAAAAGGAGCTAATAATGATAGAAGAAAATAAAAGTCTCAAATGTGCAAAACAAAATCTTGACATTCATGTGAAGTTATTTTTGCAATAAGAAGGATGAAATTATTACTATAGAAATAACATCGTTAAATGTGAGAAGTTCTATAAAGAACTATATAGTAGTCAATAAGAATAAAACAAATTTCCCCTACAATTTTTACATCTTCAGAATTTTTCAGCAATTTAAATGATGAAGTGAGACATATAATTAAATCTATGAAGATGGAAAAAATCCAGAAAATGATGAAATTATAATCAATATTTTAAAAGATAGTTGTTGGCAAAGTTATGTACCAAATGTCTGAATGATAAAGATTTACAAGATGATTGGAAGAATGATGTAGGAATATTGATATTTTAAAAAGATGATTAAAAAAATATTAGAAATTGCAGACCTATTAGTCTTTTATCAGTGCTATACAAAATCTTTATTAAGATAATTACAAGTCATCTGTGGCAAACTTTGAGGTGGATTTAAAAGAGATTTTAACAAAGTAATATCCAAGTATTGGGAGAAGCTTTAGAAGGAATCAGTGAATGTAAATTGTGATTATGCTTTTGATTTACAGATTATGAAAAAACATTTGATTTTTTAAACATTTCTGCTGTGATTAAAACATTGGATGATCAAGATATAGACCTGGAATATTGTTGTTTTCTGATGAATATTTATAATATATGAATTTTTTGTAATATGTGAAATTTACAGGCTTTTTCATACCTGCATTTTAATATGTAATATATAGGAAGTTTGAACTCAGATTTTCACATGACCTTCAACTATCTACACCATCTCATACTGCTGACACATTTGATCACACAATGTCAAAAAGATAATCACCAATATATGTATTTCGTGCTAAGCCAGCACTCGTCAGTTGGTCCAGATTATCATCTCCACACATATATACAATCAATGCTCTTGAAAATGTAACAACAATGTATAGTAATACTAATATTGAGAAGAATGTGTGTTACGAGTGGATTCTATATCTCCAAAACTTTTTCAGAAGTTTTATTAAATATATTTTGTGGACTAAAATGGAAAGAAAATAAAAGATTGATAATTATAAATTAAATGAAGTAGCAAGTACAAATATCTTGGTCAAATTATTAATACAAATGGAAACATAATGAGTGAACTTAATTATAAAATTAAACTTGGATGGAGTATTTTTAGTGAAAATAACTTAATATTAAAGGAAATATTTCTGTGTTTCAAAAGGAAAGTTTTTAGTAAATGTATTTACCAGTTGTTACTTATGGATCTGAAACTTGGACATTTAAGAGGAGAAATTCAAAGACCTACTCAATGAAATATGGGGAGATTTATGATCAGATTGACAAAAAGAGGTCAAAAATAAAATATGCAATTGAAATAATAAGCAGATATCATTGACAAAATTGAAAGAATTGGGAAACTAAAATACAGCTTATCTGGACATGTTGCTAGAAAAAATGATAATATATTTATAATTAAATGTTAACCTAGATCCCAAGAGATTATAATAGACCTAGAAAAAGACCACATTTGAAATGGATGAATGAAATAAGAAAGTTTTCTGGTGATTGTGTAATAGAGGGGATAGAGATCAGAGAAACTGTGCTAAACTTGGAGAAATATTCATCCAACAGCGTATTAATAATGATTGAAAATGGTGATGAGTTAGCAGTATGCCAACAACATGAAAAATTTGTTTTCTTCAGGTAAAAAAAACATCCACCACAAAAATATAAAAAAATAGAGAGACAGCTACTAAATAATATATTCTAAATGCATTTTCGGTCTTTATCTCCCTTTTCAAAGACAACAGTTATAATTTTTTTTTTTAAAAAAAGGATATATTTCAAATCTCCAAATAGAATTTATGAAATTATCACCTTAATTGTGCATATTTCAAACTGTACTTAATTTAATGTTATTAGACTTTCTATTTATCACAAAGTTATAATTACTAATAAACCAAGTCTCTTTAAATTTGCATTTCCTATCATTATGTTCACTGCAAACCATTTTTATCTCTCTAGTATTAAAGTCATGATCCAAGAACACTGATGACATTGAATTGTAACAATGTAGATGCTATTTAAGTCTTACATAATGTTTTCTCGGGTTACACTGTTGTAAACGTAATGGTAATTTTGCTGCTGATACTTAATTAAATAAACAATACAAGAATGTTTCATAGGATCAATTTTATCTTTAATATTATTAATCAAATGGTTTAATATAATAGGTAAATGAAAACATACATTTCATTTTTTTATTTCACAGTTTCTTCATTTTTTTTTTTTAGAAATGGAAGATATGTAAAAAAAAAGGCCATCCACAGTTTATTATTCATAATGTGATTTTTATTAAATCTTTATCACAAATATGCTTAATATGTTTAAATAATGCATATTTGTTGTAATCCATCCTTATTAGTTTGGGCTTATACTTGTAAATATCTTTTTTTATATAAATTCATATCTATACAAATAATGGTTCATGTGCAGAAAAGTTTTGAAATCTGCATATTTATATCCTGGATAAATAAAAGAGTTCGGATTGATATAGTTTTTAACAATAATAGGTTCAGATATTTATTGTACACCTGGGTCTCGTTTTATGCGGATTATTTTAATGCGATTTTAAAGTTATGTGATTCATGTTTCTTCTTAATATTTTTCGTATTTCACTATATTTATTAGATATCAAGAAATTTAAATTATTAATAACTTATTTTGATTTGAAATACTTTTTTTTTTTTTCAAAAACATAATGTTATATTAGCAGCTAACATGAATATGGCCTGAAGCTATATTTAGAATAAATAACCTACTTAATACTAATGAGTAAATAATAATAATAGATTTATACTTACATATAAAAATATTGCAATAAATATTTAAAAAATTTAAACTTTTAAAATGTATTTTGCTAGGTATAATAGAAATAAATAATCTAGGTTTTTAAAATAAAGAACGAAGATTTTATTGATTTTATAAACTGAAAATAATATTTTTAATGATAATGTATAATCTTTTTGTTTTGATTGTGATCCTCATTTATTTCAGTAGTTAACAACAGAAAACCATTAACACAGCACAAGACTGAAATTGGCATTATTTGTGTAAATATGATGGATCAGAATATGGTAAAATTTAGAGTGGGGAATGGAAAATAAAGTGGCTAATAAGTTTCTCTGGGCATAATTGCTGAGAGATTCTTGACTTTGTTCAAGAAGAAGCTACATCACATTGACGAATCTGATTTCTTAACAGTTTACAAATGAACCGCACATTCGAAAATTAGCGATAATGATTAAAATATTTATGAAAAAATGTCTAATTAAATACTGTAGTTAATAAAAAAAAGTAAAAAAAGTTTGTCTTGTACCAATTTTTTTTCAAATATTTGATATTTTTTATTAGTCATACTTTATTTCCTTATTTTTTTAATGTGAATTTTAAAGTAATTTTTCCTTGTTGCTTTGCTTTTATGCAAATTCTGAAAATTACAGACTCTATCTCCCATTATTCAAGGTAAGTTAAGTCTATTTTTGTGTTTAATGCAGGTTTTCTGTGGAACCTATCTACCGCATAAAACGAGACCCAGGTGTATTTATTTATCTCATGATCAATTGACCAGTTTAAGAATGGATCGTCATTCACTTTATCAAAAATATCTAAAATTATTTTCAAAGAACCACAAATAAAACATTATCAAAATATCTCATGTGTTCAGTGTTGTTATTGTCACTCAGCATAAGTTGTACAATTTTATTCTCAATGTGAGTAACTTTCAAACTACAGATTAAAGTACTTACTGAAATTCCCATCAGCCATGATAGTTCTGTTTTATAAAATTAGCCATTGAAAAATGATAATATCTTCACTAATGGTCAGCATTCACAATAAATTCTGTCTTTTTCTCTTCAGGGTTTCTTTTTACTAAGCAAATAATGACTATTTATTAGAGGAAAAAACATGATATTCCTAACCTAGAAAACTCATTGACATTAAAAGAAGCCATTTTAAAGCCACTCTTGATTTGAATTTAAAATATAAATACACTCAAAAAATGATGTAACTGCAAATTTATCAAAATTTGGTTCATCTTATACTCTTCTAGAAATGTTTTATAGCCTCTTCATAATATGCACCTTCAAAGTCAGTCATAATATAAGTCTTAAAAGATAATATGTATATATCTGAATTAATATGGGTGGGTTACAACAAATATGCATTATTTAAACATGTTAAGTATTTTTATGATAAATTAAGTTATATATCTTCTATTTCTACCAAAATGAAAAAAAAATTAGGTAATAAAGAATATAATGTGTGCTATATTTCATCTACTATATTAAACCATTTGATTATTAATAAAGATAAAATTTATCCTAAGGAAAATCTTTGCATTTTTTATGTAAGTTAATTCATGTCTACTATTGTGAATTCAGTACAAACATTAAGATAAGATTTAAACAGCACATATATATTGTTACAATAAAACTAAGTTGGATCCTATGTTTTCAATTCTATTAAGACTAAAAATGATTTGTCTTTGATTGTAAATGTAAAATTAAAGAGGTTTGATTTATTAATAATAGTAACTTTGTGATGAATAGAAAGTCTGATATAATTCACTTAAGTACAGTTTGGTATATAAACAATTAACATACAATTTCAAAACTTTCATTTAGAGATTTGATGTATATATTATTTTTGATTGTTAAAAAATTATAACTATGGCTTTTGACAATGATGCTCAGCATTGAAAATTGATTTTGAATATTTATTATGTGTGTGTGTGTGTTATTCTTTTTCCAAAAGAAGATTGTAATATTTAGATAATAGGTTTCATGACTGAACCCTTGGTCATTGCCTTCTTGTTTAAAAATTATTCTAGCATCTCAGAATTTACAGTTACATAGCTATTAATGAAAGTAATATAGGATAGTGTTAGTAACTAAGAAATTGTCAGGATTAAAGTTTGATTCAGTTACCTTGTCTTTCATAGAAAGTTTAATCTAATTGGTAGATAGCTTCAAGTATTTTTTATGATAGAGATGGTCTTAGAATGGAAGATGATAAGTGCATGGTATTGGATCTGCTATGAGATCTAATTTGTAATTGTCCATTCTGAGCAGTGGTATCTTTAGTAATTTTATCAGTGCATATTCACCAGTGTTTAATTTAAAAATTACCATATAGATATGCAAAATATTATCAATTCTGTTAAATCATTGGATAGCATTTATATGACAATTATGAATTTTTGAACATATGAAGAGAATATATTGTATTAATCTTTTGAATAATAATACAGAAGTTTGTATGACTGATTTTAATGATACATATATTTTATTGACTTGTTTACACTTAAATAAAATGTCTTGTTTAATGAAGTTAAAATTTCTATTTATAATCTTAAAAATGGAAACTGGATTCTGATAGTGTCCTTGGGGACATTTTAAAATATCGTGATATTTTAGCTTCAAAACTAATGGATTTTTTTAAAAAAATCATTTGAAGCTCAGAAGTTGTGCAGCTTGATCTTAAGGATGCATTTATTGTTTTTTTATAAAAAAAAATAAGTGATAAAAGTAATTACAATAATTATCATTAAATATCACTGTTATTTCATTACAGCAAATGTCCTGTCAAAGATATTATCCAATCATACATGCAATTATGAAAGACTATGATTTATGAGAATCATGAAGTATTTTTGTTATCACATAAATGATAAGAAAAATTATGTTTAAATATATCTTTTTGATTGAATTATTTGATTCAGTTTATCAATGTGTTTTGTTCTGTGGCAGTGTTTTAAAATGCTTGTTACCATAGAACACTCATGTTCTATTAGAGTATGAGAGAAAGTATTACTAGTGGTGAAACATTTAAGAACTTTGACATGTAAATGGTATATTCACTAGCTTCAAATATATTTTTTATTTTAGTAATAGAGGTCTTTAAACAGCTTTTAGGCAGCTTCAAAAAATTGACAATGGATTAAAAGAAAAGTTACAGCTGAAGGTTATGATATTTTTGTCAGTTGAAAAGAAGATATCTCAAAGAAAATACTCTTCCCAGCAATTATGATGAAAGACATTGATTGTTTTGATTTTGATGTAATTTTTTTAATATTTTCAAAAGGCAAATGTCATATTTATTATATTCTGATAAATAATAACAGTTTAATCTTAAATTTAATGTTGAATACTTATAGCCAATGAAAACAAATAAAACTCTTACCTGTACAAGAATTAAAGATGAATGTGATCTCAGATTTTCTAATTGTACTCCCAATTTTCTATCTTTGAATTAATAATTAATCTCACCCCTTCTTCTTTTATATAGTTACTTTTTTTAATGTTTTGGAGTTTTGATATATAATTATGCAAGTTAGTAAACTAGTCTTTATAGATAATATTCAAAATATTAACCAGTGATAGAAGAAAAATATTCAACAACTTTTGGCTTGAATATATGTCAATTCAAAAATATGGATCTATTTAATTGTTGTAATACTTTTCTTGGTAGAAGAATACTTGGCAGCTGGATTTTATTCACAATATATTTTCCCCCAAAATAATGTTTCAAAACTACATTAAATGTTGCAGGAGTTAATGGGTTAAAAGTAAAAGAATATGACTACTTATAAATAAAATGATTAAGTTGGACTTCACCTGTAAATTGTAGAAACAACCTTTTGAGTTGGAAGACTAAAATTCTGTGGCAAAAATTAATATATTTTGGGCATTGATTTTTTGGAAAAAAAAATTGTGAGATTGAAGACTAAATACATAATGGTCATTCATTTATGAAATGGATTATACATAGTAGGTCATGTTTATAAACTGAGAGTTTTACAAAAATAAGAAATAAATATTGATGGTAATGAATAAATTTAAAATTATAAATATCTTGGACAATTATTAATTTATATGACAATTTGATGTTTAAATTAGTCTTAAACTTAAATGATGTACTTTAAACTATTTAATAAAGTGAAACAATGGCCTTCAGTCATTCAAATCCAGTGAAATCATGCTTATGCAGCTATTGAGATCTTTTACTAATTTTTTTAAGTAGCACACTTGTATACTTTTAGTTATTGATTTTTTATTTAAAAAAAAATGTAAATGAAGTCAACATAATTAAATAATGATAAAATCAAATATTTTAGTCATGTTTCCATATTTTTGATAGATTTAGTTCTTTGAAATTTATTGTGAGATTTTTTTTTTTTTTGCAAAGTTTAGTAAGATTTATGTTTATTTTTATACAATAATTGTGTAATAATTATTAAAAATCAAAAGTATACATGATTACACTTATTTTATACTATGTTTTATTTTTAAAAATTAAAGGTAATAATTTTTAGCATAATATTAACATAGAAATAAGAGGTTGTTAATACATCATTACTGGAATTGTGTTAGGATTTTTTGAGATAGTCTGAAAATTGTAAAACAGTTTTAATGCACAATTTCATAGATTTTATCAAAGATTAACATTTATTTGTTTATGTTTTAGAATAAATTTGAATCACAAAAGATTTTTTATTTATTTTCTGAAGTCATTTTTCTACTGTTGGTGGTATAAATGATGAAAGCATTTTTTATCATTTTTCAATATTTGTAAACTATCAAATCAAGTCCAGTTTATTAAATTCTGATATAGAATAACCATTTAAAATTACAGAAACTTAACAGGGAGATCAATGGACCTTATCATAGTGAAGGAGGGTTAATATTAATTATTTTTAAAAAAATTACATATTTATCCAAAAAGTATGTTTTTTTAATGATAAAATAATATAGAAACAAAGATGTATATCAGAATTAACAGACAGAATCAAATTTAAAACTACAATTTTAAAAAAATTATGTGAATGTGATAATTTAACTCTCACTTGAATATTAAGAATCCAAAAGAGGATGGTAATTCTAATAATATATTATTAGTAAGAGAATATGTGCCTTCCTTCACTTACAATTAGTTATTTTTATTGTTCACAAATCTTTTTGGTCTACATTACAAATTTGTTTTCATGAACTTTAAAATTTATATTTTATTTATAACAATGGTTGTGCTACAATGCAGATAAAAAAAAAACATTTGAATCTCCCATTTGCATGTGTGCAGCACATATATGTGTGTCACTGGAGAAATAAAAATATAAACTACTTAAAGATTTAAAAAAAATTCATGTATATTATTAAATATTGTTTTGAATATTTGAGAAATGAGGAAATGATAATAATATTGTAAAGAAAGAAAGAAAAATGCTCGGTGTGCAAAAGAATTACATAGTTTTTAAAATATATATATTTAAATTTGAACCTGTTCTAGTTTGCTTTTCCTGAACTGAGTTTTAAATAAAATTCCTCACATTTCTTATTAAAACTGGATGGCAAACCTAAAAATAAGATTAAAGTTTTAGAATTGATAATATTTTAGAAATTATAATTTAAAAAAGTATAAATCAGCAATGAATTTTTCTTCTTGCTATCTTAATAAAATGTAAATAAAGAATGAGAGAAGAAGACAGGCTATTTGCATCTCTTCTTTTGTTTATAAAAAGCACGATATAATTTATTAAAATTTGTATCCACAACATGTTTTGGAGAGAGTAAAGGAGGTTTTTTTTCAAAAAATATATTTTTGTAATGATAGCAATGGTTATATATCCCCTACCTTGTGACTTATATGTTGTTTGAAACTCATGTTGTTTGAGCAACATCAATTTGGTATAAATATGTCAGAAACAAGAAACTAGGCAATCTTATTACTATCATTGTAATTCTAGGAGCAAACAATTGTTGATTAAAACCCTTTTTTTACCATAAGCCATATTTTATTGACTGTTCTTCATTTATTTAAAAGAAATCCTTCTACCATGTGTCGCTAGGTAACCAAGAATTACACCAGTCAAAATGCCTGGAAAATGCAGTCAAATCCTGAAAAAACAGTTTATGCAATGCCTCTATAATGCCATAGAGGAAGAAATTGATAATGCCACATAAATGACCTAAGACCTACAAAAATTATACCATATATAACATTGCCAGTGCTGCTGTATTTACTCTGTCTAACATCACCAGTGTTCAAGCAGAAGATCATCATTGGAAAAACTAAGGAAGACAACAGTAAAATATTAAAAAAACATTACCAAATAAAAACATGATTAGTGACTGATTCAATATATGTAATGTGATAAGATCGTATCATTAAAAGTACTTACTATAAGTCCTTAAACTTGAACCCTAGCTTAAAATATTTTTTGTTACTATAATATTTTTGTATATGTTTTGATAGTTGTAACTATATATGCAACCATTTTATTTATTCATTATTAAAAATGTAGGGCATTTGAACACAAACTTTCAAGCATTCTTCAACTATCCACACTCTCATACCACTGATACACATGACCGCATACATGTAGAAGAGATAAATAATCACCAATATATATATTTTGAGCTATACCAGCACTCATCATTTGGTCCAGATCATCATCTACCATAGGCTTCAATCTTCTCCAACTCTTCAACTATCCATACCATTGAAAATCTGATGATAGAATGCCCAAATCTCATGCTGATGCCTATATATTTAAATGGATAAGGTCCTATACATGAGGGGTCAGAGCGACTTGAAGTCAACATGAGCATAACAATAATATTGGCATCAGCATGGGATTATCTTTTCTATGTGTGTGTGGTCATGTGTATCAGTGGTATAAGATAATGTGGATAGTTGAAGGGTGCTTTAAAGTCTGTGTTCAAATCCCCTATATTTACAATTAAGCTCCATGTATAAGAAGAATGCCTGTATCTCAAATATTATTCATTATTAATAATTTTTTTTTTTTATTAATCCATTCAGTTTGTTTGTAACTCAATCCAAATATATTCTTTTTACATACATATGCTAGTTAATAACCTCAGTCTTTTGAAAACATGCAATTCATCAGGGGACATGCTGGGATAGCAGTAATAATTGATGATCATCATTCCTTTAAAAACGTTTTCCAAAAATAAACTTTCTCTTAGGATGTTTGTCACCTTTGTGTTTCTTTTTATTGAAATTGAAAAACAAATAAATTATTTTTGTGAATACTTGCATTTTTAAATAATAAATCATCATCATCACATTGGTTAATATTATATATTTGAATTTTATTAACTATTTAACTTATATATTTGAACAAAAGTTTACGGTTCATATCTTGAAGATCTCATTCTATATATGTGTATGTCTTTGATTGTAAGACAAGGTGACTCCATATCTCCAAAACTTTTTACAGCAGTGCTGCAACAAATATTTTGTGGATTAAAATGGGAAACTAAAGGAGTGAAAGTAAATGGAGATTATTTAAGTCATTTAGATGTTGCAGATGATGTATTTGTTTTTGCAAATAATGCTTCAGAGCTGCAGGAAATGTTGCAGGAATTATCAGATGAAAGTAGGACTAAAGATAAATGTTAAAAAGACTAATATTGAATCGATTTGCTCAAAATATGAAAATAAAGATTGATTATGATGAATTAGAAGTTAACAGTTACAAATACCTGGGTCAGATTATTAATACAGATGGAAACATAATGGATGAAATTAATCATAGAATTAAACTTGGTTGGAGTGCTTTTGGTAGAAATAACTTGATACTAAAAGGAAATATGCCTGTGTGTTTGAAAAGGAAGGTATTTAACAAAGGTGTTTTGCCAGTTCTTACTTATGGATCTGAGACTTGGATACTTAATAGAAGAGCAATACAGAGACTTCAGATCACTCGAAGAAGTATGGAGAGATGCATGCTGGGAGTAACAAGAAGAGATCGAAAACGCAATATACGAATAAGAGAACAAACAGGTGTTACTGACCTCATTGAAAAATTAAAAGGTTGAAGTGGAGTTGGGTTGGACATATTGCTAGAAGAGATGATAATAAGATGAACAATTGAAGTGGAGTTGGGTTGGACATATTGGTAGAAGAGATGATAATAAGATGAACAATTGAAGTCTTAAACCAGATTCCAAGAGATTGTAAGAGACCCAGAAAAAGATCATATTTGAGATGGATGGATGACGTGAGAAAGTATGCAGGGGTGATGCGAAGAAGAGAAGCTAAAGATCGGAGAAGTTGGATTTAACTTGGAGAGACCATCATCCTGCAGTGGATTGATAATGGTTGATGATGATATATTCTAGATACAAACATTTCTGTCATTTAATATAAATATATAAACTTCCATCTACCAGATTCAAAAATTGCCGTCATAGTATATATAGGTAGATAAATTTATAAGTTTTTACTAATACAGGATTTCTTTTTTTTTTTTTAAAGATAAAATGTATGCATCAGTAGTTTTGTGCTCATGTTTTTATTTTAAAAACTTTTTGGAAAAAATGTTTTTAAAAATAATGTAACTTTTTTTAAACTATTTCTTTAAAACATATTAAACTTTTTTTTATCATTTTTTTGCTAAGAGATAGATTTAATATCTAGACTAGTGATTCTTCATTTTTCCAAAATATGATGGAACACTTTTTATTATAGAAAAAATTTATGGTACACTAAAATCAATAACATATATATATACACATACACACACGCAAACAAGACAACTTAGTCTTAAAACTAACAATAAAAATATGGATCAATATTATCTTTATTAAAAATTATAGATTATATGATAATAAAAAAGCAAACATTAATTTAGAAAAGTGATTAATTGTAAAAACAAAAGTAGTGTGTATTTGTTTCTTCGTCATTGATATCACTCCCACTTTTCCTTTTTCATTAATACTCATGTAAAATAACATTTTATTAGTTTATACAATTATAGTGATAAGTAAATTATTTCTATTACTATAGATTTTAACTAATTATCATAACTTCTAATAGAAATTGAAAATAAAATTGTTTATTATTAATAACTGAAACACAGGCTTGTTATATACCTGTGGTTATATATATGTAATATAGGGTATAGGAGCACAGACTTTCACACCACCCACCTCTCTCCATTCTATCTAATAACACTGATACACCTAAACACATATATGCTGAAAAGATAAATAATCACCAATAGACGTATTTCATGCTAAACCAGCAATCATCAGTTGGTCCAGATTATCATCTTTACACACATATATAGTATAAGTGCTCAGATATACTGATTTTAAAATGTTAGAAATAATTGAATGTTTAATCTTTGGAAATATCAAAAAACACCAGACATAAAGGATTAAGCTTCAATTTTAAATCAGTCATCTCTTAAGTATGTTAGTATACCATTGCAATAAATTGCATGGACTAATTGGAATATTGAATAAACAAGGGTCTTTATTGCACAAATGTTCATAATAAGTTTGAGCAATTGAAAGTAGATCTGGGCATAGTCCCCAGATGTTAAGCTCCGAAGTCTGCCATTTTACCATTGCACCAAATCATAAAGGTAGTTATATTGCAGACATATTTGGAATCAGTATCAACTGCATCACAAATAGATGAGTTCAGGTAATTCATTCCAATTTGTAAATTTGCTGGGTTATAAATATCTGTTCTATAGTATGTTGAGTATTTTTCCCCAATTTTTATTCTACTTTGGGAGCATTGTTTTATTTCCCAATAAGTTTTTGTCACATCATGGAACACTTGTAAACATTTCACAGTTTTTATTAAGAACATCTAATTTAGATTATACAATATATTACTATTATTAAGCAATAATTTTTCATCTTTATTGGAGATTATTATCCTAAAGTCAATTTTAGGATTTTTTTTAGAATTACATTAAACATTGAAAAGCTTTCATCATCATCATTTTTAATGATTATCGATCTAATGCAGAATGAAAATATTTCTGGATTTAATCTGGTTTGTCTATTCTATAGCTTTTTCACATCAGATGAACAAACTTTCTTATATTATATAATCTTCGTAAGTATAATTTATTTCTAAGTCTTTTACAATCTCTTGAAATCGAACTCAGACTTTCACATGACCTCTCAGTGCCATCTCAGATTGCTGACCCACCTGATCACACACATGTTGAAAAGATAAATAATCACCAATATACATATTTCATGCTAAACTAGCAATCATCAGTTTGTCTAGATTACTATCCTCACACATATATATAATCAGTGCTCAGCTTTATATTAAGATAGCCAATCTTCATACTTTAATAGACAGGCTTTAAACTATTCCAACTCACAACTCTTTAGCCTTCCATTTCATTGAAAATCGTGGCATTGAGAGTAGTGGGTCGTGTGAAAGTCTGAGTTTGAATCTCACATATATTACATATATAAATGTAGGTTTAAGCCTGTACAATGTATTAATTTATATAAATAATGTGTAAAAGGTCTACCCATCCCTCGCATATGTATGTATAAATGGATCATTCTCCTATCCATGAGGGGTCAGAATGACTAATATGTCAACATGGGTAGGATGACAACCTTGGCACTAACAAAGGCTTCGAACATTTCACCATCAGATTTTCAATGAAATGGAAGGCTGAAGAATTGTGAGTTGGAATTTTTTAATATAAAGCTGAGCACTGATTATATATATATGTGAGGATCGTAATCTAGACCAACTGATGATTGCTGTTTTAGCATGAAATATGTATATTGGTGATTATTTATCTTTTCAACATGTGTATGATCAGATGGGCAGCAATATGAGATGGCACTGAAAGTAGTGGGTCATGTGAAAGTCTGAGTTCGAATCCCGCATATATTACATATATAAATGCAGGTTTAAGCCTGTACAATGTATTAATCTCTTGAAATGTAATTCTCATTTTCCATCCATATATCCAGGATTGCTCCATTTCCATCTCTTCTTTTTCACCCAATTATTATGCTTTTGATTTTTTCTTATTATTTCCCATGTACATTTTTTCATACTTTGTTGAGTGGTCTGAAGTTTTTTTGTACTTCTTCTAAGGATCCAAGTCTTATACCCATAAGCTAGAAATGATAAAGCAATGTTAAAAGACTTTCTTTTTCAGATGCATAGACATATATGCTTTTAATATTAATTTTCATCACATTCTGTGATTAATTTCATCAATTATATTACTCTCTGTACTAATAATTTTATCAGAATATTTATAATTATTAACTTCTAATTCATTCATTATCAATTTTTCTTTTCCTGAGAACATTCATTTAACATTATTTTCCAGAGAAATTTCACTTGATAATTTTTATACCATTTTCTGAATCTCTTCAACATTATTTATGAAAACAACTGCATCATCTGCAAAATCTGGATGATTTAAATAATGTACATGTATTTTTATTCCCTTAGCTTCTCATTTTCATTCACAAAATGTAAAACTGTTGTAAAAGGTTTTGGAGTTATAGAATCATTCTTTTATACATCATTATTATTGTTTATCTTTTTAGCATCATAATGTAATCTGATATCCTGTGTATATATATATATATATATATATATATATATATATATATATATATATTGTACCCTTACTTCTCGATATATAATATAATTTAAAATACAACTAGCTCAATTAAATTGTAATGCTCAATTAAAATTTGCATATTTATCTGTAATATACTTTTATATTATCCTATTCTAATTAAATTTACTATCAATTATCAAAATCAATATATTTCTATAGTATGTACTAATTAAATAAGTATTTAACTAAAATCATGAGACTGTGAAGTAAAGTTACAAAGCAATAAGTAGATTTACATTGAGTCAATATCTCCCAAGACATTGTCTCAATGGCATAAGAATACTGCCACCTCCTTATTAACTTACTACTACCTCTACAGCATTCTTATGGCTTTTAAAATAAAATAAACTATCTTTAATAATAATAATAAACAAATAAATCTTAACTTTTAATTTTTTTAAAATATAATTAAATAATCTCAGGTTCTTCTAATTATCTTAAAGTAATGATAATTCATGTAAATAAGTATGATATGGGATTTTATATCAAACTCAAATACACCTAACTTATTCTAATAATAATAATACTCAATACTAATCTTAGGGTATAACTTAATCTTATCTATTTCTATTATATTATTAAGTATTCAATAAATAAACAATCATATGTATATCTTTTATTTTCATATAGCATCTTATTTTTAGAATAGATCAAAATCTTACAACTTAATAATCTGTGGCAATAAATAATATTGTACTCTTATATTATGCATTATAATTACTCTATGACCATTGCAATATGATATACTAATGTCAATCAATTCTTATAAATGATATCAAGGAAAATATTGTGTTTATTTCTAAATAATAATAATAATTCATATTGTGCAAATATTATGTTTGTTCAAATTATCTGCTGTCAAATGCTGTGGTGCAAAATAATGAATTCGACACACTTTTAAAACAAATTAAACAAGTTTATTTACATTAACTTCAACTAAAAATTTATTTACAATATTTACAGTTCAAAATTATGAAAACAAAGAAAATAAAATAAGAAAATAATAATACAAAAATGTTTACACTGTTATTAGCTCATGCTCCTATTAAATAATCTATACATGCTTTTAAAATGCTATACTAATAATATTGAAGTATGTTTTTAAACAACTTAGACTTTAAATAAATATCAGTGAACTTCAATTATTACACAGAAAAATTTATGTAAATAATATTTATGTAGCATATGTAACCAATTAAACTTTACTAATTAAATTGCTACATCACTCAAGTATTACTGTTATTCATTTCATCATGTACTAGTATGTGTTCACTCTACTATTAGTATTACTCTAATATTATAATAGAAATTAATGTATCTGTGTAATGTAATAACAAATAATGGATTATAACTTTATATTTCACTTAATGCAATTCATGCTACAGGTTTTATCAAATATGCATTACATATATGTACTGTTAAAATAATAATATTTAAATTATTCATCAATTTCAAATTCATAAAATATTATATTAGATAAATTCTATGATTCTTTTCTATGTAAAATTATTACTTTACTTTATGTGTAATACTACTCCTTCTTAATAAATTTCTATTTATAAAACATCCTCTAAACTTATTTAAAATTTCCGGAAAACAACTTTCAACTTTAAATAAAATACTAATTCCAAATTATTTATGCTTCATTATCTATACTTGGTAAACTTTCAACCTAAATATAAACTTCTCCATAAAAACTTAACGTAATTTATCCAATAAAACAACAGTAAAATATAGACTTTTAAATCTATTCCTAACTTGCAATAAAGATAATTACCCATGAATAATAAATATAATTCTAATACTATAACATAAAATATCAAAGTTTATTAACGAAAGAATCATATAATTATTTCTAAGCTTCTTATGTAATGTTGCATCGTATTTATTTCATAAATTCAAATTATGCATATTTAAATAAAACTGTCACTGCCAATATAATGTGTGTATTTTTTAAAATAATCATACATTCATTCAAAATAACATAATATTTGGTTGATCTAAATAAAACATATTAAATACATCAAAATTATTATTATTATACAATTTTTACCATAGATAATGAATTAATGTCCAGTCCATCTTCCAATATTCTTCGGAATTACAGCTTCATAAAATAATTCACATTTATACTTACGATCATACTTTAAAATATTCTGTGTTATATTAATTATAAAACAAACTCATGCAATTAATCATTATATTATTTTTTAGTTACTATTTAAAGATATGTACCTATCTTATTTTAATAAATTACTAATATTTAATTTTTATATTAGATAAATAAAACAGAGTTCATATTACGTGATTCCAGCGATGTTTTCTTTTCCACCATAAAGTTTTTTAATCCTAGGCACATATTCACTAGCACACCATTTCCTGTTTCCGGTCTATCACGTGTTTTTTTAAAAGTTTATGAAAAACGAAAAGTTCTTTTAAAACCAAAATAAAAGTTAATCAGTTCTTTTACAAAAAATATAACAAAATTAAAATAGTTTATCTGATCCGGATGCAGTTCTTTAAAGAATATTATTTAAAATTATTATCTTCAATTAGTCTATAGATTATAAAAATTATCATTTAATTATTTTAAATTAACTGGGACGTCCACTTGCGCATCTCTTAACAAAATATCCAGGTAAGAATAAGCTTTTCATCTAAACAACCAGCGTTTAAATTATTTCAATATAATAATCTTTATTATATTAAGATTTCTAGCTAAATATATTTTTAATCTATTTGTCTTTTTAAAATTGTCCACATTCAGTCTTTTAAACATAAAGACTTAGCAAGGCAAGTATTTATAAAAACTACTTTTATCTCTAATATCTTTCCTTAAGATATATTTAAATTTATATCTTACAAAATACTTTCTTTATAAAGAAGTACTTTATTCTTTAAAGTATTTAATTTTCTAATAGTCAATAGCAATTAGCTTTTAAAATTATATACTATCCAAAATATTACTTTTCTCCATCTCGTAATTATCCGAATTAATACAGCGTTTGTCATATTTCTAAGGTAAAGTTTCCGATATATTTTCACTATATATGATGTTCCCATGACTATTTGCCTGTAAATTGAGCTTGATATAGAGACGATCGATAGGGAAAATTAAATTAACACTGCATGTCTATCATTTAAAACTTTTATAACTTATTTACAAGACACTCTTATAATTTTGAAAAATGATTTTAAAAGCGTCTACAAAATTTACGTAGCTATTTTTAATAACACAATTAACTTGAAAAATCAATCACAGAGTCCTCTCCTAACAATTGAACTGAGCTTTTATACCGGAAGAAACTTCCCATTTGATTGGTAGATTAAACAATCAACTTTGCTGGCTTATTTACATATTTACCAACAACACAAAATTAAAAATAAATAATGACTTATTTAATATTTAATATTTATTACATTATTAAATTTCTAAATAATCTTTATCGTTTATTTAAATCTATTAAACATTTTTAAAATATAATCTTACTTGATTTTAATTTTAACTTTTATAAAATTATTTTTAAATAAACTAAGTATTCTTATACGTCATATTTTTAAAACAATATTTTAAAATCAGACTTAATATTTTACATTAAATATCTTTATTTTAATCTCGTGATAACTCACGTATTATTTATAAATTTTACAACATAATTTTTAAAATAGTTTTGCAACTTCACTAAATAACTTCCATGCATGTGTGTAAATTTAACTAACATCTGTTTTTTTTATAACACAAGAAACGCTTCTCATCGTCTAAAAATAAACTAACAATTGCATTTTTTAAAATAAATATTTTTTAAATAAATAAGATATTATAATAGATTTTAAAATAATAATTCGATATTATTAACATCAAATATTAGTCTTTTATTTAAGTACTTACAATAATTAAAATATTTATATTCTTTTATAATATTATTTTATCAATAATAAACATATGCATTTAATTTTAACTTGTCTTTTAAATACTTTAGCTTTAAATATTTATTTATTACATCTATTAATGCAGTATTGATTATGGCCATTTTTCCAACTATATATCATAATCATCATCATTTAAAATGTCTCTCTCAATATCAGCACAATTTTACATATCAAATACTCATAGATTGCTTTAATTAAATCTTTTGAACTATTACCATAAGCAAAATTAACATCACATATTCAAATATATCTTAAATTTAAAATTTTTAATAGATTAGCACAAAAATTAGATGGTGACCCATACAAAAGGGCACAATATATATATATATATATATCACACATAGAATATTTTTGCATCATATTCATGATTATTCTAGGGGTTTTCAACAGAATAATCATGAATATGATGTGAAAGCATTGAAAGTGTATTTGGTGCTGATAGTTTAATAAACATATTTAAATTCTCAGGATTTTTTAATATTACTATTAATATAGCAGAGTATCAAGATATTTATTGATGATCTAAAGAATTACTATGGAAAGCTTGTAGAATCAAATGCCTTTTTATCATCTACAAATCCAAAGCATAATGAAATTCATATTCATTAGTCTATTTTATATATTTTTTCAATATTTAGATTTTAATCCACCATGTTAAAACCACTTTTAAATCTAGTTTGTTCTTTTAGTTGGTTGGAATCTAACATTTGTTGTAAATGAGTTGTATTTATCTTGTAAAGACTTTGTATAGAACTAATAAAAACTGATAGGTCTGTAATTTCTAAAATCTTCTTTATCACTTTTTTCTAAAATTCCAATACACTATTGGATTATTCCAGCAGCTGATAAATTGTATCCTTTACATAATTGGTATACAGTTTGGCCAATGATTTTTCTATTTCTTCACCTGCTTCTTTTAAAATATCAATAACACTTCCATTATTCCCTGGAGCTTTTTTTTTTTTTCATAGATTTAAACTTCTTGGCAATTCAGAAGGTGTAGCAATTGTAGTGGTTACTTTGTGCTCTTATTCTTTTTTACTGTATAACTTTTTGTAGAATTCTTCCATACATTTCATGATGTTGTTCCTTGTTTTAATAAGTTCTATTTTTTCTTTTTGAAACAATTTCTATTCTAATACCAAAATGTTGTATTATACTTTTGAGATTTTTTTTTTTTTTTTAAAAGCTTTCCTTACTAATTCAGAATTACATTTTATTATATTATTAACTTTGTGTCTTATCATTTTTCAGAAATGTAGATATTAAATTCTTTTTAATGGATCATTTTTAAATATTTTCATATTCCTTGTCTTGTCTCAATTGAAAATGAATTACTTTTTCTTTGTGCATGCCAGTCCTTTATAGAATAGTTATCTTCTTGTTAATCTCAATTAAGTAACATTTTTCAAATTCTGTTAATATTTTAAAATACTTACAAAGTTGTAATTTTTGTTCATTGGATTGTTTTTGAAATTTAGTGTGTCATTTATTTATTTATTTATTTTTGTTAGTTTTTATCTTTCTAATTTTGCATTAATATTTATATTATATCTCTCTAATTGATGTTCACTTATTGTGTTGAATATATTGAGAATATTACAATCCTGAAATATTTAATTTTTTTTAATGAAAATGAAATTCAATTCTGCTATAAGTTCATTTATATGTTTTCATATCCATTTTCAAATTATCATATTTTTATAGAAAGAATTCATGGTATTCAGGGGGGTTTTTTCCTATAAAATGTGCAAATTTATATCTCGTCTCAGCCAAATTTTCTCTCAATATTTTTCATTTTTTAATTGTAGCAATAAAGTCTTCCATTGCAATTTTAAAGTGTTGCTTGATGGCATTAAAAGTATTTTGTATATCTATATAAAGATTTCTCTACTTCATCACAATGAGAACTTATCAAGGCATAAATTTGAGTTATCTGCAGTTGATATTTTCCATTAAATTGAATAACTAATCTTGTCATTCTATATATATATATGTTGATCTTTCAATATTTATTTATAATGAATCTTAGTCCACTTATTCTTCTAATACTTGAGTATGTATAGTCAAATATATATCCACTTTTCAAATTATTTATTTCTTCACCTTTTTTTTTTTCAATTTCATAAAATCCAATGATATCCCATTTAATATTAGACAAGTTTGCCACTACATTTAGTCTTCCATTACTTGAAAGTTATATGCAGTTATTGGTATCTAAGTAAACTGTCATCATCAAATGGCAGCTTGGGTAAACAATCAATATATTTTTATTCCACTTGGTTTTTTGGCCATCAATTGCTGCCTTTAGTAACAAATTTACAGCATCCTGGGAATAGGGGCCATAATTTAATTCTGTCTGTTATGATTCTAAATATTGAACAAAAATAATGACTTATTTACTTTGTCTTCAAGAAAATTCAACTAATATTACAATTAAGAATTGTTAGGCAACTGGGGAAAAAGATTATGATGTTTCCTGCTTAAATTCAACTGTAAAAGTCAATAATCTAATCACATTGGCTGATGCATGTTGAATAGGAAATTCATCAATCTTCATTTACCATATGTATAATCATATAATAATAACCACTGCAATAAAAACATATGGAATGGATTTGGCAATTCACCCTGCTCAGTTTATTTATGACTTCAAGGAGGAATCAAAGAGTTTTAATTAACAGCAAACCTCTTTTGGCACTGTAAATAATCTTTCCTCTTTTCATAATTTAGTTGCATAGCCAAAGAACATTAAGATATAGACCTATTGGCTTTTATTCATTTATTTTTTCTAGAAATTGGCAATGTGTCTATGTAGAAAAAGGTTTGTATTTGTAGAAGCAAGTATGATCAACTAGAATATGACTATGTACCAGTACTATATGATGGTGTTGCATTGTTAATGATGGAATTTGGATTTTGAATACATTTTTAATATTTCTGAGTAAAATTGAAATTAATATAATGAATAAAAAGAGAAAGCTATATTTTCATTCATTTTGTTAATTTAATTTTACTCAAGATATATCAGAATGCAATGTTTTTCTGCTGAAGAAATTAAAACACAGCAACGCAAAATGTCAAATAAACTGCAAAATGGGCTGAACATGTTTTATATGTAGATGTATTTGTAGTTCACGGGTTGTTTGTATTTTTATTGTACAATTTATTTATAGATCAGTTTGTTTTATTGTTTTCCTTCGATTTGGGAATAGTCATACTTGTTTTACGAGAGGCTTTTATATATCTATATATTGAAGCATATATGTATGTGTGTGCTCGTACCTTAATAAATTAATATAGATTATGAGGGAATGTTACTGAAACTGTATACATATATTTATTTATTTACTAGTATTTTACATAGCTTTAGCAAATGGGTTCTGAATGTTTACTAGCTTTATAAATAAATTAAATAATCGAATGCTTTATTGCGCGAAAATTCGTAAGAAGTTCAAGCCATTGAAATAATTTAGCTGGTTCGCGATTCAAGAACTTTGGATCCAGAGTCTGCTACTCTACCACTCACTAAATTACTTTATTATACATGTTAACAATTGCTTATTATTAATTAAGTTAAAGCATTTATGTGTTTATATGCATGTACAATTAGGTGTATATCTAGAAAAAATAAACTGAGAAATCATATGAAATCAATTTTCTATCTAGATATTTGAATCTAAAGTAAATATTACACTTCATTATTCTCTCTCTTTTTTAAATAATTTTTCTCACTGGAATTAGATTTTAGATATAGGGGCAGAGGCTTTTAAGTTGAAGATTAAAATCCAAAGCTTAGACATGTGCATTTATTCTAGTCCCTCTCCTATCATTCTCTTTAATAGCAAAACAGCAATTCAGCCTTTAGCTGAGAAAAATCACTGTTAAAGAGACAGAAAATAAATCCACGGTCTCTTTTCTAAAAGATACTAAGTTTCCTCCACCCTTTTCCATCAGATGGCTAATTTTGTTGCTTATTTATACCCCCCCCCTTCCTTTCCTCACTTCATTGGTTTTTAGTAAAGATTTTTAAATTATTTTATTTCCAACTGAAGAGGATGGTTTTTGTTGACCCAATCACTATCATGTCCTCATCTTCTCTGGCCGCTGACTTTGAAAGAGCATCAGAAGCTGTCATCGGCACAACATTGTCAATCTCATTAGCCACTTCTAATCCCTTTACTTGCTGTGTGCATTAGAAGCCAACTTGGAAAAAAGCCTGACAACAGACAACAGTATTTTAAATATGCCTCGACTTGATTTAACAAACGCCACTAAATCTGTGCTAGAAGGAAATTAGGTTTGAGTGGAAAGTTATAATTGAATTGTTTACATGCATAACTCTTTGTTTTTAATTTTACTTGCTGCAAAAAAAAGAAAATAACAAACACTAGTTTTCAGGACTATTCAAAGTTTACATTGCGCTTTTTATTTTGCCAACATTTTTGCACTTGAAAATATGTGTCCACATGTATGTATGAGTGTGCGTGTGTTCATTATTCTCAAACATTTTCATTCTATTGCATGATTATTCTCTAATTTTTCACCTAGCTTTACTATTCTCATTCTTTTCCAATTTAATGTTGAATTATAGCTACTCATCCTGACTGAGAATGTTTTATATATAATTTTGACTTTTTGGAATCCAGTTTCTTTTTTGCCAAATTACTGTAATCATTTCTTATCAATGAATATTTCAATTTTATCATTGTTTGATTCCAGTAAAACTTTTGTTTGCCCTTTTTGCCCATGATTTTTACTGTGACGTTTAGTGAAGTGATAGATAAATGGATTCAGTCTGTCACTTCTTTATTCCAAGATCAGATGTTCACTATACACTACTCTATGTTCTGTTGTTAATATATTGTTTGAATTGTCTGTATTGTAAATTCCACATTATCAAAATAGAATTGTGCTGATCACCTAAATACTGAATTTCTCTGTCATAAATTGTGGAACAGGTGATGAGGCTCACTTATCTAAATGATTAAAAACAACAAGATAAAAGGAAAGTGAATGAGAGAAACAATAATTGTTAGTGAATTAAGAAAATGTGTTTTAAGAAATTTAACATCAGTCTTGAAACAAATTTTATTTGCATTGCAAATATATTGGATTAGTTGTATTTAAGAATTTGGCTTGACTGAATACTTGGTATTTGTCATAACTTTATAACTCAGATGTCTTAATTATATATGTACTGACTTATTATAAAACCAACATATTTGTATATAATAATTAAACTTTATTTAACCTTTCTAAATACATTCAGCTGTTAGTAATAGCACACGGGTTAGTATTTAACACAACTCTTCAGGTGGTACTATTCTCTCTTCTTCCATTGTTGCTGGCCTAATCACTGACATTACTAGCATAAGAACTGAACTTAGATTTTTAGATTCTTGAATATTGAAATTTAAAGTAATTATCTAACCAACTGAGACTGAAGAGCATTACCTTAATATTTAATATCCAAGAATCTAAAGATCCAGATTCATTTCTCATGCTACTTGTGTCATTGGTCAAGCCAGCTACACCTGAAGAAGAGAGAAAAATAATACCATCAAAACATTGTATTAAATGGTAATTGTGTCTATTACTAACAGTTGAATGTATTTAGAAAATTTGAATAAAGTTTTAAATGTTTCAAAAAACATTCAATTTCTAATAATAAAGTGATAAAAATATTTCAACAAACAAATAATACTAAAATACAAACATCACAAACCAATATATAAATATGTATAGCAGTTGAAGCACCAAATTTTAAGCACTTTTAATATAAACAATTGAATTGCTTTGAGCTGTTATAATTAAATCAACTTTTTTATAGTGAAAAACCTTTTGCATCTTAAAGTGTATCCAAGATTTTATATGAAAAGCTTTCTTGAACCATAGCAGTTAGAACATCAAATGTTATAGCAGCTGTCATATTAAAGTCAATTTGATTTGAATGAACTAATATTTAAATTTACAGAGCAGAACTATTTTCTATTTATTTAAAAAACTCTGCAATTAAATGATCAAGTATGAAAATATAATTATAATATTAATACATGTAACAGTTGAAATGTCAAATATTATATATATATATTTCAAAAGTTTTAATTTTTTTTAACTTTCGAATAGAATGTTTTTTAATTTGAATATTCTATGTAAACATGTTGATGAAATGGATGGTACTGCTGTTATATCTCCTTGATCACCTGAGGAATTTCCAGTTATGGAATGAATTACTGTATAGAGATGTAATAGTTGCAGATATGAGTGTTTAATTATAATTTATTTACATTTTTAGGGTTTGTTTGTTTAATCTTGATACAAATAGATAATCATAAATAAATAATTTAGTGATTTTTATATATATGTAAATCTTGTGGAAGGAAATGAATCTTCACACTTATGCTATTGGATTGATATATTAAATTTATTGTTATATAAACAAATAATTTGTGGCTTGAAATATCAGGCTCATAATAAGATCAAGTCCTAATTTAAGGACAATTAATAGATGTTGGCATAAGTGATCCATTTATGCTTTTAAAACTATTGATGAATAAGTGCATGTAAAGTTAATGTATCAATCCAATAGCGCATATGTGTAGATTCATTTCCTTCCACAAGTTTTAAATAGTTAATTGTATAAATTAAATAATTTGTATATTAAACAGCATAAAACAATTTTCAATAAATTATTAAACTTCTGAAGTTATAAATTATAATAATCTATCTGGCATTTTTTGTTTTATATTTATAGTTGAAATTTTATTAAATTCAACTAAGAATGTAAATGATTCACTGATTTGAACTTTTAATTTCTCATCCAAAAATTGGTTTTTGAATTTTAGAAATCAATTATTTTTTCCAATGATGTTTATTTGAGATTTACCCAGTCAGGGAAGTGGATGACTTTATATTAGTATATAAGTGAAAAAATCAGTTTTTTAAAGTTTGTTTCACTTTAGATTTTAGGTGGAGAGTTCCACTACTGTTATCTTAACAAAATCTGACATTTGTTTTCAGAAATAATAATTCCTTTTTTTTATTCCAAAGCTATTTATTGTAAGCTTGAATAATTAATGGACATGATATAAATTCAAAATTTCCCACTGACAAAGGTCAAAAATTAGTCTGGTGATATATGTGCAATAGTACTATCATCTAGTGTCTGTCGATTAATTGACTTTCCAATAGATGGCTAAAGTAGAACAACAACAAAAAAAGAATTGTTGTTTCTGAAATCACATATTGAATGTAAGCAGAGAAAATTATGTTGTTTTAAGCATCATTTATTTAAATTAAAAAATAATACAATAAACATCATCTATCCATATTCTTAGTGTAAATTTGTTCTGATTTGTCATAGTCTAGAACAGCGTTTCCCAATCTTTTTTGGCTCACGTACCACTTGGTAGTATATCATGCTAAATTGTACCACTTCGTAAAAATGATTGTATTTTGTGAAATTTGTTATTGCGAGTGTGTTATTTTATTTGCATTATACATATTATAGGGTGACCATGTATTCACATCACATAATGAGACAAATTACATTGTAACATGCCTAAACATCATGCTGGATTATAAACTCACTGAAATTATAAACTCACTGTAACATATATGTATGTGTTTGTTCAAAGTATCATATTTATCTACTATTTTGTCATTTTTCATTTACTAATAAATGGTTTTAATAAAAACACAAAATTACAAAAACCCAATTAATATATTTTTTTATCATAATCAAATGTTTTTATAAAATAAATTTAATGAGATCCTTGTGCTTGTTTCGAAGAACATAATTTTTTGAAATTTGGTTCAGAAGATGCAAGATATACCCTTAAGTCTACAGCTGCATTCAATCTGTTTCAATACTTTTTAAAAAAAAAAATATATGAAGAAAAAGCTCTTTCTACTAATTCCATACTAGTAAATGGTAATAATAATTTAAGAGCTTTCTCAGAAAACTGTTCATATTCTTTAATGTTTAACCAAAATTAATTAGATTGTGTCGATAATTCTATTAAATTTTCTTTCTCTTTTATTGATAATGATGTAGCTTTTTCTAAATTTTCTTCATAGAAGGGGTTTAAAATCCACTTATCATTTGTGTTTTCGGGTTTTGGAAAATATTCCATGAAAGACAATTTTAATCCTGTTAAATGTGCTATTATATTTTCTGTATATCTTGATACAGACTAACCTTATTTTCAAACAAAAAAATATGTAGAGTTTCGAATTTTTCCGATTAATTGTTTTCAATACACTGTTTCCAAAAATCTAATTTCTTAATCATACTTTCAATTTTATCATTAACACTAAAGATCGTTATCGAGTTATTCTGAAGTGTCAAATTTAAGTTCATTTATTTGCAAAAAATATCAGATAAATATGCAAGCACCTGAAGCCAATCAAAATCATACAATTTCGAAGAGAGATCAAAAGGATTGTCTTAAAAAAAAAAAACCTGTGCTTCTTGTCTAAGTTCGAATAAGCAGGTTATATAGGGATCAATGAATTTTAATAAACAAAGACGATACAATCACAAACAATAACCTGTCACTTGTAAGCCATGCGGTGAAGTGAATGAGAGTGCAGCACTATGACAACAGTGGCGGCGACATCTCAAGTTACTGGTGGCTAACGGCTAAATTTAAAAGTGCACTCCAAAAAAAAACCCGATATCAATTGCTGGATTTTCGATCATCGACTGTACATATTAACAACTTTACTGTATAATATTATTCATTAAAATAATTTTTATGAATTATAGGAAAAAACGTTTCTATGATATTTTTATGATTTAATTTTTTATATCCGCCATTATTGATTATTTTTCGTGTACCACCAACCAGCAACTCGCGTACCACAGGTTGGGAAACGCTGGTCTAGAATAATAAATAAGGAAGTATAATGTATGGACTAAAAAAGTAAATTCATCTACAGATAAGCTGATATTTATAGCATAGACATATAGATAGTTGGTTGGATAAATAGATTAATGATTTAACTATTTATTCTCTTACAATAATTATTTTCATAGAGATAGATTTTTTTGAATTATTATATATGTATAATATCTTCGCGTTCAAGACAATGTCACAATTACAATAATTTAGAATCTTTAAATTACCAGACTGTAAATTAACTCAGACTAGATTTCTGTAGTTCTAAAGTATAATTTCTTGTAATACCATAGTAAAAAGAACTGATTAGAATTTACATGAAACTAAAACAAATTATGTTAAGTAAATGGGGAGGTCATTTGAAAACTGTGTCACCAAAATAACCCTGTTATTTTTTAATCTTAGAAGCCTGTTTACTAATTAGTCACTTCACTTTTCTGCAAAATTATTATAGCAAAATTAATTTTGTTTAAGTTTTTTTTTTCTTTTAGCTTCCCCTATCCTCACATTATATAAAAAGTTAGAAAATTTTCATTTTTTTAAAATTTAAGCATAAAATGATGATTTTACTCCTAAAAGTTTTTACATTTATTAAAAATAATTTACACGAATAAAATAGTTATAAATATTACTGTCAAATCGCCTTTTATATTTTTAGTTTTTAAAAATGTAATTAACTAATAAAAGGATAGAATTACTTTGTATATTTTATCATTATCTTTAAAGATTTTTGAGATAAATTTTAATATTTGTTATTATAATGAAAAAAAAACGATTAGTATTGTTTTTCAAATTTTCTAGCAATCTATATTTTTTAATATTGATGTGTGTGTGTGCGTATTTTACATGTTGCCAAGAGAACACTGTTGTTTAGTTTTGATGGGAATGTAATTACATATTAAGTTTTTGTTATTTATTGCTGATTTCTTTTTTCTTTTTTAATATCCTGTGACAATTTGAGTATTCAAATTATTAAAAAAAAAAAAAAAATCACGATAAGTTCTGATCAGTTTTATATTTTAGTTGTTTGTTTTTTTCAATCGTAGACTGGCAGAAAACAGATGCTCAAAAACGTAGAGAGAAACTCCTACTGGATGAGCTTGTTAAAATAGTAGACATGCGAGATGAGTTGGTTCAACGCTTGGACTCCCAAGAGAAAGCGTAAGTAGAATTTTTGTTGTTGTTTATCGCAATGGTCTCAAAATTGAAAGACTGAAGGATTAGTTTCTTGTCATTTTCAAATATTCTATTTCCAAATACTGCGAAAAAAAAATTAAATAAAAAGTTAAATTTTAAAAAAAAAAAGTGAATTATAAAAAAATAAATTTAAAATTGCACTAATGATTAAAAATGCAATTTTTGTATATAAATGCTTTTTTCTGTGTGAATCTTTGTGTGTCTATTTATGTAATGAAATAAATATCTGATGATAATAGTAATATAATTATTATAAGAATTGATATTTTAACTAATTATTGTAAAAACAGATTCAACTTTCAACCGTCACTCAAAGCTAACATTCTCAATAATTGTTAAATTAGTTATTCAAAAGATTTTTTTTTTATGTTGGCGTTAATAGTATGACTATTATCATCAAATGTTTATTTCATTATAGTGTAATAATTGATGATTTATAATGATGATGATGATGCACGTGCATAATCAATCATACAAACAAGAATTTGTTAAAAGATCTTTCATGTAGACAATGAACATTTGGCATAGTCTACGTGTTAAAACTACCTAAAAATAATATCTAACTTTTAATTATACATTAAATAAATAATCTAATAGTTTGTTGCTTTGGGAGTTTATTCATATGAAGTTCGAGTATTGGAAATGACATATTTGGAGCTACAATCCAAAGAGTTTGAGCATCACTGCACTAAACCATATAAGTCAAAATGTACATTCACTTTTGATTATTGATTTTATTTATTAGAGTTCTTAGCAAAACAGCTCTATACAAGGGTGACTTAATAATCTATGAAATATGGTAGATGAAAATTCATTAAAATAAGGCAATGTTGAATTGTTGACAATTTGTTATTAAATTATTTATAAACATCAATAGTTTAAAATAATTTTAACTGCATTAATAATTTATAAAATTACTAAGCTTTTTTTTTAAGATGAGAGTTGTGATATTTTTACCAGAATCTCATCTCTCAAACAGTAATTCAACTTTGAACATTCTGGATGGGAGGAATCTCTCTTTTAGCTCATTATAAAATATAGGTTTTTCTAATTATAAACTCTCCTTTTTTTCTTTAGTTTGTTTAGATTTTATTTTCTTTAGCAAGACAAAAGAAATCAAGCAGGGGATGAATTTACTCATTGCTTTATAAAACAGGCAAAACTCTCCATACAATAGTGCCATTCAGTGCTAGCCAGAGTAATCAATGGATGCCAGAAGGCTTGTGCATAAAATCCCTATCTAGTGCCTATGCATTCAATATCCCCAGACTAGTTTTTAGCTTGTGGCTTCCATCAGTGATGAGCCTTGGATCTAAGAGAACTACACCTAGATCTTAGGATCTAAGGCAACCTTCCAGCAGCCACCTTTTATCTCTACTTAACTACAAACCTATGACAATATAATATTTTCAATCCAAGCTCGTTATCTTATATAGTCATATAGATCTGAACTCAGTTCACTACACATATTTTGGTGTATTTGGTTCTTTAATAACCATAGCCACCACTGTCCTATTAGGCACGATTAGTATTAAACCACCACACATCACGTGATCATCATTTCTTATGCTTGCTCATAACCATTATTAAAACAGGCAAAACTCTCCATACAGCAATGCCACTCACTGCAAGACAGAGTAATCAATGGATGCCAGAAGGCTTGTGCATAAAATCCCTATCTAGTGCCTACTCATCCAATATCCCCAGACTAGTTTTTAGCTTGTGGCTTTCATCAATGAGGAACCTTGGATCTGAGAGCATTGTACCTAGATCTTAGGATCTAATGCAATCTTCCAGCAGCCACCTTTTATCTCTACTAAACTACAAACCTATGAGAATAAAATTGAAAACACAATATTTTCTATCCATTAGCTTATATAGTCATGTAGGTCAACTCAGTTTAGTACCTATACATTTTGGTCTCTTTGATTCTTTAATAACCATAGTCACAAGCTAGAAACTAGTCTGAGGATGTTGGATGAGTAGGCACTAGATAGGGATTTTATGCACAAGCTTTCTGGCATCCATTGATTACTCTGGCTTTACATTTGCCTGTTTTAACATATATGTTGAAAAGATAAATAATCACCAATATACCGTATTTCATGCTAAACCAGCAATCTTCAGTTAGTCCAGATTACCAGCATGAAATACATATATTGGTGATTATTTATCTTTTCAACATATATGTGTTCAAGTGTATCAGTGTTATGAGATAGTGTGGAGAGTGGTGGGTGGTGTGAAAGTCTGTGCTCATATACCCTTTATATTACATATATAGACATAAATATATAATAAGCCTGTGTTTCAGTTATTACATATTAGAGATGTCTGCCCATCCCTTGTATATATATTAAAATGGATTATGTCCTGTACATGAGGGGTCAGATTGACCTTGGGACAACATGGGTGTGACAAGAATCTCGGACTCAGGGTGGCCTTTGAGTGTTCCATCATCAGATTTTCAAAATGGATGGTTGAAGAGTTGGAATGTGGAATGGATTGAAGCCCGTCCATTAAAGTATGAAGATTGGCTATCTTAATATATATCTGAGCACTTATAGCATATATGTGTAGAGATGGTAATCTGGACCAACTGATGATTGCTGTTTTAGCATGAAATATGTACATTGGTGATTATTTATCTTTTCAACATATATGTGTTCAAGTATATCAGTGTTATGAGATAGTGTGGAGAATGAATGGTGGGTGGTGTGAAAGTCTGTGCTCATATACCCTATATATTACATATATAGACATAGGTATACAATAAGCCTGTGTTTCAGTTATTTGCCTGTTTTAATAACAGTTATGAGCAAGCATAGGAAATGTTGATCATGTGATGTTTAGTGGTTTAATACCAATCCTGTCTAATAGTATAATAGTGGTTATGGTTATTAAAGAACCAAAGACACTAAAATGTATGGGTACTGAACTGAGTTCAGACCTATATGAGCTAATGAGCTTGGATTAAAAATATTGTGTTTTCAATTTTATTCTCATAGTTTTGTAGTTAAGTAGAGATAAAAGGTGGCTACTGGAGGGTTGCATTAGATCCTAAGATCTAGGTGCAGAGCTCTCAGATCCAAAACTCCTCACTGATGAAAGCCACAAGCTAGAAACTAGTCTGGGGATATTGGATGAGTAGGCACTAGATAGGGATTTTATCACTACTGTATGGAGAGTTTTGCCTATTTTAATAAGAGTTATGAGCAAGTGTAAGAAGTGGTGTTCATGTGATACTTTTATAAAATTAAAGATTTTTGTTCTGCCCTTATATGAATCAAATAATTGATCATTAATTCTGTAGTTTGAACTTAGTTGTATAAATCAAAGGTTATACAATTTTATTTTTGTAGAACATAATGGTCATGGGTAATTTTGGACATATTGATTAGAATCTAGTAATATTTGGAAAGATCAGATTCAATTGGCATTATTTGAACTTTGAAATTTATTTTCCACATCTTATTCTTCTCTCATTTTAAAGTTTTGATAAACATTAAAAGAAACATTTTGGTTTAAAGGTATATTAGATGATGAAACTATATATGCACTAGGGGATGACAAGTCTTCTAATATCTGATGAAGGGGATGAATATTCATTGCCAGATAGTGAACTTGGGTATTTCAGTAATAATTTTATTGCAATATTTAGCATTCTGTATAAAAATTTGGTGCAAACTTTTTTCCATGAAGATGCACAATATTCACAAAAAAAGTATGGAAGTATTTAAGAATATTTGTGGAATGTATTTGCATCATAATTTGAATTTTAATGTTTTTATTTATTTAGTATGGGGTTTTTTTCTTGGAAGTTGATTGGAGAATGGATTACTAGCATTATAGCAGATGACAATATAGTGGACAGGATAGCTCACCATATTTTAAGTAAAAAAAAAATCAAAATGAGAAACATTTGCTGTTAAATCTTATGAAAATGATATGAAGAAAAGGCATAATATATATATATAAAAGCTGTATGTGTGAGAATAACTTTGATTGATAATATAACTGGTATAACATTGGAAGTAGATAAAAGTGTATATTTCAGCTAAATTTTTGAAAATTTGTTCAAAAAAATCATCAAATGTTCAATATGATTTGTTTATCCTGTTATCTTTATTTTTTGTTTATGTATATAATATTATTTTAGCATCTTATTTTCTTATGCAGTCTATAATCTGGTGTTATAAATCAACAGACACTTATTTTCTCCTTTTTTTTTTTTGGCCTGGTTCTCTCTCTGAACCTTTTATATTAAGCATTTAACATAAGATTGTTTTTGTTTTCTATTTAGTACAAAGATTGATCTAATATTGTGCAGATATTAAAGAACTTTATCATAAAATTGCAAATGTTTTTATTTTAGTTTTCCTATGGAACTACAAGTAAATACATATTGATGCAGCTTATAAATAAATTAAACTTTTTCATGTATAAAATTGCAAATGTCTTAGTTTCATCTGCCATAACAAATTGCAAGTAAATACATATTGATACTACTTATAGATAAATTAAGCTTCATAAAACATCTTGTTTTGAACATGGTACTATTTAACCACATTCATATGCTAAATACCTGATATAATATAATTACTTACATGAATATAAAACTGCAACTTTATTTTACTATTTTTTTTGTTTTGTGTTAAATTAAAACATTTAAAATTTCAAGTTTTTTGCCTTTGGGTATTACTCTATATGTAATTGAGAATTCAGCGCAGATTAAAAATAAGTTATACTTTTTTACAAAAATGTGTTATGGTTATTGAATTCTGAACATACTTTTTTTTTTTTTTTTAGGGATTGATTCATATATTAATGTAGCAATTTTACATGCCACATTTTGCCAGTTTTATTTGTTGTTTGACCATAGACTTTATTTAAAATAGCAAATCTTTTGCTTTTGAAATACTGTTGATAGTGAAGATTTTACACTTAAGGATTAGTTTAACTTTTGCCTGAAGTAATGGTTATATGACATTCAAAGCTACTGATATATTTTTTCTATTTAATTTTCTAAATCAATGAAAATAAACTATTTATTTTATATAGCCTGATGTTTATAAACTGTAATACATCTAAACTTCAGGTGAACACAATAATAAAGTACATATTGACAGTTAACTGTACAAAAAATAAAAGTAAGAAAAAAACTGTAATTCTATATAAAAAAATACTTTCATTGATTTAAATAAGTATTCATTTATTATTTAACACTCGTAAAAGCGAATGTACAATAGCTGTAAAAGGCTGATATTTAATGTATTTCATTGATTTAATAACAGCATTAAGCTATTACACATGTGTTTTGTAGATTTTTAACAATAAATGAATACTCCCACTTCAAACACAAGATAAGTCTTTGGAAAAGATAGAATGAATCCATCTATCTTTTCGAATCCAAATACTTATGTATGGGTAAATCTTAAGTATTTGAAAGTGAGAGCATGAAGATATTAAACAATCACTTTAAATTACCTTTTACATGCTTGAATGAGTGACTTATTTGTGTTTGAAGTGGGAGTATTCATTTGTTGTTAAAAATCTACAAAGTGCATGTGTAATAGCTTAATGCTATTATTAAATCAATGAAAGTATTATTTTATATAGAATTACAGGTTTTTTTTTACTTTTATTTTTTGTACAGTTAACTATCAGTATGTACTTTATGTATTCATATAGTATTCAGATTTTAACATGACTTTTAATCATTGAACTTTTTTATTGATGTATGCACTGTGCAAATTATAGCTTTTGTATATAACTTTACAATACAGTGTTGCAGAAATTAGATGAGAGAAACTGGCAATCAAAAAGTCAAATACATAATTAAAACTCTCATTTGAACTCCAGCTCAAGAGTATATCAAACAAACATACTATCATTATATTACATATACATATATTATAATTTCATTTACAAATGTCAAACTTTCTGCATTCACAGCTATGTTACCATTCACTTCAGAAATCATCATTCCATTGTGAGTGCAGAAAGTTTCACAGTTTAAATTAAATTATAATGAATTGATATTGATAAAACATAAAAAAATGATAAAGATGCAAGTAAGTGCTTGCAAAATGAGTCAACTGAAGAAAGCTAGTTCAGTATAAAATGCATCTTAAGAGTCACATCTTTTTCAGATATCTTTATTCAAGAATATGTAGTAAAGAGGATATTTTAAGTATATCTAATATATATATATATAAACTATATCAATTATTGGATGTTGTTTTCACTTAGCCAAAATAAAATAAAAAATGTAGATAAAAAGTAAGCAAAGTAAAATACTTTGAATAAGCAATAATATTTTAATCAGCCCTTAACACAAATTATTTTCAATGTAAAAATTATATTATAAACTTTAAGATGTATTACTAGCTTACTTATTTATTTATTTATATTTTTAAAAAATTCAGCTACATGATTTGACTTAACTATTATAATCAAAACTTATTTTCAAAGTCAAAATAGAATCTTCCAATTATTAAATACATAACAGAATGAATTCAAACTCATCTAATTTCTGCAACACTGTATTGTAAAGATATATACAAAAGCTATAATTTGCACAGTGCATACATTAATAAAAAAGTTCAATGATTAAAAGTCATGTTAAAATCTGAATACTATATGAATACATAAAGTACATATTGACAGTTAACTGTACAAAAAATAAAAGTAAAAAAAAAACTAATTCTATATAAAAAAATACTTTCATTGATTTAATAACAGCATTAAGCTATTACATATGCACTTTGTAGATTTTTAACAATAAATGAATACTCCCACTTCAAACACAAGATAAGTCATTCATTCAAGCATGTAAAAAGTAATTTAAAGTGATTGTTTAATATCTTCATGCTCTCACTTTCAAATACTTAAGATTTACCCATACATAAGTATTTAGGTTCAAAAAGATAGATAGATTCATTCTATCTTTTCCAAAGACTTATCTTGTGTTTGAAGTGGGAGTATTTATTTATTTTTTTATATAGAATTACAGTTTTTTTTTTTACTTTTATTTTTTGTACAGTTAACTGTCAATACGTACTTTATGTATTCATATAGTATTCAGATTTTAACATGACTTTTAATCATTGAACTTTTTTATTAATGTATGCATTGCGCAAATTATAGCTTTTGTATATATCTTTACAATACAGTGTTGCAGAAATTAGATGAGTTTGAATTCATTCTGTTATGTATTTAATAATTGGAAGATTCCATTTTGACTTTGAAAATAAGTTTTGATTATAATAGTTAAGTCAAATCATGTAGCTGAATTTTTTAAAAATATAAATAAATAAGCTAGTAATGCATCTTAAAATTTATAATATAATTTTTACATTAAAAATAATTTGTGTTAAGGGCTGATTAAAATATTATTGCTTATTCAAAGAATTTTACTTTGCTTACTTTTTACCCCTTTTTTTTTTTGGGGGGGGGGTTGTAAGTGAAATCAACATCCAATAATTGATATATATGGTATACTTAAAATATTCTCTTTACTACATATTCTTAAATAAAGATATCTGAAAAAGATGTGACTCTTAAGATGCATTTTATACTGAACTAGCATTGTTCAGTTGACTCATTTTGCAAGCACTTACTTGCATCTTTATCTGTTTTTTATGTTTTATCAATATCAATTTATTATAATTTAATTTAAAATGTGAAACTTTCTGCACTCACAATGGTATGATGATCTCTGAAGTGAATGGTAACATAGTTGTGAATGCAGAAAGTTTGACATTTGTAAATGAAATTATAATATATGTATATGTAATATAATGATAGTATGTTTGTTTGATATACTCTTGAGCTGGAGTTCAAATGAGATTTTTAATTATGCATTTGATTTCTTGATTGCCAGTTTTAAGAGAAAAAAAGGTGATCAAATTTACTCATTTTATTATTGTGTTCCTCTGATGTTTAGCTGTTTTAACTCTTACAATTAAATATTCAAGATTCTACTTTTTATATCTAAGCATAATACAATTCAAATATTGATCTCATATTTACAATCTTTAGGAATCATCTAGCTTTTCACTTTATAAGTCATTTATTTATTATTTGTACATTCCATGTTTTATTTTGCTTTATTAGAATGCCTGCAATCTGTCTTCAACACACACACACACGTCTTCCAAAAGACTATTAAGATACTAATTATCAAATTTAATTGGTATCTAAAAGATTCTTAATTCTATAACTTAAGCATATATGGATAATTAATAAAAGATTTCCAAAATGAATGTGATATGTTAATTGGATTGTTAATATAATATATGTTGTTAAATATTACATAGCTTATTTTTTAATGATAATTTGTGCACAGTTATTCATTCCTTGTGCTAAAAGCATTCCATCAAATATTTATGAAAATTGAGATAGCATATCTTATTTACATGTCATGGAAGTTTTCAAAATTCTGGATTAAAATCACAGATAATTATCATTTTTTGTTATAGTCATCAATTCTTCATTATTAATACACAGTAGATATTGAAAAAGAAAATAGGATTTGAAGTTATATCAAAGTAAACAGTTTTATCAGTTGTCCTATTTTTCCAATGATTTATAAACTACTTGATTTTTTAAATATTTTAATCAAAATACATTATGAGGAAAGTAAATGGCCTATATTCATTATTTTTTATGTTGAAAGAATCCCATGCCCCCTAGCAAAATAAGATTTCATATCTAGAGGAATTTTGATCAATCATCTTGGAAAATATTGATTCAAAAATATTGTCAGTAATTATTTCTTTAAAGAGAAAAAGGAAGACAATGAATTATTTTTGGTCTAGGGTGCATGCTTTTCTGCTAAGCATATTTGTTTTGTAAATTGAAAATATCTAATATTATCCAGCTTGACTTATCACAATACACATAGATTTGTACTAATCTTTATGTGTCTTAGAGGAAGTTTATTTCAAAAAAAATTATATCTTAATCTGCTTTCTTCATTTCAAGAGGAAGCATTTCAAAAGGATTCTTCTAGCATCCATATTCTTTTCTATATATATATATATTGACTCTCCTTCTAAGAAATTATGAGGAGTTATCTCAGCTCATTTATTATTGAGACCTTGGTTATACAGCTCGGCGTTGTCATTTGCCATCGTATTAGCTTCACTTTCTGGGATATTATAAATTGTCAATACATTTGAATATTCTGAATAATATCATACTGTCTGAATCCACTATTATATATTTTGGCAGTTTGCTTGCAGCATAGAAATTCATGTCATCTTCCAAGTCATTTCTAATAACTTGAGACTTATCTTTGTTTTTATTATGTTAATTGATATTTTAAGAAAATTGTTTAAAATGTCTAAATTATAGTAGATTTTTTTTTTAAAGGCTTTTTTTTTTCTATTTTATGCACATGGTGAACCAATTGGGGGGGGTATGCATTTGTTTTTTATCATTATACTCTACATGTCTATTAAATCAAACAACTGAAACATTTCTAGCTGCTTAAGGCATTTCAGATGTTCATTTGTATTAGATAATAAATATAGTGCTCTATAAAATAATGAATTTTGGCTTTAATTATTCATTAAATATGCCAGAAATATACCACAAGAAGTATCAACCATATATATATATTTAAAATATTCTTTAGCTCTCTTAAAATTTTATGATCTATCTTAAATTGTATGTAATATATAAAGCAAGGCTATTTATTTTAATAATAATAAAAAATCCACTATACATACTAATAATTTTTCCAATGAAATTTCTTAATTCAAACTTTTAAAATCAATTTGTGACCTAAGGATCATCTATGAAGACTTTCAGAATAATTGAATTTTCCACATTGAGTAATATTATGTATAAAGATAAAAAACCTAAATATAATGCAGTTTTTTTATATAAATTTGAATTATCTGAAAACTTAATGGTGTTTACTGTCATCTCAACTCTTTTTATGATTTAATATACTAATCTATACTAACTTATCATTTTACAATATTCTCTTTAAATTTAGTTGGAATACTATTTGCAATCTGTGTGTCCAGAAATATTATTCAATTTTATTTACAGGCATATTTATATGTTTTTAAAAAACCTGTAATGAATATTTATTGTCTATTAATCAAACCGAAATGAAACATTTCTGGCTATATAAAGCAATGTTAAATGTTTCTTTGTGTTTGATAATAGAAAATGTAGTGCTCTAAAAAATAATGAAGATTCTCTTGCAACTGAATACAAAAAAGTCTTAAAAGACAAAATAATATATTGGCAAGCAAGAATATAGATGATTAATGTGTACATACAGTCTTATTAGAAAAGAAGCTATTATCAAATAATTTGATATGTTAATAATCTTTCCTATGTAAACAATTCAGTAAAATATATTTTTGTATTACAATGTCATAAAGTTTTTACATGTATGTATATTATTATTGATTTTTTTCTTCATTGTAGTTTCTTTCTTTATGACCTAAAACTAAGTGCACTTTCAATGAAGTTCACCATAATCATGTGTACGTTACTTATTGTTTATATATATTTAATGAATTCAATTTTAATAAGGGCATTCAAATATGTCTTAAAATAATTTTATTTTACATTAATGTGTTCAATACTGTATTAGTTGCTTAAACATGATATAATGTGATTGTGGAATAATAATTACCATTTTTATATTGCTCAGTTTAGTGTTTTGGAAAAGTGATAGACTAGAGAACTAAAGATACTTAGATCAAAGCTTAATCTGTCCTTTCTGTATTTGGACTTTATATATTTTTTGAACAATTAACCAGTCGTTATTATATTATCTTTTTTTATTTAATCATTCGCACTGATGTTTTACTGCTATGCAATACTGTTCTGCAAAATGATATTTGCACCTGAAGAAACATGTCTTCCATGCATTTGAATGTAACTTTTAAAATATAAAATTATGTAGCTTATATATATCTTACTATTTTGTATTTTTCAACAATCGAAACCAGCCGTAGTTCTAAAGTCCTATTGCTGTTTGTTAAATTATGATTGAGAAACAAATTGTATTTTTGTTCTGCGTGCATTATTGTTTGTTGATCACAATTAATTCTCAGTGATGATGTTTTTTTATTTATTAAGATGTATTCTTTTGAAGATAAGATATATATGTTTTTGGTTTCCCACGTTTACACCAGTGTGTATATATAGTATAGTATAATATATAGAGAGAAACTTTTTGGAAGAAAAAATTACAAAGTAATTTTAAAAATTCAAAACTACAATTTTTATTCGTCTTTTTGTGCATGAGTATGTAATTTTTATCTTCCTGCTGTTGTGAGCGTCTCTTCCAGTCCCTCAAACTTAACTGATAACCCGGTCTGCACATAATTAATTGTCAGCTTTGGAATCCTTTGTCATTTTGGAGAGCTGATCCTCAAACAACATTATAAATTATCATTTAGGTGAGTTGATTAAAGCTTAACTCTCTGTTCTGGGACTTCGGATGTGGTTGCTAGGTCTTTTCCAAATAGATAATTCCATAATTGAGTCAGTGATAAAGTAATAGTGTAGCGTGTAGGAGAAACACATTTAGCAAGCGCTAGAGTTTTTTTTTTTTAAAATAATTTTAAAGTAGTTATTAAGAAAATAAATGGTATCTTTTTCATAGGGGATTTTTTTTAAAAAAAAAAAGTAAAGTTTGTCTTTGACAAGTTTTAAATATCCTTTTGATCTTAGATAAGTCCAAACAAATGGATCTGTTTGTTTTGACCTGTTTATCCTCTTAATGTCAAAACGATTGGCCTAAATATTATCTGATTACTGTAAAATCTATTAATTTGCTTGATATGGATCCAAAGACAAGTATATGCCAATAAGTCATAAGTATAGAATTAAGACTTTATAGAAGAGAATGTGTGTATACAGAGAAAAGATTAAAAGCCAGGTTAGGCAAGGTTTTTGCAAATTGTCTCTTTTATAAATAATTGATTGCTATCTGTGAAGCTTTGAACAAGGCGGATAAACTAGTTAGAATCTTTTTTTTTTTTTACTATTATGTATTTAATTGCTAAATGATCCTCTATTATTGTACAATGTTTTTTTTTTTAAAAAAAATAATAATAATAGAAGTCTTATTTAATTATTTTTTCACTAACTAAAAAAAAAGAGAGAAAGTTATAAAGATTACATGTCGTTGTTATTTATATATATATACAAAATGAAAGACCTTGATATTGATGTAACGCATATTCTTGGCATTTTCATGACCTGTGTTCGAATCTGAGCAGGTAAAACTAAAAAATGTTTTCCGGTTCTAATAAGGCTTAAATTTTTTTCTCAAGTAGCCAAATCAGAAAATTATTCAGTGCTAGATGTGATAATATATTGGACTATTTCCATCATCCATTAGTAAATGTTGAATGTATAGAAAATTTTAAACTCTATTCAAACTTTTCAAATACAAACAACTTATTAGTATTAACACGCAAATAGACTACACAGATTAGTAATTACACAACATTTTGAGTAGTATTATTCTCCATTTTTCTTCAGGGTATTGCTTAATACTACTACTAGAAACGTTGTGTAATTACTAACCTGTATTGTTTATTTGTGTGTTATCACTAACAAGTTGTTTGTATTTGAAAAATTTAAATAAAGTTTAAAATTTTTCTATACATTCAACATTTATTAATATATTACCACATCTAATATATCATCATCACAAATCTTAAGAATTATTCAGTGGCTAGTTAGTGAAAACAACCCAAACCACAAAGCAGCAATTCACAATTTTGATGAAAAATGCTGTGTGAAAGGCCTTTGCCTGCAATGGATTATTTAAAAATTATTGTAATATATATAATAAATTAAGTTTGATGTCTATATTCTACAAGATATATATATAGTCGAAAGTACTTATAATAAAATAACTTTAAATTTGTGTGAATTTTATATAATCAGTTTAAGTTTGATGTGTAATTTCAGACTAGAACAGAAGGTTTTTCCCTATAAATGCTAATGGATAAGTAGTTAGCTTTTCAAGTGCGCATATATATATATATATATTGAAGCAATCAAATCTCCACCCATTGTCCATAACAAAAGTTTTCATGCATATTCAACTTATTAAACTATATTGACTAGTATATTGAGAAAGACATACATATCTTGAACTTAATGTTGAAAAATCACTCTCAGTTTTCATTTTAATTTTGAGAAATTATTGCTGTAGATGAATCTCAATTCTGGTAGCAGATTCATCATTGTTTACAAGTCAGAATAGTTTTTTTTTTTTTTTTTACTAGATACTTTGTTAAGTATATTTTTACTTTAAACTCATATAAGTGTAATGTGCAGAAGAAATCTCCATTCATCATATCTGCATTGAGCATGATTTTACACATTTATATTTGAGTAATTGGAGAACACCATTAGAAATGGTTTTACTGCTTCTTGAATGAAAGTTTTATAAACCACAAATGATATAAAACTAACATTTCTCAATAAAAAAGTGCATGGACTTGGAAAATTCAATTTTTTTTTTATATTGTTATACTAGATATTTATAAAATCATTTATAACAATTGGTTGGAAGATTGCATTAGTCATATTGATAGTTAAGAAATATGATAAAGAGTATATTAGAAATTATAGATTTAGCAGTATTCTATCACGTCTATAGAAAATCTTTACTAAGATAATTAAAACTCATTTACAGAAAACTTTTGGCTGAATCAATCACAAGAACAAGCAAATTTTCTAATAATGCAGTAAATCATACTCAAGTATTGGGAGAAGTTATAGAAAGGACTAATGAATATAAGTTTCCAGTATGCTTTGGATTTGTAGATTATGAAAAGGCATTTGATTCTATAAACATTTCCACAGTAATTAAAGCTTTGGATTATTAAGATATAATCCTGGGATATTATCATACTTATCAAAGTGCCACAGCAGTTATTAGATTACATGCTGATTCCTTATCTTCAAAACTTTCTACTGGAATTTTGAGAGAAGTATTTTGTGTATTGAAATGAAAAGCTAAAGATAGTGAAAGTAAATAGAGAGTATTTAAATCATCTAGATTTTGCAGATGATGTGATTGTTTTTCAAATAATACTTGAGTATTCAGGAAATGTTGCAAGATATACAGTGCCAATGCAAGTTTTATTGACCAATAGATTCTAGAAGGTTTATATATAAAATTACTATGCCTGCTCATCCAATATCCTCAGGCTAATTTCTAGTTTGTGTTTTTCATCAGTGAAGAGCTTTGGATCTAAGAGCACTGCATCTATTTCTTATTATGGCACTATGACATGAAGATTTTGCTACTATTCCAACAACTTGTATAAGCATAGGAAATAGTGATCATGTAATGATTATTGGTTTTAAATGTTGCAAGAGTTATTAGATGAAAGTAAAATAGAATTAAAAGATAAATGCTAAAAAAATTAAAATATTGTTTAATGGATTTTCTCAAAAGAAAATAAAGTTCAAGCATCATCTACAGCTATCTACATTAGATTATTAATGCAAATTGAAGCATAATGGATGTAAGTAATATTTGATTTAAACTTGAGTGGAACATTTTTTGATTTTATATATATATATATATATATATATATATATTGTGCCCTTTTGTATGGGTCACCATTTAAGTTTTGTGCTAATCTAGTAGAAAATTTTAAATTTAAGAAGTATTTTAAATATGTGATGTTGACTTTGCTTGTGGTAATGTTACCATAAGTTTAATTAGAGCAATCTGTAATTATTTGATGTGTGAATTGTGTTGGTATTGAGAAGATATTTAAAAATGATGATGATTATGATGTAATACTGCATTAATAAATTTAATGACAAATGTTTAAAGCTAAAGTATTTAAAAGACAAGTTTAAATTAGACAAAGATATTTATTTAGTTTAAAATATATGTTAAAAGTAAATAGAAATATTTTAAATTATAAGTACTCAAATTGAGATTAATATTTGATTTTAATCATATCAAATAATTATTTTAAAATCTGATATAATATCTTATTTATTTTTAAAAATAAATATTTATTTTAAAAAAGCAATTGTTAAGTTATTTTTAGATTATGGGAAGCGTTTCTTGTATTGTAAAGACAGATGTTAATTAGAGATATACACACACATGCTTGGAAGCTTTCTCATAAAGTTGCAAAAACTATTTTAAAATTATGTTGTGAAATTTATAAATAATACGTGAGTTATCACGAGATAAAAATAAAAGATATTAATGTAGAATATTAAATCTGATTTTTAAAAAATATTGTCTTAAAAATATAACGTATTTAAAAAGATTTAGTTTATTTTAAATGATCTTATAAAAGTTAAGATTTAAATCAAGTGAGAAAGAATATTTTAAAAAAATGTTTAATAGATTTGAATAAACGATAAAATTATTTTTAAAATGTAATAATATTAAATATTAAATAAGTCATTATTTTATTTTTAATAGTGTGTTAGTAAATATGTAAATAAGCTAGAAAGTTTGATTGTTTAAATGTACCAATCAGATAAGGAGTTTCTGCCAGTATAAAAGCTGGATTCAATTGTTGAGGGGGGCTCTCTACAATAAATTTTAAAAGTCGATTGTGCTATTGAGAAAATAGCTAAGTAAATTTATAAACGCTCTTAAAATCAGTGTTAAAATCATAAGAGTGTTATTGTATATAATTTTATAATTTTTAAATGATGGGTATGCAGTAGAAACTTAATAATTCCCTATTGGTCTTCTCAATATCGAAACTCAATTTACGTACGAATAATCATGGAAACATCACGTATCGTAGAAATATATCAGAAACTTTACGCTAGAAAAATATCAGACGCTGGATTAGTACATAAAACCATGAGATGGAGAAAAGTAGTATTTTGGACTATAAATAGTATTAAAAAAATTAAATTACTATTGTCTATTATAGATAGATATTTAAAAGAAATATGAATATTTCTATAGAAAGAAAGTATTTTGCAGATTTTTAAAAAATAAAATGTATATCTTAAGTAAAGATATAAGAAGTAGTAATTTAATAAATACATGCCTTGTTAAGTCTTTGTGCTTAAAAGACTAAATATTGACGATTTGAAAAGGCAAATAGATTATAAATATGATTATTTAAAATCGTAATATAATAAAATTATTATATTGAAGTAATCTAAAACGCTGGACGTTATAGATGGAGAAATTAATTCTTACCTAAGTATGTTATTTATAAATGCGCAAGTAATACATGGATGTCCAAATCAAGTCAATCTAAGTCAAGCAAGCCAAGTTGATTAAAATAATTCAATGTAAAATAATTTATAAACTATAAATTAATTTTGAAATAATAATTTTAAATAATATTGTATGAAGAACTGGATCCAGAAAGAGAACTTATAAACTATTTTTTAATTTTTATTTTGTTTTCTTGTGGGAACTTATTTTTTTTAAAAAAAGAACGTTATCAATTTTTTATAAACTTTCAAGAAACACGTGATACAACGGAACAGGAAATAGTGTTCTATTGACTTTATACGTAGGATATTTGTTAGAACTTTTATGGTAGAACAAAAGTCGTCGCTGGAAATACGTAATATGAACTTTTATTTTATTTATTTAACATAAAATTTAAAATATTATTAAACTATTAAAAGTAGGTTAGGTACATTTATTAAATAATAACTTAAAAATAATATAATAATTAATTACATAGATTTATTTTTATAATTAATATAACACAGAATATTCTAATGAATGTTTATGAGTATAAATGTGAATGATTTTATTTTATGAAGCTGCAAATTCCGAAGAATGCTGGATAGCAGATTGGACATTATTGTTATTATGGTAAAAATATTGTATAATGATTTTTAATGAATTTAATATGTTTTTCTTTAGATCAACTGAATATTATGTTGTTGTAGAATGAATGGATAGATATTTTATGAAAACACATACATTATATTGACAGCGAACTTTATTAAAATATGCATAAGTTTTAATCTATAATATCAACATGATACAACATTACGTAAGAAGCTTAGAAATAATTATATGATTCTTTCGTAAATAATTTTGATATTTTATTTATGCTTAATATTGAAATGATGTTTATTATTTATCTTAATAATTATTTTATTTTTTTTTTTTGCAATTTAGAAAAGGATTTTAAAAGTCTATATTTTTTTTATATTTTGTTTTATTAAATAAGTTAAGTTACGTTTAGGTAGAAGCTTATATTTAGATTGAAAAGTTTACCAAGTATAAACGATGTAATATAGGTAATTTGGATAACGAATATTTTGTTTGAAGTTGATGTTTGTTTTCCGGAAATTTGAGATAAGTTTAGAAGATAGTTTTATAGATAGAAAATTTATTAGAAAGGATTAAAATAGGACATAAAGTAAAGTAATGATTTTTACATAGAAAAGAATCATAGAATTTATCTAAGGTAATGCTTTATGAATTTGAAATTGGTAAATGATTTAAATAATAGTTTTTGAACAGTATAGAGATGTAATGCATATTTGATAAAACATATAACAGGAATTACATTAAGTAAAGTATAATTACAGTCAATTATTTGTTTTTTTTTTACATTACAAAGATACATTAATTTTATAAAGCTATTAAGCAATGCTAATAATAAAGTAGATATATGATGATACATTATAAATGGTAATACTTAATTAATGTAATTATTTAATAGGTAGAGCTACATTATGTACACATACTACATAAATAGTCTTGACATATATTGTTATTTGTAGTAATTAAAGTACACTAATATTTATTTTAAAAAATTTAAGTTTTTTTTAAAAACACACTGTAATATTATAATATGGCATTTGAAAGAATGTATAATTGCTTATGAAGTACATGATTTAATAACAGTGTAAACAGATTGTATTATTATTTTCTTACTTAGTTCAGTTTATATTTGTTTTCTTAAATTCTAAAATTGTAAATAGTGTAAATAAATTTTATTTAAAGTTATTGTAAATAAATTTGTTAATTTGTTTTTAAAAGTGTGTCGAGTTTTCATTATTTTTCACCACAGCGTTTTGACATCAGATGATTTGAAATAAACATAATATTTGCACAAAATGAATTTGTTATTATTATTTAGAATTGAATACCATATTTGCTTAACATTATTTTATAAGAATTGATTGACATGAACATAAATATTACAATGGTCATAAAATGATTATAATGCACATTATAAGAATACAATATTGTTTATGGCCACAGATTATTAAGTATAAGATTTTGATATATTTTAAAATGAAAATACCATATGAAATAAAAGATATACATATTATTGTTTATTCATTTAATGATTGATTATATCATAGAAATAGATGAGATTAAATTACACTCTAAGATTAGTATTATTTATTATTATTATTTAAATAAGTTAGGTGTATTTAAGTTTGATATAAAATCCCACATCATACTTATTTACATGAGTTATTATTATTTTAAAACAGCTTAGAAGAACCTGAGATTATTTAATTATATTTTAAGTTAGAAGATTAGTATTTATTTTAGTATTGTTAAAGATAATTTATTTCATTTAAAAGTCATAAGAATGCTATAGATGTAGTGGTAAGATAATAAGGTAGTGGTAGTATTCTTATGCCATTGAGACAGTATCTTGGGAGATATTGACTCAGTGTAAATCTGCTTATTACTTTGTAACTTTACTTCACAGTCTCATAATTTTATTAAATACTTATTTAATTAGTATAATCTAAAACTATATTGATTTTGATAATTGATAATAAATTTAATTAAGATATGATAATATAAAAGTATATTAAAGATAGATATGCAAATTTTAATTAAGCATAATAATGTAACTGAGCTAGTTGTATTTTAAACTATTTTATATATCAAGAAGTAAGGGTACAATATATATATATATGAAAAATAAATACAAGTTAGTCACGTAACCTGCTATCACTTGTTATTTATGATCAATAGATGGCGTCTTTACCAAAACCGCCGAAACAAGTGTAAAATATTTTTACATAAACGCAAAAGGAGTCAGAATTAACTACCTCTTTCATTTTGCTCACCTCCATCTATTGATCATATATATATATATATATATATATATATATATATATATATATATATATATATATATATATATATATATATATATATATATATATATTAAAAGGAAAAAATTTAATATGTCTGTTACCACTACTTATAGATTTGAGATTTGCATAATTAATAGAAAAGCAATAAAAAGACTAGACCATTCAAGAAGGTATGGAAAGATATAGATTAAGGGGAGCAATAAGAAATTTAAAACAAAATACATGGATGAGAAAAAATAGATATTGCTGACATATGAAAGAATTATGAGAATAATATGGAGCTAGAATGTATTGCTAAAAGACATGATAATAGATGATAATTGAAGCTTTAAATTGGAATGCAAGTGGGTGTAAATGGTCTAAAAAGAGATTACTTCTGAGATGGATGGATGAAATAAATGAAGATTATTGATATGGTATAGAGAAGAGAGGTTGTGTATCAAAGAAACTGGATTAAACTTCATCCTATAGTGGATTAATAATAGTTGAAAATTATGATAGTTTTATGCAATTTCTATAGTTACAGTTTAATAATATCAATATCTTCTTACATTAGCATTTTTCAGGAATTTCATTGACTTTTATCACAATTTTTGAGGCATTGTAATTGTGTTACTATCAGTTTGTTTTATCTTCACTATTTTACAGTTATTTATAACATTAATTCATTGTTCACTTTTTTTGTATGATAGAAATTAAATCTCAAATTATTTTTTTAAAAAAAATCTGAATGCAAGTATCAACAGCATCAAAGATTGATAGATTATTTGGTTTCAGGCTTTTCGGAGCTTGCTTTATTCTTTTAGTATTTTTGAAAGAAACATATGGCATATTTGTAAAATATTTATTTTAAATCTAAAAACTATGTGATTATAATTAGATTTTATTTGAAAATGTTATCTTTAATAAGACAAGTTTCAAAAAATTAGTTACATTGAAATGGAAACTGATTTTACTGGCTAATAAGAATTGCTTTTATAAACATCTATGACATTTTATGTGAAATCATTTATAGTAATTATAATTTTGAATTTTTAGACATGCTTTTATTTTTTTTATAATATCTCAACTAAAATTCATTTCATTTTAAAAATGGAATTCAAATAGATATTTCATTCAATAATATTTATGAATGGACAAGTGTACAATCCAATATGGAAAAAAATAATGATTAAAATTGTCATTACTTTCAAATAGGAGTGGGAATAGTTGTACCTTAAATGAGTTAAAATAGACATTATATTCACAGCTTGAAGTGAAATTAGTTTCAAAATGGATAAAGTATGTTTTTCATTCCATTTGAAAATGCTATTAATATAATACCTGAAGCCAATATTACAATTTATGGTAAGAAATTGATATCAACTAAAAGAAATATTTGCCTTTAAAGTTTATAAAAAATTCAAGCGAAAACTTTAATGTAAAATAAAATTTAACAAAAGTTTATCTGAGGAGATTATATTCCAAAACAAATTTAATAGCTACCATGACGCAAAGATTTTTTTAAAATAAATAGTACTTTATCCCAATACATAATTTCCTGAGCTGTGCATACAGCAATAAAAGAAAAAAACATTTTAATCCACTTAGTGTACAATTTTAATTAGCCTTTTTTGACCAAGTCAATAATCATTTTTTCATGTTTTTGTTTTTTTATAAGTTTTATTATAATCATAATTCAAAAAAACTCAAGTATCAACTTTGCAAGTAAAAATTGCATTTTATTTAGAAAAAAGCATTCTTCAATAAATTCTTATCAGTAAGAAAAGATTTGCAAGTGTACTTCTAAATTTAATGGTAAAACTGTTAATATTAAAATTGTGTCAGAAAAAGCTTGTCATTTAATTATTTGTTGTTGTTTTTTTTTAAATGTATGTGATAGCATAAAATTAATCATTTTTTCTAAATTTCTTGATTATTTTTATGATTATTTCACATAAAACTTTAACTATTATACTTCTTTAATCTCTATGTTTATGTTTTTAAATAAATATGTGTACATGGCACAAAATTATTAATAATAAAAATAGTGTGTATATATATTACAAAAATATAAACTATTAATTCTTCATTATATATTACAAAAGCAGATCTCTACACCCTACTCCTGTCATCTATTTTAAGCTTGAATAATTAATGGGCACTAGACTGTAATACTGTATAATATCTGCATGCTGAGGCAAATTTCTGAGTTTTGTCTTTATCATTAAGGATTTAGAATTCAAAGATAATGCTCTTGTGCATTAAAAAAATCAATTATCTCAAGTCGATTCACTTTCATAGTAATATATAATTGGCTCTGGCATATAGTCAGAAAAACTGCATATATTTTATACTATAGTCTTTGTATAAAAGTAAATACTTCACTTTTATTGTTCTACAATACCTTGCTCTGCATGATTTTGCGTAATGGTAGATTATCAGACTTTGGAGCTCAAGGTCTTGCATCATGGTTCCAGCTATGAATTTCTGATCATAAATCATTCAATTATTATTCTCAGTTAAACATATTTATATGGTATGGTTTGATCATAAATTCTGTAAACATGCTGTTTTTTTTTGGAACTAATCAATCATGAAGAATAAAGATTACTTGTGACCTTTTTTTTTTTGCCTATTAAAAATCAATCAAGAAAACAATAATTAACTATGGAAAACCTTTAATAAGCATGAAAAATCAATAATAAATTAGTATACAAACTATCTATGCTTTATCTTAAATCAAACCAGAATCTTTGGTTTAGTAAACCAGCATATAATATTGTGCCAGTAGTTTATATCAACTAATACTTTTTATTTAAAAGTTATCAAATTTATTGAAAAAGATTGTCATTCAAATTTTAGTGTATTTTTCATCAATGTGATTCATTTGCATTTATTTTTGATAGCTGTATTTAACTTTTATTTTTTCATTATATAAATAACCAATTCAGTCATTCTATTTTATTTTCATCTGATTCACTTAATAAAAGTCAAATTCTTGAGAATGTTACAGAAAGTTCAGGTTTACTGGGTCATTGATTCCATGAAAAATTATGTGCTCAATGTCAAATAGACAATAAATATTTGCACTATCATAGATGTTTCATGGTTATTTTTTTTTTCATGTTGCAATTCTTGTACTCATTTTTAATTTATTTTTTGTATAAATGGAGTTCAGTTTAAAATAGTATATTTTAGCAAAAAATATATTTAGTTTAAATACATATGCAAATAATGAAATTATTATTACAAATATAAAATCAACTTTAGAAATAAAAATAATAATTACATTATTGATGCAAAGTATTTCATGACTACCATCATGTAAATTTTCAGCAGCATAATGTACTTATAAAAATAAAATATATTTTTAAAAAATTATAAGAAAACGTCACATACTTCTATAAATATTTAATAGTTTAACATTAAAAAAAAATCTTAAAAGTGAAAAAAAGTATACTAACTTTTCTATCAATAATACTACAAACATGTTTCCTATTATGTAAGCATTGAAATGTGTTTTTTTATTTGATTAGAGCTATTTCCTTTCCCCTAATTATTGATTTAAACTAATATCTAGGAACAATAGGTAATATTAAAATATATGCTATATTCCACTGCTAAGAGATAGAGAACTATAAAAATCACAAGACAGTTACAGAAACAAGCATTGTTCATTTTGCACCCATGAAAATCAATGAGATACTTGGAATTCCAGTTAATGCGTACATATGATTTTTATTTTAAATGTAAAAGAAAATGCATGAAGTAATTCTAAAATATAATTATTATTGTCTATATCCATGAGAGTGGTGTTTGAAATTATAATTTAATTTTATTATTTCTTTGTTCAATAATATAATGTAAGTAATAAATACATAAATAAACAACAGATCTTTTTAACATTGTTCTTTTAAACTATAGATTTTTTTTTCTTCTATTAATTAAAAAAGTATTCTGTTTTACAAATGTGTCTCTATCATCCTCAATATCTGAACGTAGGTTTTGAAGTTTACCAATTCTGAGTTTGAAATAAATAAGTTGATTAAAACTGAAGAAATGTAAGATGCAGCACACTTTGACTTTTATGTATTATTTCTGCTTTCTAATTTCCAAATTACAGACTATGAAGGTAAATAGTATGTAGATGCTAATATTATTTATCTATTGCAATTTTTTTTCCTTTCATAAAAATTAAATTATTTTAAAACTGAGGAAAGAGATTTAAGTATTTATAAGTTTAGAATAATCATAAGTACTAGAATGTAGATGTTAATATTATTTACCTTTAAAATCAGACATTTTTTACTCTTGTAAATATTAAAAATACTAGAATAGAAATGCTAACTTTACTGCAGCCTTTACTTAACAGAACCCTGATTTTTTTATAGGACATGGCAGAGCTATTACTTCAAATTTTTTAAAATTTGAAGTGAAAAATACAACCACACAGCATAAACATAGTAATGAAAAAAATCACATTCAGCATTATGTATTATGAAATTCTTATGTGAATTCCCCACATTGGTAAATGTTATCATTTAAAATTAAATTTAAAATATTTTTTTTCTCTTGTAAATATAAAGTGATTTATTTTTTTAAAAGCAAATAAAAAAAAATTTGCTGTTTGTAAGCCTCCAGCAATCAAAAACATTGCCCAGGCAAATACTTCTATTTGAGGCTTTCATATTCTAATAGTATTTTATTTTAAAGATTTACTTTAATATTTGTGTAAATGTGTGGTTAATGTCTTTCAAAATTTGACAGATATAAGTTTAAGCTTTTTTTTTTAATTGCAGTTGTTTAATTATTGACCAATTATGTCATTATTTGTTTGGATACCTTCAGAAAAAATAATAAACATCAAAAGCAATATTAAGATGAAACCAATAGTTTCAAAGATGACAATATTAATAATGTTATACAATCAATGACAAAAGTATCAACAACTGAGAAATATCTGACAAAGAAAAGAATGACTACTCATAAATAATTGCTTTTTCAAAATATTAATGAAGAAGCAGAACTATGTATAGTTTCATATGACAGAAAAATGGCAGACCAAGAAAATCTTGTTAATCATTGAACCATTCAGTTCATAAAACCAAATTATATTTGTCTAAAAAATCAAACTACCCTCAAATTAATGGCAATGCTTTAGCAAAATGAAATTACTATTTGTGTGAGGCATTTGATAATATGAGAATGTCCCAAACATTGATATTTCTTATTATTCATTCTATAGACATAATGATAAATGCATTTTTGGTCCATCCTATAAAGTAATTCTGATTGATAACAGTTATCCTTATACCCTCAAAAAGTTTTTAGTAATCATATATTTAACAATGAAAGAGCCTTTTTTAAACATTAAATGTAAATAAAATATATTGATTTTAAAAACTCAAACCCTATCATTTCAAGAAGAAAAATACATACACCTATGCAATTTAATCAACAAACATTTTCCAAAACCTTAGAAAACATTGCAATTATCTTTGAGTCAAAACTTTCAGTGATTAAAATTGGCAGTGAAATAATTCAAACAAACAACTTTCAATTTTTGTTTAAAAATGGAAAGGAAAAATCAACTGAAAGTATACCTTGCATTCTCATAATTAATAGATTCCCATGCACATTAAAGGAAGATTACGTAGTTGTTTTAAATACTGCAGGCCATGGCAACTTGCATCTAATTGTCTATTGAATAAATGTACTATGGACTTCTTGACAGGATGGGATACAGTTGACCTATTTTCCTGATCCCTTCATGGATAAATGAAACAGTTCATAATCTTATATTGAAAACAATGATGACATAGTGCTCAATTATGGTAGATGTACAGATGAGTTTGGATAATCTAATAATAATGATCTGTCTAATGTGACTTACTTTATTAATTGCAAATCTAAAGACAGAGTTCAAAAAATTGAAAGAAAACAATGTTAATCTTTCTACTTCTATAGTCCAATCAAACTCAAAGAAATCCACATTTATAACTGCTCAAATATCTCACCATCTGAACTATCTTCTGAGAATGAGGAAAAATCATTTTCAAAAGAAAATATCAGTTTTATAAAAATAATAATAATAATTAGGAGACATAACACAAAAAGACAAGAATTTTACAATCAGATGATTAGAATAATGTAACTTCAGTCTTTTAACAACTTTTCTCCTAACAATGTAATCCAAAAGAAATACAAAGTATTAAAGAAAGCTTTTCTTTATATTTATTTTGTATGGTATTTATTTTGAATGATTAGAATAAATATAAAAATGATAAGCAAAAGGACTGTAGTAATCCTGATAGTAAGCAAAATAACTGTATAAAGACGCAATTTTAAACATCTTTTATTAATGGTCTGTAATGATATAAAATTTCTAACCCTTAATATTAGGGAACTAAATGCCTGACCAAAAATGCATAAATTTTTTCAGATTCTTTAGTATGAGTACCTTTTGATGTTTTAAAATTTATAGAAACAAAATTTAATCACAATACTAATACATTTTTAATGTATTACCTAACTATGGGTATATCAGGGTTTTTTTTAAATAATTCTAGAAGTGATTCTATTTTGATCAATAATGAAAAGATATATGAATCAATATCTATAATCATATCTCTGTATATTTCTATGCACATTATTCATCCCAGAAAGGAAAAAAAATAGGAAATGATTAACCAAATACAGTATTACTAATCAATAAACCATACTCCATGCATCATAGTGTGTGATTTTAACTACTAAATCAATATCTATTAACACAGAATATGCATACTTCAATAAAGTATTTTCCAAAAAATTTATATTCATTCTCAAATAACAGTATTATTAACAATAACTGATCACATTTTTTTTTCTGATATCTGGTTAAATTCTATACTTGAAGCAACACAAATATATATAAGCATGTCTTTAAATATTTCTATACACATTATTTATTTCAAGAAGGAAATGAAATAGGGGAAATAATTAACCAAATACAATATTACCAATCAATAGACCATGCCCCATGCATTATAATGAGTGAATTTAACTAAAAAATGCAACACATTCCAAGGAAATTAAATCAATATTTTTTTTTGTTGCTAATTATAAATTATTAATTAATTAATATTTTTGTTGCTAATTAAATCAATATTTATTATCACATAATATGCATACTTCAATAAAATATTTTCCAAAGTTTGTATTCATTCTCAAATAATACTAAATCATCCATGCACTTTACCACTGTTACACAATGCTTTATTTACCACCCTCTTTTACAATAGTAAAGTGGATGGATGATTTAGTATTATATGGTATACATTTGGCAAAGCAATGAGAAAGAGTAGTTAATATTCTCAAATAACAGTATTATCAATGATGACTAATCACATCTTTTTTCTAATTTCTGATTAAACTCTAAATTTATTATTGTATCAATATTTTTCACTGATCATGTTATGGTTGAAGTGAGTTTAATATTACATAATGAAAATAAATTTTAATATATATGTAAGAAAACAAATTCCACTTAATGATGATCTGTCAAAATTATTATTAATGTCATTAATTTATGAGTGTCAATTATCATATTGTCAATAAACAAATTTATAAGAATTTTGCAGTCCACCAATCAAAACATTTATGGAAGGACTCTCAGACATTCTAAAAAAATTTCTTTGTCAGTTAACAATAGTGAAAAAAATTAACACACTAAAAAAATTATAATAAATTATATGACATTGTTCAAGAAGGTTTGCAGATATTTAAATTCAGAAATATAATTGTGTCATTTAATAAGCTGGATATTATAACTATGAAATATGTCCAAACAATTATCATATTTTTCAAGAGGAATTCCACACATTAAAAGAACAATATTATGTAATTTGGAAATATTTCAAACATCTATCATCATCAACCATTATCAATCCACTACAGGATGGTCTCTTCAAGTTCAATCCATCTTCTCTGATCTTTAGCTTCTCTTCTCCACATCACCCTTGGACACTTTCTTCTTTCATCCATCCATCTAATATGTGGTTTCTTTCTGGGTCTTTTACAATCATTTGGAATCCAGTTTAAGATTTCAGTTGTCCATCTATTATCATATCTTCTAGAAATATGTCCAGCCCAACTCCACTTCAATCTTTTAATTTTTTCATTGAGGTCAGTAACACCTGTTTGTTCTCTTACCCATACATTGTATTTTTGATCTCTTCTTGTTACTCCCAACATGCATCTCCATACTTCTTTGAGTGGTCTGAAGTCTCTGTATTGCTCTTCTTTTAAGTTTTCAAGTCTCAAATCCATAAGTAAGAACTGGTAAAACACATTTATTAAAAACCTTCCTTTTCAAACACATAGGCATATTTCCTTTTAGTATCAAGTTATTTCTACCAAAAGCACTCCAACCAAGTTTAATACTATGATTAATTTCATCCATTATGTTTCCATCTGTATTAATAATCTGACCAAGGTATTTGTAACTGTTAATTTCTTCTAACTCATCATAATCTTTATTTTCATATTTTGAGAAAATCCATTAAACATTACTTTAGTCTTTTTAACATTTATCTTTAGTCCTACTTTCATCTGATAACTCCTGCAACATTTCCTCCAGTTCTAAAGTATTATTTGCAAAAACAATTACATCATCTGCAAAATCTAAATGATTTAAATAATCTCCATTTACTTTCACTCCTTTAGCTTTCCATTTTAATCCACAAAATACTTCTTGCAGCACTGCTGTCAAAAGTTTTGGAGATATGGACTCACTCTGTCTTACACCCTTCTCAGGTTGACTTTCCCAGTATCATTATGTAATCTAATTGTTGCTGTTGCATTTTTATAAATATACTTTAAAATATAACAATATCCTGGATCTATACCTTGATTATCCAATGCTTTAATCACTGAAGAAATGTTTATACAATCAAATGCTTTTTCATAATTTACAAATCCAAAATATAATGGCATCTCATATTCATTTGTCCTTTCTATAACTTCTCTCAATACCTGGATATAATCTACTGTACTAAAACCACTTTTAAATCCAGCTTATTCTCTTGGTTGGTGGAAATCCAATGTTCTCTGTAGATGAGTTGTAATTATCTTGGTAAAAATAATAGGTCTGTAATTTCTAATATTTTCTTTATCACCTTTCTTAAATATTAATACTGCATTCTTCCAACCATCTGGTACATCTTTATCATTTAGACATTTGGTATATAACTTTGCTAAAAAAAATTATATTTCTTCACCTGCTTCTTTTAATATATCAATTGTAAAACATTTTCGTATTGGTAGGAAATTTATATCTGCAATAAGAAAAAAAAATGGCATTATTACTAAAAAGAGAGATGACATCATGAAATGGGTAGAAGACTTTTATCAAGAATTATATAGTAATAAAAAACAAGTACCTCCTATATCTATTACATCTTCTAAATTGCCCAGAATTTTAAATGAAGATGTGAAACATGCAATTAAATATATAAAGAAAGGAAAGGCTCCAGGTAATGTTGGAATTACAACTGATATATTAAAAGAAGCAAACATCTATACCATGATGATAATCCATCATTATAGAACTAGTTGAAAAACCTAGATTTATCTCAACTATTTTTGATTTCCATTGAAAATGTGACTGAACAAATAGACAAATTAAAAGCTGTAATAACATTAGAATTTGCACATATTATATTTTATTTATATAAATTTTTGAAGTATCTGATAATTAATCAGTAAGTTTCTTAACTCATTAATTATTGAGTATGTATATAAACCAATTATTTATGATGGTGACAAACCCTAATATTGTTTTATTCATTTATCATTAAATAAAATACTGTTAGATAAACTTCAGACCTTTTTAACAATAAATTATTGCATATCCATTATTCTACTTTCAGAAGACATTCACTATGCAATATTTGGAATATATTCAATATTGGCATACCATATGATTGTACCACATATTAAATAAAATTGCTTGTCAGATGTAATTGCAATAAAGATTGACTTTGAAAATATTTTTGATCCTGTTAATCTTAGTTATCTTGCTAGACTATTAGCCCAGAAAACCTAATACTTATATGTGGATTAATAAATTATATAAAAAGTAGATCAATAGCAACAAAAAATTTATGAATCTCTCACTAATATTTCAGATTTCAAAAGGCATTTCCCAAGGATTTTTTTTTCCTGCTTTATTTGCTATCTATATTGATTCACTCTTAAGAGAGATCAGTGGTCTTATTTTTGGAATATTAGTCTCACACCTAGAAAGAGAAATAAATATTCTTTCCTATGTTGATAATGGTGAGATAGTTATCAGATGAATTTCTAACATTTTTATTATTGAGAAATGCTTAAAAAAAAATTCAAGAATAAATTGACCAGGCGACAAATTGTCGGCATAGCAAATATTAACAGGAAGAAATATTCCAACAATATCTACAGCTATTCTAATTAAATTCTTTAGTCTTCAAATATCTACTTCAATTATCAAAGCCAATTTAATTAAATATCATCTGAGAACAAAAATTAAAATAATTTATTCTCTTCTGATGGGTTTCTTGGCATGCTATTTGCATTTGAGTGGTATAACCAATATAAGAGTAACAAATATTAAAAAATATATAAACAGTTATTTTGGGGAAACAGGATCAACTTTTATCATATAATACTCTAATGCCAATTTGAAATAATTATCTTGGATTAGGTGAAGTTAAGTCATTTTGTCAATTTACTAAAAGTTATATTATTTGAAATAATATGTAGTGACCTATTTGAAAGAAACTTTCCTAATTATTAGTCATTAATATGGTAAAAATTTTATACTTGATGAGATGGGGATTAGCTTATTTAAATATGAGTTCACAAGAACAGATATTATTTGAAGATCATACAAAAAATCTATTGATAATGAACATTTCAAAATTCAAACATGTTGGCATTTGGATTTTTTTTTTTTTGAAACTGTTAGAAAATATGTTATTCAATGACTCATACAGGCATCATATTTTCATATGATTTGTTTCCAATCATATTTTTCAATAAAACTTATAAATGAAACTTCACAACTTGTAAATTATGTGATCATTTCAAGAAACTTGTTTTATATTATTGATTATTCTATCTTTTTCAAAAAAAGGTCAAATTTAATCTCTTCCAATAACCCATTAAGTAAAATTTTGACATCAAGATTTTTGATAGATGATAAAAAGATAATAAGAGCTACTTTATCACTTCTGAGATTTATATTGTTAGTAAGATGTAAGGCAATTTTGTAAAACAAATATTATTCTGCTCAACAACAGTTTTATGAATACTGGTAGAAGCAGTATTATGGAGAGTTAAAAATAGTATAAAAAAATTAAGATTTATAATGTGCCACAAGGAATTTAATTTTTGGATCATTTATGATTCAAGTGACATGCAGGCTCACAGCTGCATTATGTATAAGGAACTGTTTTCTACATGGTAATGCATTTGAGTACCTACATTTAAAGTCATAAAAAAAATTATAACCACCCAAATACACTTGTCTTTTCTAAATGTAACATGTTAAGTTTTGATTTAAAAATATTGTATGTAATAAAATAATCTTTAAAATAAAATTGTATTGTTTTTTTTTTAATATGTGGATTTTTTTAAGATAGCTAAATATTATTTTTTTAAATGGTCTGAAGCTCTATACAGCTATTCTGTTAAATATCCAAGTCTAAGATATATATGGTCCTCTATATCTATGGGTTCATCATGTATAGTTCTGTAACTACAATTTGAAAAATATTACTAAAAAAAATAGAAATTCATACATTTGAATGTAGCAATTTAATATATATATGTGCCTAGAAGTTTCATTATGAATTTTTCTCAATCATCTATTTTCCTTTCGTACTAATTAAATCAATGATTGAATTACCATTATTCTTTTTATATTTATTACAGTATTGTCTTCTTTATATGACTGGATTATCTTTTTTCTTTAATTATTTTTGTTGTAGCTAAATACTTTCAGTTTTAATTTTATCATGAAGAAATCACACAGCTCATTAAAGATCTGACAATGAAGGCTTGTAATCTGAATAGCATTGCTATTATTATCATTTTTAGTTTGTTTGATTATTTAGTTTATAATTTTTTATTTTTTCCTACAATTTTACACTTGAAATCTTTAATTACTAATTCTTCTAAAAATGGTTTCTACAATTGATTAATGTTCTTTACCTAAATGTTAATAAAATCAGAAACCTTAATGGCATGAAAAACTATATACTTATATTTTAAATAATACATTTTATATAACATTCCCCTAGAAAAGAGAAAAAATAAATAATCAGAAAATTTTTATTTTTTAATTACAGTATAAAAATAAATATTTAAGATTAAGAACATATTGTAAGTACATGTATATTCATCCATTCTCAGAACACACGAGTTGGAATATGTTATTAAGTTAATTCATAACCAGATTTCCAAAGAATTATTGATATAACAAAAGATGGGTGTTCTTTACAAGTATATTTAAATGATTATTTGGATGCCTGGCTTGAGAATTTTATCAGTAACTTATTTGGATTTGTTTATGTTGTGAATGGGTTTTTATTCTTAGTGTCACATATTTGATAAGCTGTAAATTATTATTTACATGCTCATTAAAATCATTAGAATATTCATCTATATTGTGCCCTTTTTATTGGTACATGCCATCATAAAATACATTGGGAATAAATTTTAAGATGTATAATTTTAAATTTTATAAAGTCAAAAATATTTACTTATTAAACTATGAAAAATATCAGTCATTATAGTTATCATAGGGTTTGAGCTTGGGCTTAGTTAATTTAAAGTAGTATAAATGCTATAAATCCTGGATAAAATATTTATTTTCAAAGATATATAAAAAATAAAGTAATAAAATATAAATTAATAATATTTGATAATACATAATAGTTTGATATTTAAAATTGTGGGGAAGTTTAAATGTAATCTTATAATTAAAAATATGTATTATATAGTTAGATAATAATGTCTGTGTGCATTTAATATTATAAAGCAATAATTATTTCTGGTGAAATCTTAATTTATGTTCCAAAATAATTAATTAATATTTATGCTACAAATTTTGCTATTAAAAGTTGATAAAATTAATCTCAGATCTAGTCTATAAAAATATAATCAAAATGACTTAAATTGATTTAAAGTAAATTGTATTTTTATTCAGTTCATGAATGGTATTGTTTTTTTATTGATAAATATTTTAAAACAATATTTTTAAAATAGATGAACTACAAGAAACTCATTAAATATTCAAAATTAGAGAAGTGGGAGAATTAACCAATGAGAAAGTACAATTTGGAATAAATTAACAGCCAGCAGACAATGCTTTTAAAAAAATCAAAGGAAAAAGACAAATAGAAAAAAAAATGATTACAGATCACAGGGAAAAGTAACTTGGTTTGTTTCAAAAAGTTGCTTAAATTATTTTGAATCTTATTATTTTAAAAGAACAAGTAATTGATTATGATCTACTTAAGAATTTAAAATTATATATTATAAAGTTTTTGTTAAAATGAAGGAGTAAAACAAAATTAAATAATAATTTTATGAATATATCTTGGAGTCTTATATTGAAAAAAATATTAGAAGAATGAAAGGAAAAAGTTGTATATTCATGCCAAAGTATTGTCAAGTAATACATGAACTTAAAGAAAACACTGTGAGTATTATGTTAACACATAATTTAATTAATAAGCAAGATGAAATATGTGCTGTGGCTATCATAGTAATTGGACAAGATTAAATCGGAATTGATGGATGAATAAAAAGAAAATTATTTCTGACAGAGTTAAGTATACATTTTTAAAGATAATTAAAACTAAATTAGTAATGAATAATAAAGGAAATATTTGTGTATTGAAAAGTTTACATAGTATTAAAAGAGAACATATACAAGTGTATCTCAATGAAAATTTCAATGGTATAAAAGATATAAATCATTGTTAGTTTTAGTATAACTTTCATGTATAATAGAATTTTATGTTGATTTATATATATGGTAAGTGAAGAATTAAAGGTTAGAAAGATGTATGGAAGTAATACAAGGCAAATGCAAATGGAAAATTTTAAATGAAGATTATATTTATATTCGTAATAAATCATAGCAATCTACTTGGAAAATGAAAGAATTACTGTAAATGAAAAAATAAGATAAGCGTAAAAAATTAAATAATTACTGTAGATATTTAATAAAGAATAAATATGTATGAGAGCATAAAGATGTGAATAAATTAACAGAATAAAAGAGAAGATATAAAATGCTCTATCTTAAATTATAACATTGACAAAGAGTACATAAGGAATAATGTGAAGACAAGTATAATAAATGCAAGAAGTATCTAAATAAATTATATTATGCAGTTGAAAATAACCTTTGATTGTTAAGAAGGAAAAAGGAAACTGAAACATGGAAATAGCCTGTTGGCATTGGAATTTTATAGTTTGGGGGAGTTTCTTATGAGAACAAAAGGACCAGAAGTGAGAGGAATGTTGATGCATAATTAGTCTGAAGCATTTGGAACATTGGAGTACCATTAAAAATTAAAGTTTTTTAAAGATGAACTTGTATTTTAAAGAAAAAAAACTTGTAACATAATATTTGTATATAATTTAATTTTATATTTTAAAATAATCATTATCAATATGGGTGGAGGGTAAGCAAATGTAGAAAAATTGATAATTTGATTTATTTGTCTGTGTAGTTAATTGTTTAAATTTTCATTTGTTTTATTAAATAATTAAAATAATTCAATATAAACAATGAGCTAGTGAAATATACACATAAAAGTAATTACATATATGTATTATAAGAAGATGGGATATGCCTGTGTTATATTAGAAATGATAAATGATGATATTTAAATTTTGATTTTGTGTTTAACTATTGATAAGTTAACATAATTGTAATAGTCATAACTAATCCTAGTTTGTAATTCTTTATAGGCTATTATTTATAAGAAATGTATGAAACAATTGTAGATTGGAAATAGGAAGGTAATAACTAAATTATTTATATAAAAAGATGGTAAAGATTTTTTATTTTAGGATGCACCAAAGAATGGTTTATCAACCTTTAGTATAGTATCATAAATTGTAAATTGAAATTAGTTAAGGAACAGATAAGTTGTCATATTTGAGAGTGTACAATATAAAAGCCTCTTTTTTTTTTTGTATTTAGTTATAGAGTTTGATAATGAGGCTAGAGAAAAATTGAATGAAAAATAAAAAGAAAAATCAAATGATAAATATCATAAAATATAAAAATAGATGAATAAGTGATATTTCATAGTATTTCAATAAAATTATTGTATTTAAAAAAAGAAAACAGTAATTTATATTTTGAATCTTCTTATATTTTGAAGTATAATCTATAAGGGGTAATGAGTGTAAATCAAATCCATAAAAAAGGGAATAATTATTTAATAAATACACATGATTTTATTACATAAGAAATAAAGTTAAATATAACTGCAACATCATATTGTATGAGATGGGAGTTGGTCAATGAAGATCTAGTCCACCCTCATTTGCATAGTTTATTCCCACTACTTCTTGAAAATGAAGGCTTAGACCTTTGAAAGCGCTTGAGTAAATTGATCATTCGTTTGAGACTGGGATTATATATATTATAGTTTATATTTAATTTATACGTGTGTATTTATATTAACACAAATATAGAGTTTACAAATTTTAAATATATAATTGTAGTTAAAGGGAATAGAAATGTTTATATATATTTGTCAAGCATTGGTGGTCGAGAAGTCAGTCACAGCTGCTTTACAAGCAGTTGTCCCTGATTAGAGGGTTCGCTTCCTGGCTGATGCTATGACACATGAGAAAAAAATTTTTATATATATTATTGTATTATATTGTTATATAATGTTATTAATATTGTTATTTATTAAATTAGTTAGTAGTTTAAAAGTTAAATTAAATACTTAGAGTTTTTGTTAGAGTCATCATCACTACACCATCTTCAGAGAATCTTAATTGTAATATATCCATTAACCAAAACATACAGTTTAAGATTTGGACAAGAAATTAATTTCATCAAGATATTGTATAACAATTTTTTGGGAAAATATTTCTTAAATGGAATCTTAAATTATTGCAAACTGCCTTGATCACATAAGTCATTGATAAAATATATTGCAAATCTATTAAAGTATATTTATTCATCGTAAATCAGATTATGAATTTATTATTTGGAGTTATAAATTATGATTACAATGTAGATAACAATAGTTATTTATTACTAAATATTAGAGAACATAAATATAAAGTAGCAGTATAATTTTAGTTATAGATTAAGGTGTCAGTCATTTCTTAAAAACTACCTATAGAGTTAAATAAAATTCCTCTTGATATCCTATAGGTGGAATGAATAAGTGATTTAAAATCAATGATAATCCTGAGATCTCCTTAATATAATGTTCTTATTATGGTTATTATTAATTATAAGCCTATAAAAGTAGTAATAATAAAGTATAAATATACGATAGAATGATAATTTAATCATGTTCATTAATTTAACTTAAGGTTAATGATTATAAATGTTTTATTATATTTATTTAAGTATTATTGTTAGTATGAGAATATTTAGATACGTAATAAGAAGGAGTGTCTTAGTACTCTTATGTCATTAAGCAAATACTTCAGTATTTGATTAATGTTAAAAGGTATGTGATCTTGTTAATGGAATAAGTGGGTCTCATAATTGCTAATATAAATGAAATCTAATATAGAAATAATTAAGATTATAAAATTGTACCTAGATAAAATAACATTATAGCCTAATTTAGGGACTTGTCATGATTTCTAGGGATCTATTGTTCTATTGGCAGGGTACAATATTGTACCGATATTGAACAGTGGTACATGTCTGTAATTTTATTTAAAATTACAGATAAAAATAAATTATAAATGGCTTAATTTAAAGATTTTTTTTTTAAACAAAAAAATAAAAAATCCTGTGTCATAGTTTTCTTTTAGAATAAAACTTCTTACTAAGAGGAGGGAGAAATGTATATGATAGAACTAAAGAAAGGTTAATAATTTTTCTCTCTCTCTTTTTAAAGAAAAGAGCTTTTATAAAGTGAAAACTAAATAAATATGTAAAATTTAGAATAAAATTAGTATGTAAACTATCTTATCGAGAATGCTTAGATGAATCTGAGCAAGGGGTTAAGAAGATAACCGGAAATGGAAAATTAATTAAAAGTCATTTCAAGTTAAGATCTAAATTAAAAATTAATGATAAGAAATTAAAATAATAGGAGAGAAAAAAGTATATACAGTTGGTCTCTCTATTATTAGTCAGTCTGTTTTGTGATGTAGTCTGGTTTTGTGATATATAGTCGGGGTTGACATTTGCTACATTGTTCATCTGTTCGGATTATTATAATTCAGTTTGGACAAAATGCAAAATTCAAACAACCAGAGATCCAGATATTCAGAATGCAGTAGTAATCCGGTCACTTACTGCTGTGGTTAATTAACAATTTAGCTGAATTATAAAAATAGTAGTGTGCCCTTATGGCTGGAAATGTAAATATTAATTAATGACAATAAGTTTTAATCATTATGAATATTAAAAATTTACTTTTGTATCAATACATATCTTGCTAAAAAAATTCACCATTAATTCCATCAGTGTTTTACAAATTATATATTTAAATTAATAATTAAATTTAATGTATATATATCGAACTGGTTCCGTTTAATAGTGGCTGTTAAACTGGGTTCTAACCTTATTTATCATAAATTTTAAATTTTATGTTTTCAACATTACGTGAATGGACCGGCCCTTCAAGCAGAGGGGGAGAATACCATCGATAGCAGAGCTATCGACGATGCCCATGATCAGACAGACCTATGCAAAGCATAACACCATCTCATTTTCATAACATAGCTCACCTCAACTGTTAAATTCAAACCCCTACCATCCAAAGCATTTTACTTGTTTAGAAGTGAACCTCAGGCGCCAGCTAATTACTCAAAGTAACTAACATGCCTGGATGGTAGGTCCATAATCCAGCTCTTGAAATATCCCATGACTAGCTCATACTCTGTCTCAGGGTCCAGCATATCTACTTAACACATAAAATAACTTATACAATAATTGACTAGTGATGCAGTGACAAGAGAGAAAAAGAAAATAGACAAAATAACAATTAAGGCAAACATTAATATTTATTTTAAAGACACGCGTATATAATATAACACAATAATATTGAAATTTACATATATAAAAAATATAAGTAATTACTCAGGCTAAATTATGATAGTCCTTCATTAATTAAAAGTTCATTCATTTAAATATAAAGAGTTTAAACTGTGATCAGAATATATTTTAAATTTCTTTACCTAAGGTTTTATTGTAGGTATTTTCCAACCAGTTGCCCTTTTTAGTTCTCCATCGATGGCTTCATGGCTTGTTTCCATCCTATGACTCAGCATTGGGAAAGAGAGAGAGAATAGTGGTAGCATCAATTTTATGATTTTGGTATCATTTTCCAGTATTTTTTCCAGGTGGAATAGTTGACTTGCGGATGTTTGGGGCATGAAGTCCTGTCAGACACCTCCATGGCTTATGTGGCTTCTCTATTAATGTTAATCAATGAATGTTAAGGAACAAAGAGTATAAGATTAACCATATTGCAAAACTAATTTCATATTAGACAAAATAGAAGATAGTGAAAATATTCTCTTTGTGGATGATTGTTAGATAAGAGAAGATAAAATAATATAAATTTTAAGATATATGATGGTCAACATTTGGAAAAAATAGTAAATAACTTTTAATATGCATTTACTCAGAATTCACTACGAAAATGATTTAAGATTATTTATGTATTTTTTGAAACATTGCTTAAAATAGGCTCATATTGATAATTGAAAAAAATACTGCATTTATATATAAAAGGAACAAGTAAATTAATGCATAGTATTTAAATGAAGATACACTTACTATATGGAATATATTGAGACTAATGAATGTTGACATACAAATAGAAAAAGATTTGATACAGATATTTCTTTAATAAATCCTTTTATATATACTATTATGTTTATAATAGCAATAAGCAATTAATGTTGATTACATTATAAATATTTTGAATATTATTATCCCAAAACCTGAATTAACATTTTTTATATTTTGTTTGCAATGCATTAAGTTTTTATATAACTTTAAGTCATTAATTTAATGCTGTATATTATTATTTAAAGAAATAATATTAATTTAAAGAAGTCTTTGTAATAGTATTCATTTTCACTCCATCCAAGTTTAATTTCATCTATTATTGTTAACTTGATTTTTTGGAGAATTTTTAAAACATGTCATTTCACAGTTTATATGTATTACTAATTCTTTTTCATACCATTTTACAATTTTTTTTTTAAATGCTGTTAATTTTTTTAATATTCTTTTTTTTTCTTTTTTTCAAAATCCATTGAATATTAATTTTATATATTTTTCTTACTTTATTGCTTTTATCTGGTAGTTCTTGCAAGATTTCCTGTGGTTTTAAAACATCATTTGTTTAAAATCAATCTAATCATTTACAAAATCTTTATGATACAAATAATTTACATTTAATTTTTTCATTTTTTTATTTACTATTTTAAACTTTATAACACTTCTTATTAAACTTCTGCAAAAGATTTTGATAAATGGAATCATTTTGCTATAATAACCTTTCCCAATATTAATCTAAGAATTTTTAATAAAATTTTTATAATGTTTTTTCGTTTTTCTAGAACCTTCCATTATATATTTGATATTGTCATGAGGGCATGGAATTTTATGGGTACTACTTTCCTTTTCTGTTTTATTTTTACTTCATTTTTTTTTTTTTTACAATTCTACAAATATAAAGTTATTTTATAGTTTATGTATTATTGTTAACTCTTTTTTATAAAGTTTTTAATTTGTTTCAATAGAAAATTTATTGCTGAATTTGGATCTTATTGCCTGTACTGTTACATTTTAATAGAATATTTATTATTTTTTTATCATTCAAAGTCTGAAGTTCCTAAATATCAACTTATTATTTTGCCTTTGTTAATATCACATGTTACTTGTATGGTACTATAAATACCTTTAGTTTTTTTCATGGCTATGCAATGTACAGTATTTTATTTTTTAACATTTCTATGATTTTTATGATATTCCATTGTTTAACATTTGAATCTAATGTAGGTTAGTGTCTGTTTTAGTTTTGGCTTTTGTTTCTAGAAATAGCTCTAAAAAAAGAAAATATACTTTTGTTCTTATTGTAATGGTAAGAATTGTCCCTCCACGTAACAAAACCTAGAACACAGGCAAAATACAGTAAAGCTGATCGAATATGAATGCTGGGATCCAGAACCTGATCAACATTCAATCCTTTCACCTCTGCTCAATGATCTAATACCCTATGGATATCACTTCTCAACTTACACAGACATTTAATTTAACCTTGGTCTGGCAGTCACTCAGCGTAAAACAAAAGACTCGTAAATTAACTAATTTAACACTGATTTGGTCAGATATACACACATATGACTAAATGATTAATTAATATATCAATGATTGATTATGAAATTTAATAGAATGACCCACATATAGATATAATGATGTATGTGCAAATTAATCTAGAGTTGGATAAAATGAACTCACAGGCAATAAAATTATGAAAACAAATTATATTTTAAATATTAATTTAATAAAACAATAACAAATAGTAGGAAACTTAAAATATATAAAATTATGCAATGAGAACATGAGACATTATGCTCGCAGGCATTACATAACTAATGAGATTAATATTACGTATCTCATTATAAATGTTCAATAAAGATAATGCGGTATTGAAGTTTATGCCTATATTAATATGCCAAATTTCTAGCTCTTATGTAGTCTGCTAGATCATACGGAACTTTATAGCCAAAGTTATATAACTAACTTAATAGCGCTCTTATGGCGTCTATCTAGGTCTAGTTAAGTCGAGCATATAATCAAGCCCAGAGATACGCAGGTTAGCGTGTTAACCTAGATTAGGGTATACACTGATGCTGCTAGATAAGCATTTAATATAGAAGGAGAGAAAACTGGTTTATGATAGGTTTACCTATATACTCTATGGCACATATCAAAATATTAATAAAGCTGGAAGGTGCGAATGGGTCATTATTCATGGGCTTCAGCATCGAATGCTCGGTTGCCCTAAAACCGCTCAACTTGCTACGAATAGGAACATTAGTAGTTCAGTAAGTCAGATAAGCATTAATTATGAATCATCTAGGTCCTTGTGTCCTAGTTCTAAAAGTGTGTGCTTTACCCGAACTAAAGTGGATGAGAGTGGCCTCTACCAGCAACTCATCAATAATCATGCAGCAAGCAGATAATCATACATTGCGTACTTTGTAAGGACACATCCGCAACTTATACATATATATAACGCAAATACATAAATTTATATTATCGTGCCTTAAAATTAAATAGCATCTATTTTCATATCTATACAATCCAGTTCTCAAATTTAGTATTTCAAATATACTATTTAGGGACTAAATTAATTAGTAACCTAGTTTAATATTATCACCTGCATCTCAACATATATAAATCTAAGGAGGACAAAGCATATTTGCGGAATAATTACGAATAAAACATTAAAATATGCTTTGAGAATATCTCTGTGGCTAGTTCTTATGATGTACGAGTTACATTTATAAATAATTATAATTCATAACTAGAGTTAAGCAAACTACAATTTTAACTAGAGAACGACTGATTATTGTAATATTAATATCCAAAAATTAATCAGTAAAAATAATAATATGATCTCGAAACACCGAGTGAGAAAGAAAAATAATAATTCAAATATTTAATATTTATTATAGCAAAGATTTGGAAATTATCTTTGCAGATTGTTAAGCTAAAATTAAATGTATAAATCCTTGCGGTTTCGAGTCATTTGGCATATTAAATACATATAATATTAAAATAATAAAATCATAGAATAAGTTGAATAGATTAGGAATAGGCATAAAAGACCGCAGAAAATTAAACATTTAGTTTAAAGTAGATTAGAGTTTTACATTTTAACAGGGAATTCAATATTATAAGTTTTACATTTTAAAAGAGAATTCAAGTTTTACAATTAGGCAAGATTTAGCATTTAACATTCTTCTTTTCAGATTTTAGTAAAGGTGTTTGGGAAAGGCAGATTTAATAAATAGCTAGTTTTTAAAAGAGAATTGAAAGTCACAGTTTATAAACAGAGCTCTGAGAGAAAAGTTACTATTCAGTTGTTTTCATTGCAGTTAGTTCTGGAGCACTTGGGAGGATATTAAGTTTTACTTTTGATGATTTAAAGATAATGGAGACTTTTCCATGGGTGGCTTTGCTGGTGTACAGCATTATATTTTATCAGACCAAAGTTCTTTTCCATTCCCCAGCTAGGGCAAGAGGTGAGGGGTTGCCTAACTTACCCCAACATTTTGAAGGTGAAACGAGCATAGATTCTGGTTACAGTTCACTTATTATATATATGATCGATTCTTGGTGACAAAACTTTAAGTATACTTTTCAAACTCTGGCCACCTGTTTAATTTTACAAGCTTGTTCGCCTGAAAAGTCCATTTATTTATTTTAGCAAAACATATTTATTAGCTACAACTAGTAGAAAAACCCATTTATTAATTTTAGAAAAACATTTTTAATTATGACAACTAATTGAGATTTTGTTTTTCTGCATATTTTGTTATTAACATTTTATATTTACAAAATCAAGTCCACGCTACTTTAGGACCATTGCATGACCTACTTTAAAATCTGTTTACAAAATCAAAAGTTATTTTGGAAAAGTTACTTTTATTATTAGTAGAAGACTAATTGTATTACTCTACATGTAGAAAAACAACGGAAATGGATTATACATATGCGATTTCAATAACATAACAATAAAATTGGCTAAATAATTTAAGCTAAAATATTTCCTAAACTAGAAATATTTATAAAATGGATACATATCTGTAATATATATGTATACTATTAAATTACAGACTTACCGTTCGCATATATATATGTGATTCTGCATATATAGTAATTCGAGGTTGTTTAAATGGGTACTCTGAGAGGGTTTAAACCTGGCATATAGATAGATGTGTGGGTAAATATGTGAAACAGCTGAGTGCATAAATCTGACTGTTTCATTATACAATAAAAATATTTTTTTTAACTTTAAAGTTTTTTTTTTTTTAGCAAATTATTAAATGTTTATTTTTTAATAAATTAATGATATTTGTAAATAGCTTTTTAAAAGCATATTTTATTTTTAAAAATATGTTATGCTGCTAAAAATTTAAGGAGTGGCAATGAAAAGGAATACTTTTTATTGATAGTTTATTTTTTAAAAAATTAATATTTCTAAAAGTCTTTTTCCCCTAAGAATAATTCATAATATAAGTTTGGGTTTGGTTTTCTTGGGTGAAATAAACATTATAATTCATAGAAACTTCCAGAAACAACTATCCAGAATTTTTGCAAAATAGCATTTGCCTTTAATTAGGAAAATGTGTTATTATATGATCACTGCAAAGGCATTAAAAATTTAATTGAAAATTTAATTCAAAAATAATTGTTTTTTTTTACAAAGACTATTTTAAAATGAAGGCCATTTATACAATGAATAAATTGAACAATGAGATTATTCATGCCTAATTGATGATTAAAAAACAAGAGCATACTTTCTTTACTGTTGTAGTATGATTTTACGTATGATTGAGACATTGGTGAATCTTATTAAATGCTTTTATTGAATTTGGAAACTTGGTTTGTTTGTTTGTTAATGTTTGATCTTTTTTCATGTTAGAATGAAATTTTTAAATTGAGGGTTGATATATTTAAATTCAATAGAATTGCTTGAAAAGTGATGTACAACTAAGTTATCTCACTCTAATCCATTTGAGTTTCAGTATGTCAAGTAATTTGACAGATATGGAACAGGATAAGGAAAATATGAAAAATATTCAATAATTTTACATATCACGCTTAACAATTATTCTTAGAAATTTCATTTGTTTTTAATATTGATTATGAGAGGACAGTTTTTTTTTCAATTTAATAGCATTTTAAAACCATTTAAACTTAACATATATGTCATATTTAGTATGTGTACATAATTATATATGTTTAATAAATCATATAAAACTATTTCTGTTCTTATTTTAAAACAATTGGGTTTTTTAAAATTAAACTATAAAATTCACATTATTTAAAAAGTTAAAGATTGCAAATTATTTTCTTTAGCATTTGTTTTAAAAACAGTTGTTTTAAAATTAAAATAAATCTATCAGTTTAAATGGAAAACTTAGTTACTGATTTATTATACATATATAATTATGTACTTATACTAACTATAATATATACATTAAGATTATAAAATATAAATTTATATAACATTAAGAGTGTATATATTAACTTACTGTAGAAATATCTAATGACTTACATATACTATATGTGTGATATTGATTTAAAGTAAAATTATATGTATTAAGTGAAGTTAATTTACAATATATATGCATGAATTATTATGGTACATACTAAATATGATATTCATAAGGGATATTCATTTTAACTTAATAGCAGAAATATTACTGATATATATGTATAAATCAACTATCCGTGTCCAGTTAATTTAAAATCTAATATAGTTTTACATTTTCATTTACTGTGCCAATACTAAAAACTTGTAGTGATAAAAAATGTTTTTATTGACTGTGCGCTAAAAAGAAATAAAATAATTGTTTCTTCAACCACAATTGAAGTTTTTAGATTTAACTTGAAATAAATGCATGGGGGGGGGCAGCAGAAATTAATTAAATCATTGCCAATTTTTATACCAAGGGATTGACTTAATTAATTTCTGGATTACCTATGCTTTTATTTCAAGTTAAATCTAAAACTTCCAATTGTGTTGAAGAAGCAATTATTTTTAGTACACAGTCAATAAAGGCATTTAATATAAAAAAAATTACATCTTATTTTTATGTTGGATTTATATTACTGCCTTGAAATATATATTTTCTGATAATTGAAATATAATCCAATTTTCTTGCACTTTCATTTGAATGATTTCATGTCAATTTATTTTGTGGATTTTTTAAAAAATAAAATAAGAATGTATAATATACATTTTAATTTCTATCTGGAAATTCAACATTACTTCTTTTATTTCCAATCCAGATAGACTCATTTTTATCTTTCAGATGATGTCTGAACCTAACATTGGTATTTCCCATGGTATTTTAAAATATTACTTGGTCTGATGAAAAGCACAAAATTCCTCAATTTCGTTATTAGAATCAAAAAATTGTTTGAACATAAATGTCAATTATCTATATATAAGTAGTTTCCAATAAAATTGAATAACTAGTCTTGCTACATTATAATTTTTTTTCATATTTATAAGAAATTCCACTCTACTTGCTTCAAATATTTGTTCATTTATAATAAAATATATGCTCATTTTATGTCAGACCAAATAATATTATTTGTCTGATCAGTTGTTATTCAAAGAAATGTTGTATGTAACTTTTACAATTGTTTCAGAATTCAGTTAAATGGAGAAAATGTTTAAAAAATATTGTATGATATATAAAATTTAATATGAATTTTTTAAAAAATATTGAAATAATAAGCCTCTGAAATTATAAGATCATTTGTGTTAAATTCATAAAAAATTCTAATGTATGCTTTTGTAGTAATGAATTTTCTTAATGATATAAAACAGAGCTATTGGACAATAATGTGTTAATCGTAAAGAATTTACAGTTTAAAAAATATAATTGGAGGTTGTGTGTATCCAAGAGATATATTCATTAATAATAATATATGTTGACATGTGGGGGGGAGGGGAAAATTGTGAAAATGTATATAATAAAATACATGATTTTTTATTGCTTTTCAATTACAATCCAAAAATTATTAAACAAAGAATTATAAAGATTGCAATTTTTAAAAAAATGCAGTGGAAGTTGCAGGTATCTAAAATATATGTCTGTTAATAGCATATGTTGTGCTGCAAAAAATAAAAAACTAATACTGAAAATTTGTCTTTATTATATTTATGTAATAAAATACGTTTTGTTTTTGTTTTTTCAGTTACAATTTAAAAATTATTAAACAAAAAATATATAAACGTCACTGGAAAAAAATGCCATGTTAGTTGTATATATCAGTAGATACATTCATTGCTCATGTTTGCTGAAAACTAAATTAAAATGATGTGAATTTGCCTTTATTATACTTGTATAATAAAAGTACTTCACTTTTTTGTTGATTTCCAGTTACATTTTACAAATTATTTTCATAACTATGCCAACATTAATATCGGAAATCATGGTATTTCTAAGATGCAATTTATCAAACTTTACAAAATTTCATTATAACCATATTGTTGGCTTAATAGCATTATGGTTTAATATTAGTCACAAATGCACAGCTATTTATGTTCTTGAATGTATACACCTGATATATGTAACATTATCTCAGATCAACTGTGACTTCTGGAAGATTAAAAATGTGGCACGCAATGGAAAACTACTATCAATGATAATTAAATGTTAGTTTTTAATGTTATCTAGTAATTTTAATCACTTTTTGATGGAAAATTTAACTTACATATATATGTAAAAGAAAATAAAAAAGTAATTAATTTTAATTTATGTGTAAAAATATTTTAGTATATAGATCATTACAAATTTTTGATTTTATATTAATATTCAATCATTAGATAAGATTTAGATGGTTTAATTAAATTTTTATAATATATAAAATAGGTAACATTCCTAGATTAAGAAACTTAGAACTATGACATTTTTATACAAATCATATTCCATATAAATTAGAGCAATATCAGAAACAAAAGTGGAAGACTTAAAAAAAAAGTTTCCACTTAATGTTCAACATTAATTTTTCATAAGTGAAAATTAATAAAGAATGATGACTAATTGCTTCCAAACCTAAAACTTTTGAAATTCTTACTACTTGCTGATTTTAATACCATGATAATTTTTTATTTCCATTTTAGAATCAATTATTGTGGTATTGAATAAACCAATACACGATATGATAATATAAATTGTGACAATTTTCTAGTTAATTGGCTATTGCTGGTTTTAGATTGAAGATTGAAAAATTATGTTTGACTAATGCAGATTAATATGAACTAAAAAAGTCATGGAATACTTAATGTTTCTATATTTCATTGCTTCCACCTTAAGATAAAAAAAAAGTCTTACCAGGAAGTACCATATATTTTTATTCATAAGTTTGTAATTATTTTTTTTTTATCTACCTGTACTCTAGCAACTAAAATTTTAATTTGATTAATTTTGACTGATACAGATCTTTCAAAATCTTAATAAAGTTATAATTTGATTTGCAGTTTCATATCATGTGTTTCATTTTTCAGGTCTTTGATATTCCTTTTTTCACTTTACTAAAATGTTAATTATTTTTACAGACACAACTAATTTGAAATTGTAATTATTTGAATGTTTTAAAAGATAGCTCACTCATTGATATTGAATATTAGAATAATGTTGATATTAAATTTCAATATCCATTGCTTAATGATATAAAAGAAGGGATCTCATTTTTTGATGAAATTTTAGATTGGAGATGCTAAAATAATCTTTATTAAGAATGGTAAATGAAATGGCAAATTACCATCAGTGTAGCTCAATTGTTATCACTTGATTATAGTATTCTATTGTGTAATTATGTAAATCTGCAAAGTACTTAACATATACTTTAGTATATTGACAACTATGCTTATAAAACTTTTAAGTGTAAAATGAAATCACTGCAGTGACAGGATTTTTACTATTAAAATCATCTATTATAAGTATGATGGAATATCCAAGAAAAAATTAAAAAGTAATGGCTTTTTATTATTATTTTTTTGTATCTAAGTAAAAAAAATTACCTTTGCTTCTTAATTTTTTCTCTATATAATATGTAAAATTTTATCAGTTTTTTAACTTTTATAAATAGGTATTTATTATTATTCATGAAAAATAAACATTTACTCTCAGATTTCCTCTAATAGCAGTTCCATTAGTCAGGATATTTGGATATTACATGAAAAACATTGAAATATTTAATTATCCTTGATAATTATTTTTTATTATTTAATGTAGTTTAATATAATATCTTAATATTTATAATTACATTTTAAACTAGAGAAGTATCTTCCATTGCTATTATGCAAATTATTTAATTACACAGTTCTTTACATTAGATATAAATATTTTGCAATGCAGTAATTTTAGTGTAGGAGTATAAATACCATTTATGAATATGTGTAATTAATATATTACTGATTTATATATGTAAATCATGTGAAAGAAAACCAATGCGTATCTGGAAGATTGGTTTCCTGTTACATGATTTAGAATATATAAAACTGCGGTTACTACTGATGAATTGATTCATAAAACTATTTACTTGTCATCATAAGGCAATCAGAATCACAAAGGGTATAGCAGATCATGATAATAATAAACTCAAAATTTGTATCTATATTCAAGTAAAATAATTTAGAAGAGTCAATTATTGTATTACTGTTGTTGTTGTTGTTTTTAATTATCAATACATTGGAATAATTAAATTATGTTTTATTTAGAAACTAATGCTTTAGACTCAGCACCTGTAGGAATATGTTTATGGGTGTATTATTCTAAAAAATAATAAAGTTTAAAAGATAATATTACAAATGTAATGTTTATAATAGGTGTTAATGTAATATACAATTTTAAAAAAGACCTCAGCATTAGATTATTAAATCGACATATGTAATTTAGCACTATAGTAGAGTGACTGACTCGACTTTGAAAGTTTTTTGGATGATTTTTAATTGAATAAAGTTTAAAAAGAAAAAGTTAATTTCGTTAAATAAATGATTGTGATCATGTGCCACTTTGATGCTTAAATGTTATTTGATTTCCTAAAAAATTAATTATTGGGTTATTATTTATAAACATAAAATTTCTCTGGCTATTTCCTTGTCTAGGATATTGTCGCAAATAGCTTATTATTTGCTGTTTTAAAATCATGCCCATAAAAAATGGGAAACTTCATGACCTTAAAAAGCTGGATCCTCATCTGTACCAACAAGAGGTTTGTCATTTGCCATTTGATAACTTAGATGTCATATGATCTCTAAGCAATTAATCATATATTAATCGTATTTATTAATCAGTAGCAAATGAATTGTTTATTGCTTATAACGTACTATTTGATGTTTTAGAGTTATATGCTTAAAAGATTGGAGATTGTTTTTCCCCACCAGAATTGTATATGCATAATAAGTATTGGCACTTAGAAAAGTACCTATTAATGATTATTTATCATTCATATACATATATACACACCTCGCCGTTTTCTCCACATTGTATGAAGATTTTTATACACACGTAACATACATGTGTGGGGTTTTTTTTTTTAAAAAAAAATCATAATTGAAAAATTAATGTTCATCTATCATTGAACCTTATTATTGCATATAATTATTTTAGAACACCTACATCATGGGAAAATTACCTACTTAACTTTGTGAGTAAAACTTTGAGACGTTTGAAAAAATTTACATGGTTGGTTTGTAAGCAGTTTTATTTCAAATGTTTTAACTTGTATGTCTCTGATTATTTTCTATTACCATTTTATTCCACTAACCCCCCCCCCTTTTTTTTTTCAAATCTTTTTTCTGTGTTCTGCTATTTCCTATATTGTAGTTCTGTTCATTTAAGCTAGTTCTTCTTGCTAGACCGGTTTTTTCAATTATATAATTCAAATTTGTTTGGTACAAACTTTTCCAAATCTTTTTGCCTCTCTGCCTTGCTCCTTATCTTTTAAACTTGTGCAGTGATTGGAATTGCATTTATATAACTTCCTGAAATAAGATTTTTATTTATTTTGTATTTTTAGATCACTGCTGTCATTCACTTTTTTTTTTTTAACTTTTAATGTTACCTCATAGACTTTCATGCATAGCAGCTTCATAGATCCTGAGCAAAACATTTTAGCTTCAAAATAAAAGCTGAAAGAAACAGAAAATGAAGTACAAAACTTATTTGCTTCTAATCTATTTACTTCCCCAACTGTCAGTCAGACTGAATGTCTGTCTATCGTATTTTTTCATATGCATATGTATTTATAAATCAGTATATCAACTTTTTGAAAGTATACCTGATTTGTTTTCTATGTTATCTAATTGTATATTTATTTGTAGATCAGAATAGTTCTATTAAATATATGCTTGAATATGTGAACATATATATATATTAAGGTGTAAATTCTAATAATTTTAATAACTCCATAAAATAACAATGGCCATTATATATTTATTGCTGAAAGTATATAATAATATTTTTGGAGAAGTTAATCCCAAAAGTGCATACCAAAAAACAATTCACAAATGAGACATTTTAACAAACTTCTAAAGAACACTCTATTTTGCACCAAAGCTAATTTAGTAAGCTAACAAAAAAATAAGTCAGTTTTATCTAATTATCACATTATTATGTGTATAAAAAATGTTGGATGCTGTGCTTAGTCTACTGATAGGCTCCACAAATACTATAATAACATGTTAGTTCATCAAAGGCTTTACAGATAGTCGGCTATTGAAATGATCTTTTGATATGAAAGCTAACTGTAAATAACAAATAAACAATGTCTGACCCAAAGCTCCTGCTGCCTTGCAAAATAAAATGATTGTTTCATCAAAGGCTAGGTACTGTGTCTTATACAAATAATCTTTCCAAATCCCTCTTTTCCTTCTTCAATCACTTATTTTAGGTCCAATTGTTGTGAATCTCTCAAGCCATTGGGCATTTCTTTAATTAAACTAACTATGACAATGGAATTTGTCCATGGTGTTTCTATCATTTAACTACACACACTTTCTTTATTCCAATTCCCTTTTTTCTTTTTTTTAGCTCAAGCTTTCAAAAATTAAAAAAGCAATGATGGAGACTGGTGTAGTAAGGTGGCAGTTTTTAATTGTGATCTTTACTTGAGATAATACAATCATTAATAAATCAGTTTGGAACTGAATTTGTGTGAGGCAGGAATTTTGATTGCTAAAAATTATGCATTTATGCAGCTCTATTTAGCGATTTCCCCCTGCTTACCAGAGAAATGGGAAAGCCTACAAAATTGGTCTAAAAATAGCATGTCTCACACAATCTGGCTAGGTCTATGTTGCAGCTAGTGAATTGCTCATTATAGCAGTGTAAAACATAACAGTACTAATAATATCAGTAGTAGCAGCAGTAGTAACATAGCAGGAAGCATGGTAGCTCTAAAAGTAATTATTAAAAATCTTTTTTAAAATATAAGTGCTAGGCATATGCAAACGTTACTTGATGCAAACTCTTCAAAACCAGAACAGAAGTCTGCACTTGCAGCTAGGGTGCTGTCAAGATTCAATATCAATGTAGTCACTATTAATGTGGGATAGATATACATTTTTTTTGGAAAGACTGTCTGCATGGTGTTGGATTTGCTGTATAAAATCTAACATAGTAGTATCTTTTCTTATTGGAATTCCTCATTGTATCAATGAAAGCTTAATGGGGTAAATTCACTTTGCACAATGTTACTAATATTCAGAGAAGAAAAACTTTTATTCCAGATTGGATTTTATTAATATTCAGAGAAGAAAAACTTTCCTTTCTGGTTGGATGTCATTATTACAGCATTACCATTAAATGATCAAAATTTTATTTCTTGAAGACTTTAATGCACATTTGGTATCAATAGTAGACTTTGGCCAATGGATACATCCACATTTAATAGATGACATTATGAATGCAAGAAAAATTCACATTATGTGAGCTTATATGCACAGATTGTTGGGCAGATTATAGATTTATATGCTTCAAAATTAAAATAATATTCAAGTGACATTCATAAAAAAAATGGATGTTTGTTTTTTAGATTATTTTATGCAAACTAAATTTGAACAAATATTAAACATTAAAATTGCTAATTTGGATCTTTATAGTTATATTCTTGAAACATGACATTCTCTTAAGGAGTGTATTATACATATAAGCAAATATATTTTTGTGTTAACAATGATTGTATTGTTATTGATTTGACTTAAAAGAAATGTGGCATTTTCTACATTGCAGAATAATAGATTAAATGTGGAACTTTATTATAAGTATAGAAGTCTGAAAGTCGAAGTTCAATGACTGACAAAAAAGCTTAAAACTGCAAAGATGATAAAACATTTTTGTTCATGATCATTGTAGATCTTTTTTATAAACTGAAACCAACATATAAACTTGAGAAACAGTCACAATCTTATTAAATTTGGTGGTATAATCTTATATAATAACAATTATATTTTAAACAGGTGGAAGAAGTATTTTGAGCATTTATGGGTAATGATATAAGAAATGAGATGTTTAGTTTTTAATGATTTATTTTTTTAACTACTCATTTAGATTTCAATTAAAATATCCTGCTCTGTGAAATTAAAAGAACTTTTTGTAGTCTTAAAAGTGGAAAGGCTGCAAGTTCTCATGAAATATCTATAGTAAAATAAGGTGGGGATATGATATGTTAGCATCAAAAATATTGGAATTTTTCAGGAATATATGAACCCATGAAGTGTTTTTAGGATGCTTATATTGTTCTAATTTTTAAAAACAAAGAAAATAGACAACATTGCAGTAATTATCATGGAATATTTTTAATTTGGTAAATGAATTGCTTCTAGTTATAGATGTGTGATTAACAGAGGCTCACTGTAGTTTTAAAGAATCAAGAAGCATTATAAATATTTTTGTAGCCAGGAAAATATAAAAAGAAGTGTTAGGAACAAAGAAATAATTTAATAAATTATATATTACTTTTATTGTTTTGGTTAAACATTTCATTCAGTAATTGGACAGATTTTTGGCATTGTTTGAAATAAGTTGGTCATCCACCAAAATTTATTCATATTATACTGCTTCGTATGATGAAGTTGGTGGAAGTGTTATTACCACAAGTGGAAAATCAGAAGTATTGGGAATGAAAACTGGTGATAAACAAAAATGTGTGCTTAGTCCAATGTTGTTTTTAATTTTTATGACAGTAGGAATTGTTTATAGATTACTTAATTGAATAGGATCAAGATACAATCTCAGTTTAATGGTAGAATTTTAATTTCAATTGATTAAAAATGAAAACAAGATTTGTTTACTCTTGGATTCTGGATGTATAGTATATTGGTAATTGTGCTATATTTGTCAGGTTGAAACAACAACTTAGGAATATACTTAATGTTTTGAATGCAACTTATAAAGACTAATTTAGTTCAAAAAAAAAAACTCAAATAATTTATTAGCCATGATGGGGGGAAAAAGTCCTAAGTAATTTTTATTTTTGGATGATTATCAAATTGATCATGTAAGTCAGTAAAATACTTTGGTAGGTTTGTAAATAGAAAGGTGGACTTACATGTTAAGGTACAACACAAATTCTAACATGCTTCTGTTTTTTAACAAGTTAAAAAAGACAAAGTATTTCATCTTAGGGAAATAACTTCTGCAACTAAATTTGTTATATATAGAGCTATTATTGTATGGAGGTGAAACATGGATAGTCTATTAGCACAAGGTAAAGACATTGAAAGGTTTTATTTAAAGATGCTCCATAAAATTTTAAAAACATCACGGCAAATCATAAAATTAATCAATCATAGAATTAAACTTGGTTGAAGTCCTTTTGGTAGAAATAACTTGATACTAAAAGGAAATATGCCTATGTGTTTGAAAAGGAAGGTTTTTAACAAATGTGTTTTAACAGTTCTTACTTATGGATCTGAGACTTGGACACTTAATAAGAGAGCAATACAGAGACTCCAGACCACTCAAGAAGTATGGAGAGATGCTTGTTGGGAGTAACAAGAAGAGATCGAAAACACAATGTATGGGTAAGAGAACAAACAGGTGTTACTGACATCATTGAAAAAATTAAACGATTGAAGTGGAGTTGGGCTGGACATATTGCTAGAAGAGATGATAATAGATGGAAAATTGAAATCTTAAACTGGATTCCAAGAGATTGTAAAAGACCCAGGAAGAAACCACATATTAGATGGATGGATGAAATAACAAAGTGTGCAGGAGTGATGTGGAAAAGAGAAGCTATGGATTGGAGAAGATGAATTAAACTTGGAGAGACCTTCATCCTGCAGTGGATTGATAATGGTTGATGATGATAATGTCCTTCAATTTTCTGGATGTGTTACTACAGAGCCCATTGTTGTTAATTTATACTTTCATTAGATTATACATATAACATTGATGAACAATACAACTTTTTTTTCAGATTGATTTATGAGGAAATTAGTAGTTATTTTTGTAATAAAGATATGACAGAGAATAGAATACATTGGAATGCGACAATTAGAAATAGTATTTAACTGTTTGAGAAAGAAAAGTTTTCTGCTGAAGAAAATGAAAGTAGAAAAATGGGCCAAAAGGTTGTATATGTGAACTTACTTGTTGTTCATGGATTTGTTTATATATTTAGTTTAAAACTTGTTTTTAGAACAGTTTTTCTTTCTCTCCTTTTTTTTTTTGAAGTTATAATGATCAAACTTGCTTAAGAGTAGCTGGTTATTTTTTTATGATGATGATGATGTAGCAATCACTGATACTGAAAGAGGTGAAATTTTATATCAGCACCATTTTCCATATGGTATATATTTAAATAATTTTAATGACAAGTTAAATAAACAGTGGTTATTAAATATATAATGCTGAGAAAAGATAACATCTAGAGACAAGCTAATTTAGAATGGCATTTCATAATAACAAGTATCAAATCAGACTTACTAAAGTCATTTTGTTTAATTAATAAATTAGCATTAATATGAGAAAGAGGACATTGTTTACAAGTTTGTTAAATAATTAATATATACTGTATATACATTTGGAGTTAGCTTATCCTCAATGTTTATATATATATATATATATATATAATACATTGAGACCATGGACTCAGCAATTATAAAAATTATTCTACAGTGAAGACTATGATGTTATAATTGCAGTTTTGTGTTTTATGACAAGTGAATCAACCATTATCTGGACACATATTTCTTTACATTCTAGTTAAGGACTGGTAATACTTATTTTCCAACCAATAATTAAATGGCTATGGGCTGTCCATCTAAAAAAAAACAATATCTAAGCATGCTCATAAATCTTTAGTTATTGGGGTGGGGGAACTATTAAAACTTCAAATTGTGTGCATGCAGGTGATTATGCTAGCTCTAAACCAGTGGTCTTTAACCCTTGGTCTGTGGACACCAGAAGTTTTCTGCCAGTCCGTGCTCGACTGGCTGGAAAGTTTGTAATAACAAAATAATAAGATTTTAAACTTTTAATTAATATAAACCATTTTTATTTATTTTTTTCATCACAATTGCTTAAATAAAATAAATTATAAATCAAAATTTTATTTAAATTATTAGATAATACTATAATTACTAAATAATAATCAAAGAATTTATCTGAAAATGCAATTTTTAAAAAACAAAGTATCAATCTCATAATTGCACCACTCCTTATACGTCTATACCTAGTAGGCATTTCTGTATTGCGTCCGCTAATTTATTGGTCACATATAGCAAAAAATTTTATTGCATTTGTATTATCTTTTTATTTTGTATGTGTCTTTTTTTTTTTAAATTGTAAACTTCACAAAATGGAGACAGATCATTGATGATGATTCCCCTTCATTAAGAACATAAATCTATGTATTTTTTTTAGCAAAATGACATCTTTATAATGATTGTTTTATTTCTATGTGACACTTTACCAAATTCAAAATTTTAAAAAAAAGAAAGTTTTTTATTATACAAACTCCACATATATATATAACTTCATCTTGTATATTTAACGTTAAATAGAAATATTACATTTATCATAATCATTGTCATGTAATTACATTAGCTGTAATATTTCCCAACATTCAGGATATCATTTTATTTTTGCTTGTTTTAACAATGAAATAATAAACATAGCAATGCAGGCACATTAATGCGAATGTACTGTTTTCTGTAGCAGTATGACTGCACAACTTGAGAAAGAGTGTTCAGCATGTGAAGGTAAGCAACACCATTACAATACATAGTAACTAGTGTGCTGTTTTGGTCAATTATAACAATTATGCTCTTCTAAGGCTAAGCAGCTTAAATATTTAAGAAAATTTATCTGTAGACTTCTGCTGGTCCGCGAAATCTTATTCTTATTTTTGCCGGTCCACAGGTGTGAAAAGATTGAAGACCACTGCTCTAAACCACAAGGATTTGTATGTGAATTTTTTTATAGAGATGGTGTTGAATTTCTTCAGGATATAGTTATAATATGTTCTAAAAACAAAAGTAATGCAAATAAGTCTGTTTTGTGTTATTTAGAGACTAATGTCACAGTGGACTCTTGACAGAAACAGGTTCAAAAATTATCCAAATATAATTTAATTATAGTTTGAGATAATTTTTTATTCTTATATCTGACTTGTTCTAGGATTTTTATTTTATCATAAGTTTAAAAAATCATAGTATTCATGAGAATATTTTGTTTATTAAATGAATTTTTGGTTTTTTTTAATCACCATATAGATAGTAGGATGTTTATTAGAATTAATTGGCATTAGAAGTTATTCAGAAAATCAAATTGTTTTGGATAATCAAATATGTATTAGAATATGCAAAACAAAGTCTAGTTGGATGAGAGCATGACAATATGATATTTTGAAACCAGACATCTGCTAAACAACTCAGATCTCTTCAAATATTTGTATCAATTGTTCTGTTCTTTAACTTCTTTCTTAAAATCATTTTCCAACTTTTTTTTTATCTATCTATTATTTTTATTGATTCATTCAATTGTGCTTTTTCTTAATTCATTAATTCTAATTACATAACTAATCCAATTTCTTTTTTTAAATTTTTCAGTACTTTATTTCACTTCCTGTTTTCAACATTATTATGATTTTAATCTTGCTCTTCCAACTTGTCTTTCTTATTCTTTTTCAAATTCACATCTTTAAAGAAAGCTTTTAATCTTGTTTTCTCTTTTTTATAGTCTAAGTATATGGATAAGTGAGCTAACAAAACATTTTTATGAGCCTATTTTGTAGTTCTAATTTCAAATAAAACAGAATTTACAAGTTTTACTAAAAACTTGTTCAGTTACTGGCATCTTTGCTTTAATTTCTTTAAAATCATCTGCTCAGCTACTAATTTTTTTTATTTTCTCAACTTGTTTTTACTACTTTAATTTTATTATGTTTTGAAATATGAAATAGAAAAAATAATTGATTTACAAAATAGTTTGTAAATAATAACCAAAACATTTTTGAAAGTATATATTTTGGTATCTTAGTAACAACAGTTTTGGATATGTTCCAAAAATTGATTTAACCAGATTAACTTACAAATTGGCATTGCTAGCAGTTTTGAAAGATACTATGATTCAAGCACTTTTAGTTAAGCTAAAATATTTAGATTTTAATAAAAATTAAGTGTCTAAACTATTTTTATCCTCAAGGAAGATTTTTTTTTTAAATATTGTTACTATATATTTATTGTGGGAAGAAATGAAGATACATTGGAATCTTTTGGGTCTTAGTATTTTATTTTATTTTTACATAATTACAGTAACATGGTTACATATCTCTAAATAGTTTTTTTTTTTTTATTTCGTGGTATTACAATAATCATTTTCATAATAATCAATAAATTGCAATAATAGCCATTTTGTAGTTTTTATTGAGTCTTTTTAGTAAAAAAAAAAATCAAATCAATACACTTCCCTACCAGAAAAAAAAACTTAAAAATTAATAATGGTGCCATTTATCGCTGTACTATAACACAAAATTTTAATTAAAATCGCTATAATGTCTAATAAAAATAACAATTTTATATTAAAGTTATTTCATATAAAAGACGAAACCAGAGACTTTCTAATAACATCCCACAAACTGTATGCAGACACATGGAAACAGATAGATTACTCTGGATGAGCCGACAAACAGAGACAAAGACAATCGTATGTTTGCATTTGATTTCATAAATGTAATGTCATAGTTTCCTTTTCTTTCTATGTTTACCTCAACAACAATCATGTAACTGTCAATTGATTTTCTTGTTATGTAAACTAATGAATAAATAAATTTCATTAATAAAAATAAAAAAAAGACGGTGGATCTATAATACTTATAAAAATTTTGTTCTTTATAACATCTCGTCCATCATAACAGCCTCTTCCAAATGAGAACTTTAAAGCCTTAAATTTTAATTTTCTTTTATATATATATATATTGTCTAACTTTCACATGACCCACCACTCTCCACTCTATCTAATAACACTGATACACTCAAGCACATATATGCTGAAAAGATAAATAATCAACAATATACGTATTTCATGCTAAACCAGCAATCATCAGTTGGTCCAGATTATCATCTCCCACACATATATACCATAAGTGCTCAGATATTTATTAAGATAGACAATCTTCATACTTTAATGGACTGGCTCCAATCTTCTACACACTCCAACTCTTCAACCGTCCATCCAATTGAAAATCTGATGATGGAATGCTCGAAGGCCACCCTAAGGCCGAGATTCTTGTCACACCCATGTTGACCCAAGGTCAATCTGAACCCCACATGTACAGGACAAAATCCATTAAATACATATGCAAGGATGGGCAGACATCTCTACAATGTAATAAGTGAAACACAGGCTTAATATATACCATGTGTCTATATATGTAATATAGGGTATATGAGCACAGACTTTCACATGACCCACCACTCTCCACTCTATCTAATAACACTGATACACTCAAGCACATATATGCTGAAAAGATAAATAATCACCAATATACGTATTTCATGCTAAACCAGCAATCATCAGTGGGAGATATTGCTGGTTTAGCATGAAATATTTATATTGGTGATTATTTATCTTTTCAGCATATATGTGCTTGAGTGTATCAGTGTTATTAGATAGAGTGGAGAGTGGTGGGTCATGTGAAAGTCTGTGCTCATACACCCTATATTACATATATAGACACATGGTATATATTAAGCCTGTGTTTCACTTATTACATTGTAGAGATGTCTGCCTATCCTTGCATATGTATTTAATGGATTATGTCCTGTACATGTGGGGTTCAGATTGACCTTGGGTCAACATGGGTGTGACAAGAATCTCGGCCTTAGGGTGGCCTTCGAGCATTCCATCATCAGATTTTCAATTGGATGGACGGTTGAAGAGTTGGAGTGTGTAGTAGATTGGAGCCAGTCCATTAAAGTATGAAGATTGTCTATCTTAATAAATATCTGAGCACTTATGGTATATATGTGTGGGAGATGATAATCTGGACCAACTGATGATTGCTGGTTTAACATGAAATACGTATATTGGTGATTATTTATCTTTTCAGCATATATGTGCTTGAGTGTATCAGTGTTATTAGATAGAGTGGAAAGTGGTGGGTCATGTGAAAGTCTGTGCTCATATACCCTATATTACATATATAGACACATGGTATATATTAAGCCTGTGTTTCACTTATTACATTGTCTAACTATAACAACAAATTAGCTAACAAAACATTTTATGAACTTGTTTCCTAGTTCTGACTTCAAATAAAACAGAATTTACGATGTTTATTAAAAGTCTCTTTATTTACTGGCCGTCTTATTTTAATTTCTTTATTTATTTTTTTTTAATATTGCTTAAGTGTAGCAGCAGCTTAGCTAACAAAACATAATACAATTCATAAATGATGATTATTACTATTCTAACTTTATAAGAAATAAAATTATAGAATAAAAAATTGGAAACAAAAAGCCTGTGTATATAATTAAGTAATAGAAGTGTGTTTGCATAAACAACCCCTTTGTCACACTTTAGTACAGTGAGATAAGCAATGGCTCTATATTGCGTGACTTAAAAGAATTAGGTAAAAGAAAGTGGAAAGAGAATGAGGAAAACAAGATGATTATAACTTTTGAAATTTTAAACTATATAAAAAAGATTAAATAAGCTTATTCTTTTTATAATTGTATCGTTTTATTTGTTTTTTTTTTCATATCCATACAATCACTTCCTGGGCTATTACATAACTTGCAGTTCAATGAAATCAGATTAAACGACTTTGACTGTGTTCGACATTTAAATCGACATTGAATGGTCAATTATTTAAGTTCATATGATGTTGTAAAGTGTCTTAATGAAATTCTATCTTCAGTTGATAGAGTAAATTTTGTAAACTTCTCCACTGATGAACAAATGCTATTTCTTGGCCTAGTTACTCAGCCTTTTCTTTGATCAGAGAGTTTAATATATAATTCAGAATAGGTTATTGCTATACCATATGTCTATATATTAGTAGACATCTTTATGAACCGTAAATTGTAATGATAATAATACCCTTTATAAAATTTATAATATAATAAAACTTAAAGCCAATAAATGTTACAAAGTTGCATTAAAAAGAAAAAAAAATCAGCAATATTTGTTTAGGTGGGTGATTATCAAACTCAGATTGGTAACTCTTTTGAATTCATAAATGTAGAGGTGAAGATTCTGTATATAGGTATTATATATATATATATTCATTGATGACAAGTGAATTTATAACTTGACATTATGATTATTGTTTTTAAGTTATTTTATTTATTGATATACATGTATATATTATCTTCAGAATAAGAGTAGAATTGAGGTTCGTGTTTGTTCTGTTAATTAGTAATATTTTTCTATTATTCATACATATATATATATAACAGTAAATTATTGAATTTTATTCTACATTATTATTTTTCAGAATTGAAGATGATGAATTGGTGGAGAACCTGATGAGTCAGAAAATACTCTTTAAATCAGAGAAAAATTGCCTTCTACAATAAGAAGTAGCAGAGAGAGATCTTGCAGATGTTTTTCTATGCTTATTATGCATTTACAAATGAGATACTATTACTTCTTGAAAGTTAAAGCTCAGCTGTTTGCTAGAAGACAAGAGGGCTCTCTGACACTTCCTGCTTCCACCTGCACACTATTCCAAATTTACAATGACCTAGCAACCAACAGAAGACGACTAACATGGATGAGGGATAATGGATAACAGAGAATACTCAGATGGCATGATGGTTGTTAAATTATGCCAACTAAAATACCTGAATGCAATGTTTTTAAATTATATATATATATATTGAAAAAAAAAACAAATATAGAATACATTTCGCCTTTTTAAAAAATTATTTCAAGTTATTTTTTGAAAATAGTTAAATGAATCATTTTGAGCGTTTAAATCGAACGATTATATATGTGTGTGCGCGTTTGTTTTTTTTTAGTTTTAGCTAAATTCAAAATATTTGCCTCAGTATGTATGTATATATACTGTATGATACTTGTTTTTTGTTTTTTATGATCTTATGCCAAATGTATAAGTATAAAGTGTTTTAAGTCTTGTAAGTTTTATATGCAATCAAATATATATTTGCATTCAGGGGATTTTTTTTTTTTTTTTGAGGTTTTATTAGATTGACTCTTTTTAAAAAAAAAAATTGAAATTGGATCTATAAATAATGTCAATGCGATTTTTAGTTGTTGTTGTTTTTTTTTTTTTTTTTTAAAGTATATTTACATATATTTTTTAACAATAGTTTATTTATACAAAAATAATTATGGTAATTCCAGATAGCTTTGCTTATCTTTTGTTTATATTCTTTTACATACTTCTTTAAAGTATGAAAATAAATTATATATTTTATCTTTCTTTTTCTTTTCTATATACTGTATATATATATTAGTATTTTTGTTTATAGTTAAGATAATATTTGTAGTCATTCATTTTTTATGTTACAGGCAAAATGTATATAGTAATATCTGATTTTTAAATTTTTGTTGAGGAAGGAGGTGAGTTGGAAGAATAATAAACTAAAACTTGTTCAGTAAAATAAGAAGTGATTCTATAGTACGACTAATAGAACAGTATTGAATTAAGTGAATCATGAAAAATAAATTGTTTGAAATACTATGATAAGATCTTAGGGAGGAAGGAGTATGGACAAAATATTTTAACACATCAATTCTCTTCAAAAACAGTAAAATACAGTTGTTTTCTTAATTATTTTTTCATGCGTGGAAATTCATATTATACTTGGTTATATTTTTTAAAAATAATAATAAAACATCTATTAAAAGTATATATGTGTGGAAAACTGCTAAAAACCATTATTACTCTGATTTCATTGCTTTGGTCAATTGTGGTAAAAACTTTTTGTCTCAATTTGTTTATTTAAATTTTACTTTATATGTACAATATAATTAAAAACAGTCTTTTCCATTTTGACAAATTGATTAAATGGTCTTAAATCATTTTTCAACGTTCTTATTTTTGTTTTTTTTTTCATATGTCAAATGCGTTAACCGGGGAGCGAACCCATGCCAGCTGCTTGCAAGGCAGCTATTCTAACCCCTAGGCTACCAACGAACGCTTGACGTCCTTGTTTTTACTCTACGACTAAGCAAGCAAGTGCAAAATAATGAATTATATTTGTGGATATATATATAGTGAGAAAGAGATAGTTCATTTCTGATCACCAAGTACATATAATATAATTAAGTATATCATTTTCCAACGTTGTATTTCCCAGTTTTGATAAATGAACGAAATACTAACTCTTCCGTTTAAGCATGATCTAAGCTATATTATAAAAAGAGTCTATGTTTACAGTTGGTATATAATAGATTTCATCTTTCTTTTGAGATTATATATTTATGGACACACGTGTAAATAGTTATTTTGCATTTGCGTATCGGTCTAGAAAGGACAGGAATGTTAAAAAATGATTTAATAGCATTTAATTATCAAAATCAGAAATAACACATACATATAGAAATGATATTTCTACCAGCTATCAACTCACTCAAAATGTCAGTATGCTATTACTATAAATTGGACACGATGAACTCTGATATGCCATTTATATCTGTATCCTGTGAAAATCTTTCTTATAACATATATATATTGAATTAAATGTTTTTCATGGATTCTTATTATAATAAAGAACAGAAATTAAGAGATTATATCAATGTAAACAGAGATACTTTTGCCTTTTAATGTTTCCAGGAAACTATAAACTACTACTAATTGACATTCCATCTGAGGCTAAACATAAACATCTTTTTTGACATTCTGCAAATAATATTTTTAATTGCTCCAGAAAGTTATATATGTTAAAATTAAATGTTGTTGTTGTTGTTTTTTTTTTGTAGATTCTTATTATAATAAAGAACAGATGAAGATTATATCTATATAAATAGAGATGACTTTTGCATTTTGACAAGTTTGGGCTCTAGCAAATTGTCAGTTAGTAGTAATTGATAGTTTCCTAGAAATATCAAAAGTTATCTCATAACATGTATATAATTTTGTTATTTATATGCTTTATTATAATAAGAATCCATGAAAAATCTTTATTTCAAACATTTTACAACTCTCTGGAGAAGTATAAAATATTATTTCCAAAATGTCAAGAAAGATGTTATTCTTTCACATTCTCACACCTGTATAAATGGCTTTCTTGTTTTAAATCCACTTAACAACTTGGGGTTGAAGTAAAAGAGAATCTCCTTTTACTTCAATAATACCCCCCTCCCCCTGAAAAAAGAGTTATTATAAATGAAAGAAGAAAACTTGTTTAGCCTCAGATACATAGCAGTAATTGATAATGAATATTATTCATTATTGGATAATCTCTAGTTTAATGAATGACTAATAAAAATTATTAGTAGTAAGTGATAATTTCCTAGAAACATCAAAAGTTATCTGTTTACCTAAATGCAATAATCTTTAAACTAGTTTAATTGCAAATTCATGTAGTCAATTAGATATATAGTTTTAAAATTTGACAGTGAATTAATTGATGCTGAGAGAGCTCCTGAAAATAAAATAGTTTAGATAATTAAAAGTACCTAGTTTATATGAAATACAGTATGGTTCTATGAAGTTATTAGTACTACATTTTAAAGATAGAGCATGTACTTAGTTAGAGTTAAATTACATTCTAAAAAATTCAACATTAAGTTTTAATCAAAATTAATTTACCAGTATATAAAATTACATAATTGAAAATTATTACTCTGATGTTTTATTTTTTTAGATGAAGAAAAAGTCTCTTTTAATATTCTCCCTTATTTGTATGTCATTTAATAATAATAATAATATTTTGAACTATATTATAGATTGGGAAAACACTTCAAATTTTTCAGTCAATAGATAAACAATTTTTTTATTAATTAATTATATTATCAAATAAATAAATAGCTTTAAGGGATTCTCTGATGAAATATGATTATACATCAAGTTTATCCATATATTTTATTATAAAAACTATTGCAGCTTAATATGAAATACTGGAATTAGATACATGTACAGTGTGTTACAATTGGTTTGTATTTGCAATCGATATTTTACTTAACTTTTTATTTTTGGGCATTAACAATATTAATTTATGTAGATTAGTGTATATCAATAGAATAGTATATAATAAAACTTCAATTCCATATGATTCAATAGTCTTGGGTTTAAAAAAAAAGTGAATAAAAACTTTACTCATTCTTTTTTAAAAAAAAAAAATCACCATTATCAAGAGCATCTATTTTCAAAATTAAGCTTTAAAATTAATACTTATTTGTGTAGTAATTTTAAGAATCCTCTTAAATTAGATAGTTAGAATTTTTTTAATGTCTAATTTTCTTAGTTATTTCTTTGAATTTGAATCTAATTTTTATATATTTATTCATTCATTTTGTGATTGGTATTGCTCTGCCATTGTGAAGTAAATATTAAAATTATTATATAAATTTTAACCTGAATTATTAAAAATAAAAGCTACATATTGTATCTGTCAAGGGAAATTAAGTCATCCATTTCTTATTTATATATTTATTACTTTTTTTAAAAATCTTATTTCAAATAATTAGAACTCGTTTTTTGAATATCAATTTATTTATTATGTTTGCATTTCATTTAGTTTAAGCAGGAATGTTTTTATTTTCAACTATTTTTATTAGATATATTTTTTTAATGAAGTCACTAAACTCATACTAATCTGTATTATTGAATCCAAGAAGCAGCATCTGAAGAAAAGTTTATAAATTCTTGGTTATAGATGGAATGCTTCCGTATCCATTAATCATATCAGGTTATTGTTATGTTATTATTTTTACATCATTTTAAAACATTCAAAAATATAGAAAAGTTTTATAAATAATATATCTTATTTATTTCCATGCATCATTTTATTATTTACAATTCTACAGTAAAAATTAGCCATGACAAAACAATTAAATAATTAAGAATACTATTTGCAAATAAAATCAACCAACATGCTAAAACTTAATATTCTATTAACTAATAAGGATTGAGTTATGTTGTTGTGTTATTAAAGTGGCATCTTCTACTTATTAAGCATTATAATTAAACCAATTAATAATTTGAAAAAAGATGTTTCTTATTTTTAAAATGCCATTTTTAATTTTCCAAATTTTTTTTAGTGTAATTTTTTTATGTTTTTTAAAGAAACTCTTCAGGAATTTCATAACATTGTATGTAATGGTTAAATGTCTCCAGATATATTTTTAATATAAAAAAAAAACATTATTAAATTCAAACAATGTTAATAAATAAATCAAAATGAAAACTTTTTATTTTTCTTTGTTTTTGGTATGACATTGATTTAGAGGATCAATAATTAAAATGAATGATATTTGGGTAATGGATATGCCATTGAATGTCATTAATTATAATTATAAATATGTCAATCTTTTTTTGTCTAATCAAATATATTTCAGTTCTTATTAATAGAATTTTATGTTGAAATTTTTTGTTGTAGAATTCTATTGTTTATGCTACTTTTAATTTGATTTTATGTATTGCAAACATTCTAGTAGATGAGTTTTTGACATTGTAACCTGTTCATATGCATAATTACAGAGTGAACTGTTACTGACTTTAAACATTAACATTATTTATTTACAACATATAATTTAATTTATAAAGGGAAGAAAAAATGTGTTTCTCTTTGGACTATTCTATGACAATGTTATTCAAATATTTTGAATAATGTTTGTCAATAATTGACTCATATTTTTTAATATACTTCAAATTATTTAGTTTCAGCTAATGCTTTCATGCACTAATAATCATTTCCTTTTTTTATTGCCAAAATATATGCTTAGCAGTAGTAGTGGCCTTTGATTTATTGAGATTGATTCGATAAAATAAAAATTCATATTAGAAAATAGTTTCAAGAATATTAAAATATTAGAAAATAATTGTTGAATATTAAATTTTAAAAAATAAATATGAATGTGCGTGTGCATATTAGTATTTCTCTTAGGTAGGTATATGTTTTCTGATGGAAGGTTTGATATTACAAGAGTCTTTAGTAATAAATGCTATAACCAAGCAATTATGATGATTACCATAGTAGTTTGCCATTACGTATGATTATAATATAATGTATAATTAATATGAATATAATTTAATTAATACTTTTTCAAGCTGTATCTTATGGTATTATGAATACATTTAAATACCTTCTATTAATTTATTATTTCACTAAATGAATAATAATGTAATCTAAATTGTAATCTATGATAATGCAAGTCCCACAAAGCCAATTTCAAATAATCAACACCAAAATATATTAATCAGATGTACAAACTATTAACCTCTTGATTATAGTAGCATATATCTTTCTAGAGTTTCTTTTGAATCACCAAATCTCTCATCAGGCAATTATTATTACCCATGCTCAATATACAAATCCAGTGCCAAGATGTGAGATTTTTAAGAAAATTACTAGTCTTTATATATAGGCAAAATAGGAAATGATTATATATTAATATATTAGACTTTTACAATTATTTATTTTAAAAAGTTGTAAACATTTAGCAAATAGTTAATTAAGTCATTTCATTATTGTTTAATTGTTTACTTGCAAGAATATTAATGTATGTGTGGTTAAAAATATGTATTGTTAATATGTAAAATAAAATATTGATATTTTATGTTATAATATAACCAGATAAATTGTGAAATAATGATACAATTAGGAAATACTATTAGTGTTACAATGTATGTTGCATATATGGATGAATATTAATACAATTCAATTTCTTACAAAAAAAAATTTATTGGGATTGTTACATTTGTATCTCTCCTTAACAAATCCCACAAGCTCAAACCAATGTTACTTTGATAAACACTTTATTAATAAGGATTGTTTAATTTTAGATAAATCTTTGAAAGCAGTTAAGTTCTTTGTTAGCAGAAGAAAAAAATTACCATTTTTTAAAGATCACTGATGTTATATTTTATAAAATTTAATACACTATGAGGAGTAGCCAAAATGCTGAGAATATCATTCATACTGTTAAAAGTAAACTTGTGAATACTTGCATATGTATAATACATTCAAAAAAGTACTTCAAGGATAATTGATCTTAAAAAGTTACTTATTTTTATTAAATGATTTTAATGATTTTAGAAAATGGGTTTGTTTGTTTGTTAACTTTTTATCTTTTTCAAGTTAGAATGAAATTTTAAAATTGAGGTTTAATATATTTAAATTCAATAGAATTGCTTCAAAATTAGAATACAACTAAGTTATAGCACTTTAATCAATTTGAAACCTTTTTCTTTTCAGGATGTCATATAGTTAGATAGATGTGGGATAGAGGATACAAAAATATGAAAAATATTCAATAACTTCATGTATCACAATTAACAATTATTGTTAGAATTTTCATTTCTTTTAAATAATGATCATGAGAAGTCAGTATTTTTTCTTTCAATTTAATATATATATATAGGAGAGTATTCATTTATTTAACACTCTCAAAAGGCGCGTGCTCAATTAGCTTGAAAGGCTGATATTGGAATGATATATATATATATTAGAAAACTCATTATTTAAAAAGAAAACTCATGATAATTTTTTTAAAACAATGATCATGAATTTACTTTTTTAGCATTTTTTGCAAACAATTATTTTAAAATAGAAATAAAAAACAATTTTAAATAAAAAACTTAGTTACTGATTTATTATACATATGTACATTTTTACACATAATATAATATATACATTAAGAGTATATATATAAACTTCTGCAGAAATATCTAATAACTTATATACACTTTATGAGTGATAATGATTTAAAGTAAAATTATATGGGTTAAGTGAAGTTCATTTACAGTATATACACATGTATTAATATGCACATGTACTTAATATGATATATACATAAGGAATATACATTTTAAATAGCAGAAATATCTACTGATATATATATCAACTATAAGTATCAATCAATTTAAAGTACAATAGAGTTTTACATTTTTATTTACTGTGCCAATACTAAAAACTTAAAAATAATAGAGATAAAATTGTTTTTCTTGACTGTGGACTAAAAAGAAATAAAATAATTGTTCTTCAACCACAATTGAATTTTTTAGATTTAACTTGAAATAAAAGCATGGAGTGAGAAGATCCTTAAATTAATTAAGTCAATCCCTATTTTTTATAACAAGGGATTGGCTTAATTAATTTCTGGACAACACCCCATGCTTTTATTTCAAGTTAAATCTAAAAACTCCAATTGTGGTAGAAGAAACAATTATTTCTTTTTAGTGTGCAATTAATAAAAACATTTAATATTAAATTTTTTTTATCTCTATTATGTTTAATTAAGAAAGGGGAAATAGAGACTTTTACATCATTAGTAAAGCAGTTTATCATTCTGTAAGACTTCCTATGGCAAACCATAATACTTTTAATCAAAGAGTTTATTGTTTTGTTTTTTTAATAATAAATAAAAAATCTTGAAAATAATAAAAAGTACACAGTTGCCTGTCTCTACATCACTTGCATATAAGTACCAATAATTTTAACAAATCTAGAGGAGTGACTTTTTTATCACAGTCATTAACTTTTTAATTGTTATTTTTAATTATTATCAATCCACTACAGGATGAAGGTGTCTTCCAGTTTAATTCAGTTTTTTCAATACCTAGCCTTTCTTTTTGATAACATGTCAGCAATCTTCATTATTCTATACATTAATCTTATTTGGTTCTTTTTCTAAGTCTACCACAATCTTTTGGGCTCTAGTTTAAGATTTTTATTATTCATCTATTAACAATTCTAGCAATATATCCAGCCCATCTCCATTTTAGTGTATTAATTTTTTTAATGAGGTCAGTGATATAGGTAAATATGAGTTCATAATAATATTGAATAATGCTAACTTATGTCATCCATAGAATTTTTCCAAAAATTTAAGCAACAATATTTGATGAAAAAAAGTCATCAAAAGATAATACAATTTTTTAGATGGTGGGAGTTATCATTATTCAGTATTATTACATAAATTATTCTGTGTTTAATTCATTATTTATATTTGTGTATTTCTATACATATTATATATTTAATTAATTTTTAGTCATGTTTATGTGCATATAAATATATTGTATATTTATCTGCTTTTATATGCTGTCTGTGTATGCTTAGAAATGTCCAGTAGCTCTATAAGTGAAAATAGAGAATCATGTCACTATTTTATACTTTCAACAAAATGAATCTTTTATATATAAGATAATTTTATTAATAATATAATACTTTGATAGTTGGAATTCGCACAACTATTTAAGATTATGCTAACTGACTTTTTTTTTATTTTACAGATAAGAATTAATGCAATTGGAATACCTCAGAATATCATTCCAGATTTTTTTTTTTCAATAAAACACATATTTATTATAAATTGACTTTAGTATGCCATCATTTTGTTTTTAAATTAATTTAATTAATAACATTCTTATAAGTAACTTTTTATTTTTGTAGGAATCAAGAACAAAATATCCATACTATAATCTGTCTATTGAATGAATTATGTATACACAGCTTGTATAATGCACTTTAAATAGATGTATTGATATAAAATGTTCCAGAACAAAAAGTGAAAATGGCATCTCACTTTATAAATGAGTTATGTTTTTATTTTCAATTTAGACAGGGTAGTAAATATCAATATGCATCAAGAATGAAACAAAATATAATAATTATAAACAACTCTAAAAATGTCTGGAAAATGCTAACAAATTTTATAACTATTATTTTTCATGGAGAAAAAATGAAAGAAAACAACTTATGAATGAAAATATAAGTGGCAATAAGATTATAAAAATGAAACATCACCATTTCAAATATAATTGAAAAATTGTGTATTTTAGAATGAATGGACAATTAATTCATCTATGTTTGAATGAAAATGTATCTTATTGTAAATTATTTAATTTATTCTTTCCTAAATTTATTAAGGCATATAGAGATTATCTGGATAATGATCTATGTAGATTTAAATAATCTTTTTATGCCTGTTTATTATGGTTACTAACTATCATTGCAACATCTCTTGACCAGTTTTGGTTGCATATTTGTCAGTTTATGCTTATTTTATATTATAGTAAATCCGGTATTTAAAATTTTAATTCCAAAAAAATCTGCATTTGGCAGTAATTTTTTCAAATAAATTGATTTTTCATATAGTCCACTCCCTTTCCCCTTATAAGATGCCAGTAAGCATTGTCTTCGACTTTTACCATTGTTTTCTATGTGTTTCAACTGTCAAAATCAGAAATCAAACCAAAATGTTTTATGCTTTCATAATAGATTTTGAAAGTAAATATATATATATTTCATATTTTTTTACATTCATAATTAAGTTTTTACATCAACTTACTTAAATATAAACTTTGATATGAAAATTTTAGAAGTATAATCGAGGGAAACTGAATAGCACTTGACCGCTATTTGCATTTTCTAACTGTCAAAGTCAGAAATCAAACCAAAATGTTTTACATTTTCATAATATATTTTAAATATAAATAAATATATATTTTTCATAATTAAATTTTTACATCAACTTACTTAAATGTAAACTTTGATATGAAAATTTTTAAATTTTAGAAGAAAAATAATAATGGGAAAGTGAATAGTGTTTGACTTCTATTTGCTTATAAATGACGTTCGCTGATAAGTAAAACAATTATTTTTCACAAATATTTATGGATTTTATGATTACTTTTTACACTATATTGACTAATAATGTGTCTAGATTTAGATTTTTATTTAAAATATTTAATTTTGGATGCAGAAAAGACAACAGAAATAAATAATTTCTAAGAAGAAATCACTGGTGTTCACATAATGAATGGTTGAAATATAATTCTTTTGTTTTACTGCAGGTTATTTTTCAAATGTTTTTTTTTTATATATTTTTCTTCAGTTATTAACATTATTTTAATTTTTTTATTACATTTAATCAATTTGAATGTAAAACTACTCAATTTTTAGAAGCAAAATTAAAACAATTCAGTTTATTATAGATTAATATTTTTACATAATTGACCAATAAAATTATAGAACTGTAATCATCAATTAAAATTACACATATGTTTATATAATTGACAAATCAAATTATTTTCATTGTTTGTTAGAACAATAAAATTAAACAAGTAAAGCGTTAAAGGAACATTTATCAAAAAATCTTTGGTTATCAAAAATAGCTGCCTCATGAATACATCAAATATAGAAATGAAACTTCTACAATTTATTTTGTTATATTTTTCATTTATTAAGTTGTTTTTTTTACCTCAAAGAAAACATATTGATTTTTCAACATAAAGTTTTATGGATTAATTATCAATTCTTTTTTTTTATTGGCATAATATCTAATTATCAAATATTTATACTTTTACATCTTTCTATTTTCAATCTCATTTGCAGAGAGTGTTTAATATATGATCAAGAGATGTGATTACATCAGACCCTGTAATTTTAAAGGTGACAAATTTTAGAGCCTGATTTTCCAAAACTCATTAGCAAGTATTTATTTTTAGTTTTTTGATATTATAATAAAATGCTTCTGAAAATTAAACAATCTGTCAAAAATACAGATTTGTTTATAGCAAAATTTATGCATCTTGTCTTATATGCAAAAATTATTTCTTATTCTTTCACTTAATTCTTTATTGTTGCTATCTTGAATGACTTCCAAATAATAATTTTGACTATTTCTATCTAAACAATACAATCTTCAGTTATTTTCAAAGCTTCAGAAAAGAAAATTATTAATATAGAAATTATTTTATTTTTTCAAGTATATTATAAACTTGTAGTTGGGTTTTCAATATATTTGTGTTAAAAATTTGAAAACATATAAGAATATAAATATTTTCACAAAAGCAGTAGTAAATTTTGTTTGCAGGTTTTATTTTTTATTAGCATTTTCATTTCAAGTTAATAATATATGAAATTTTTCATTTTATATTAAATTTTACTAATAATGCTATTTGAATTTTTTCTTTTGTAAAAAGATATATTGATATATTTTCCTTTTGACATATGTTTTTTTTTTTTTGTGTGTGTGTGTGTGTGACCAAAATATAAATAGAATCAAATAGTTTATAATTATTATTATTGCAAGTGATAAAAAAACAAGCAATACTCTTTATGCATTATATTAAATATATTGTGATTAAAACAATAACTTACACAATATTATATACTTTTTATTATAAGTTAAATAAGTAATAATGTTTAACAAAAAAAATTTTGCGGTATAATTTTTTTTTTTTTGAGGGGGGGGGCAAGGGACATATATAAGTAAATTTTAAAAAGAGAATAGCAAGTCCTCTGAAACAGCACCTCCCATGTATATTTGTGTATTGAGAAACGTTATAATTACAAATGAGATAAGAAAGGCAATGGGTAATACTTGATCCATGTTTATTTGGATTTTTTTTTTTTTTTGCCTTTCTTTAGTTTTAATAAATAATATGCAATGATGAAACTGAATGAGATAAGTTTTAATTCTTAATTCAGTGGTAAAACAGTAAAGTTAGAGCTCAAAGCTACAAATATTAGAATAAAGTAAAAAAAAAAAAAACTGTTTGATCAATTGAATGAAATAATTTTGCTCAACCTTCCAGTTGAATGGTTTGGTGTCACATGACTTATCAAGCAATTAATCATATGATTTTTTTTTTTAATTTATTCTTTGTGTTTATGTGAAAGTTGAATGCCATTATTATTTTTTTAAAATCTTCAATATTTACAATACAAATATAATCGAATATGTTTGTAACAGAAACTACATAATACGAACTTAGAATAATGAACATAGTTACTGTATTTTTATTGCTATAATTAATTTCAATTTAAAGAAATCCAATTTCAATTTGTATTTAATAAATAAATATATTGATGGATTAAAGTTAAAATCACAGTTAACCAGTAGTAATTGAATGTTTACTTGGATGGGCATAAATATACATTTGAGCATTAAATGTTTACAGGCTGGAACTTCAATTCATGGATCTTATAGTTTTCAGGTCTATCATTCTACCACTGAACTAAACAGCATGATAACTAATATGTTTTTATTTTTAAAACTAAAATAGCCTTCAGATCATTATATTGGTAAATATTTTATTATAAAATAAAAATGCATTATCAAATTATTCGTAATATCTATTTAATAATAAATAAATAGAAAAGGTTCTAGCTGTTGTAAATTGAAATATTGCAAGACATTTTTTTAATCAGTATTAATACTTTTTTTTTCTGCTACTAAATGAAAAATCACATTTATAGCGGGTTAATTAATTAAACAATGTAGTTTAAAATAATTTTATTCAAATTACTCATTACTTATATAAAAGTATATTGTAGTTCAGCAATTTTTTTGCTTAACTAGTCTGAACATTTGCTCCCCTCCTTCCTCAATATAACAGAAATTCTTTTCTGCCAGTCCATTATAACTAGAATTACCAAATAATATCATGAAAGGAGGACAATTTCTAAACAAAGTATAAAAAAGGACACAAAACTTTTTAATTAAAATTTTAAACCAAAAATTACTTTATTACACTATATTAATATGTTTTATGTTTTTAATTTATATGTTTGATTTCATTTTTATTGCTGATATTCCATTGAACAGATACTGTGGTCAACTTTATATAACTCTAAATTTTAGAAACTATAAAAAGAACATTTTGTTCAAAAAGACAAAAAAGAACAGGTTCAAATTATAGAATATGTCCTCCTAATGTAAGATTTTTAGTAATTCTAAATACAACAAAAGTTAATCTTATTTATATAAACTTATAATATTATATGTCAATAATTTGTTTTAAGTAATATTTTTGTAGTATTATTGAATGCAGTTCTCTTGGAAAAGATTTTAGTTTAAGTTGCATGTAATTTTAACCCCTAGTCATAGTATAATTTTTGTGAATTTTGTCATTAACGTAATTGAAATCAGATGGGTTTTTTTATATTTTTTATTGTACAATTTTACCTGTAATTTATTCACAAAAAGTCTTCATATGTATCTCATACTGAAAATATTCTTTTTATTGCTATCTTTCAAGATAATTAATATAATTATTAAAATGCTCTTTTGAGAGTATTCTTTGATCAAATAATTAAAGATTTGTATATATATTTTAAATATTGTCTGTACTAATTTTGAACTAATGAAGGATTGTTTGTTTTGTTTTGTTTTAATTAACTATTCATTTTTTTTTTTTTTTTAGTATTTATTAAAAAGTAAGAGAAATATTTGGCTCACAGTCTTTTTTGCCATTTTTTTATTTAAAAGAATATTGCTTTATCAATTTAAACATATCATTCATTATTAAGTATATTTAATAATTGCAAAAATTTCAACATATCATTTTTAAACATGTTTGTTAGTCGCAAAATATCAAATTGATTTTCCAAAATTGTCATCAAATTGTAATCTGAATCATATATGTAATATTGTTTTGTTTTGTTTATAAGAACTTTACTTGATTATATGAGTATAAATAAATTTATCTGTTTCTGCCTTAAGTAAAGTATCTAGAGAATAATGATAGCATTTGATCATTACTTATGATATGTATATTTATTGCTTATTGCCTTTTATTATTATTTAAAATATTACTTATTATTTCTTAAAATTTGTATTTTTATCATAATAATTAAGATTTTATGTATATATGAGTCTAGTTATAATGTAACTATTACAAATATTGTTAATCTGCATAAAGTATTCTGTTCAAGAACAAGTCTAATGATTCAAAAGAGTCATTAATATTTTATTGTTATTATTCAATAACAATATTCATTTATATAATGACACCTGCAAAGCGCATGTGTATTAGCTTATTGGCTTATTAATATTATAGAATATATTTTAGTTAAATTGTTGTAAATCGAAACATTTTGCATATGTTAATTTGTATAGAAATTGTGGACTTAATCAGTGAAGTAGTTAATAGCTTCACGCTCTCAAATCGAAATGCTTTAGATTCACCTATATATTTAGAAATAAAATTGAAAATAAGACTGGCCACTCTTGTCTTTTAAAGTCATTAATCTTGTGTTTCGATTTGTAGAGGTTAAGGTTATAATTACTTAAATTGCTAAAATAACTGAAAATAATTAATAAATAAAATAATCTTCCTAGAAATTTTTAATAGATTTAGCACATCTAGTTTTCTACCATGATCTGGATTTTGTATTTAGATTGGGGAAAACTTAGATTTTTTTTTAAATTTCAACAGTCTTTGAATTTTTTTTTTCAAAAACCTAGTCAATTCATTGAGCTATTCATATATCGATTAGTAAATGTCTATTTAGCTATTTTTAGAGTGAAAAGAAAATAAGAACTCTCATAGTCCAGCAGTTGGAAAGTTATGTGAGTAATGCCTTCGTTTTTAGTTTTCTTTTGAGAGGGATAGCTGATGACAGAGCTTTGTCTTATATTGAATTATTTAAATATTAAATTATTTACCAAAAAGTATAAGATAACCTGTTTAAAATATTGATAATACTAAAAATTATATATATATATATATATTGTGAGTGAGAGATTTATTCTATTTAATTGCATATATATTAACCTATGCTAATTTCATAATTACAAAAATGAGATTCTGTCTCCATTATTATATATTTAGGATTATTATTTTAATAATTATGTCATTCCATCTGATTGATATATTAAGTTTATTCCAAATTTCCACCAATGTTGGCAATAATAAGATTATAAATATTAAAGAGTAAATAAATCCTCTATTATTTATAGCCTGGAAAAGGGTGATTTATTTCACCCAATTGCATATACATTGTTTTTATCTTGCTGATATATTTAGTTCACTCTGAATTTTCTCCAATGTTGGCAAAAGTAAGATTATAAACATCAAAAGCTTAAATAATAGATAGATTCTTTCAATTTTTGATTTTTTGCTAATATATGCTGAGGAAGAGTTGTTTATTCTCTTTAAGTATAACCAATATTATTTTTCTTGCCAGAATAAATTTCGTTGTAAATCTGATACAAGCTTAATTCATTCAATTTATGTATATAATATAGTTAATGCTCTACTTTATTGTTTAAGTATTTGTTTGTTAGTGTTTATATTTGTGCAATAAATAAAAGTGTAGAGTTAATTACAGTTTCGTATGATAATTGTAGTGCAAATGCATGCTTTCGTATTACATATATGTAAATCAAATAAAATATCGATTATAAATTAATTGTAACAATAGTAAAACAATAAATATTACTAATAATTTTCAACTGGAAATCTTTTAAATTTAGCCAAATTTAAAATATTTCCTGTAATGGTTAGTCAAGTAACTGAAAGGTGCTTTTGTATTTTTTAAATCGTTACTAGTAATATTTATTATCACCATTAATACATTATTGTTTTATTCGGTTACATATATAGGTGTCTGTATTTGGAGTTTGTGTAAATATATAAAACACAATTGCATAAAATTTCAATAGCCAATATTTATAAAGAATGATTAACTTAAGAACTTGTAGTAGTTTAAGAGGTTATTAAATATTTACTGCCATTATTACAACTTAACTTATTTAAACTGTGTTTTGACTTTGACAGATTAATTAGAAAATAACTGCCTTAGTTCTAGCTCATTTAAATTATTGGAAAAATTAATCAGAATTAATTCTAGTATTATCATTATACAAATCTGACATATTCATTACATTCAAATTATTGCTTTAAAAAATGACAAATGTCATTATATACATCGTGTATTAATCCTAATATAATTTTTTTTTTTTTTTCAGAAATATTTTAATGTTGATTATTAAAATTCTTGTATTGACAAAAAAATCAATTATTTATTTAATTTTTATAATGATACATTGCATCTGGCTAAAATTGTTTATTCATTGTAACAACCTTTCTCTTCTTTTGAATATAATTTTTTATATATTAGTAAAAAAAATATATATTTATTTAACTATTTCATCACAAAAACTTTATTCTAAAATTTGCAAAGTTTGGTTTAAATGAAATATTTTTTTTTTTTTTTTAAATCTTAAAAAAGTTGAGTTTTCTTACTTTATATAAATATACAGACAGTATGAATTTAGCCGCCTGTCTCTCTTGTGGGTGTAAATCAATGATGAAATGGTAGACTCAGAGCTAAAAGTTCCAAGATTAATTCTCAGCTAAACAATGTAATATTTAAAAAAAGAAGAAAAATTCTGTTAAATACTCAATCTGGCACCAACATCACACGATTTTTTGAGCAAATAATAAATATCGATTTTTATTAGCCAAACTTGAAGATATGGCAGATTAATGTGTTTGTCATCAATGTTTTTTTATCGTTTGCATAGGATTAATTGAATATAGAAATTGATTTTATTTCAAGATTCCTATTATAAAATAAGTAAACATTTCACATAAGTAATTGTTTATAAGTCCTGTTTATAATTATCACTTTATTGTAAGATGAAAGGTTTTTTTCAACAGAGATATATTAATTATACACAATGGAATACTTACTTATATATCACCCTTTCATGATAGCTGATAGTTTAGACCATTCAACACAGTCTTCCTCACAGTTGTAATAAATATATATGTTATTATTCTAAGCATATGCAAATTAATTTTTTTTGTTTTTAGAAAGAGAAAGTATTTACATTTGTAGTTATATTTATGCAGAGATCCATCACATAATCATGTAATTGCTAGGTCATCATAAATAATTTAAACTTTTTTATCTAAAGATCTAGTAGTAATGGTTTAATAGCTTAGATTAAGCATCGCAACAATTTAATTTTTTTAAGTAATATGTATTTTAAGGTTATTTGTATTGCTCTATGCTATATATAATTCACAAATTTAAAATAATTTATTTGTATAAATCTTAATCTAAGACACAGCATCTGCTTACTTTAATTATTTATAATAATATATGTGTAGTTTTAGAGTATCCATGTAAATATACATATTTTAATAACAAATCTCATACATGATAGTTGTTTAGAAATGGTAAAATTTTGACTAGTTTGCATTCTTTTTTTTTTTTACTAGTTGTCTATTCCTATTAAATAGCTCATTTAAAATATTATTTCAAATAAGGTTTTTTCTATATTAAGTTTTTTGTTTTTTTTTTATCTGATAATATATATGATAAATATTTTCAAATGCATTATATATATATTTAAAAATTAGCTATATATACGTCCGTGCCTATATTTATTCCAAAACACTTTTCATATATTTTTATGATTTGCCCGTAGCTTCAAGTAAATAATTATAAGGATTATTCTGAGATGTGGAAAATACAGTTGCCACATGTAATAGATGCAAACATATTAGGTATATTTGTTTATATTAATAACATTTCAAGTATTAAAATAAAATTCAAATTAGTAATAAAAAAGTATAAATTCTAGCATAATATTTCTCATTTTTTTTTTATAAACGATTAGTTAACCTTCTAACAAGATGACATTTTCTATTATTAGTCCTGGTATCATCAAAACTATATTAGAATTCAATAAATTAGACTGATTTGTTAGAAATATATGGTTACAAACAAAAAATGTTTTTTTAAAAAATCAAATTTGAATTTGTCAAATATTCAACAAGTAATAATAAACAGAATACATAATGAAAGCAAAAAACTTTTTCATCATTTTATGGTAGACAAAGCAGCTGAAATCTTTATTAACAAATTTATCTTCAAATCAGGAATGAATAAATTTGAAGTCCTTATAAAATCACATTCTGCTTTAAAAATTAAAATTGCATTTACAATTTTTAAAATATTTGGAAAGATTTTAACACAGTATGTGTAAAAGTGTTAACAATTATTTTCACGTGGTACAGTTATCATACTGGCTATGGTTTTCATTTTTATTGTTAAGCTAGAATTTGTTAACTTCTATTTTTAAAAATAAAACATATACCTATAAAATAGAAGTGTAGTCATGATTATACCATTATTGTGTAAAACTAATTAGAACTTTTAAATAAATTAAACAAAAAATCATTTTTTTAATATTCTATAAATCTCTTGAAGTAATCTTGCATATGCATTCAAAACTGGATAACAAAAAAACTAAATATATCTAGTATGTAGAGACTGGATTAAATTACTTTAAACTTTACTACCTATTGGAAAATATTGACCTTTTAATTTTTTTTTTAATTCATCAATGTTACATTAATTCTGTTTTTTTGTATCAATTGGCTATGTATACAGAAAAAATAATGTTAATCATTGCAGAAGAAACAATCTCCAAACAAATAACCACGTAATCTCTACCTAATATTAATGGAATTAACAATTTTAAAATTTTATTTTTGTATGTCTTATTTATTTTGAATTAAAATATAGTAAAAAATAATAAAATTCTATTTGATAAAGTAAATGGAACAGTTAAATTCAACCTGCCACTTTAGCATCCAAATGACACATAGTTTTTCTTGCAACTAACTTTATGATGTCTTTGCAATAGATTTTCAGTTGAAATTTTTTTTTTTTGTATGAATTTAGAAAAGTTACTTTGTAAGATTGGTTGAATAATTAAATGGATATCATGAATAAAATTCTGATAAGTAAAAACTAAATGTGGACACAATACAGGGCTAGACATCAAAAAAGGAAGATTAAACCTGCTTATAAAATAGTGATAACAATTGTATAATAAAATATTGAAATTTGAAATTTATTGCTTTTTTTTTTGTGTTGAACTTCAAAAAGCTCAGCCCTCCCTACAATGCTAGCAGTAGTTATATATATATATCCTTTTCCTTGACTTGGAAATAAAAGAAGGGTCATTTTTATGACTTAGTAATCATTAACTAATTTCTTTTCAAGATGCTATTTATACTTCATAATTTGTTGTTGATTTTTGAAACAAACTCTTAGTTCATTCTTTTTTGTTATAATATCAGTTTTATATTTTAAATTGCTGGCTTATCCTTTATTATTAAGATGGTTGGCAGAAATTTTACAACTAAATCTATCAAATATTCTCCAAACATTAAATTTATTTTGTATTAAGTATACAAACAAGTATGTTATAATACTAGTTTTATTTCTTTATTATTATTTTTATTAATTTTTAGTATACTTTTTTATTTAATGCGTTACATCAAAAAATGTAAATGTATTTTTATTTCACTGCCCACTTTACTCAATCAGTGAGTTCTGAAAACTGAAGAAAAATTGCCTGTTTAATAATAAACAGTATAGATATTGACTTTTTTTTACAAATATTGTAAGTAATTGGCATTGGAAATAATAGCTGAAACCATAATGCATGAATGAACCTTAAGCTCCAGAGTCTGCCATTCTATTTTTCTAGTTTGTTTTGTTATATATGTACTATTCTTCTGTATCTGCAAATTTTATATTCACCGTTTTATGGTTATCTATAATTTGTAAAAAATAATAAAATATTTAAAAATTAGAAATTAATATTGCATTTTTTATATATTTTAATTTGCTTTCAACATCTAAATAAAGTATGTGCACCCACAACTTTATTATGGCATGAGTTAAAATTGCATATAATGTTGTATACCTATTGTCTATTATTTTTTGTATCTGTGACATGGCTAAGAGTCAAATGTGGATATGAGATATTATTTATTCATTTGACTGTAAAATGTAAGTGCTTATGAATAGTCTTCAAAAACTTAATTGCATACTATACTCACAAATTTAATGAATATAAAACCATTAATAATATTAATTATCTTTTGATTTTTTTAATGAATTTTAATCAATTTATCCAAACCACTTTGAACACTTAGCAAAAACCTTTTATTGTACATATATGCACATACATTTACATTTTGACTGTCCTGCAGTCTTCTTCAGAGCCAATTTACTTTAATCTTTTGGATTTATTTAAGATATTCCAGCAAAAATAAAGGAAAGGGTGATTTTGATAATATTTCTGAAGAATTTTAATCACTTTTCACAGTGGGAAAAAAGTGTATATTTATATTTACTTAATATTTTAATAAACAAAAATAGAGGGGGGATGAAAAATTTGATTTATAATATTTATGTAGTCTAAAACTTGTTTAATCTTGGTAAACTATAATTTTGTGTATGTGTAAATGTGTCTGAAATAATGTTTGCATTGATAAATAATTCATAATAGTTAATATATATATAATTTTGAATATTTAAATCAAAATTTTATGTATATTTGTTTGTGATGAATGTTGAGATTTGGAAAGACATCTGACTTTAATTAATAAATTTTCTTTAGCCTGTCATGACACCAAAAACATCTGAAAATCTAAAGAAATATTTGGGTTTAAGTACAAGTTAAATCCTAATCAACATCTAATTACATTTCTACACATGAAACTGAAGTTGCAGAAAAATTATTAAAAAGTTTAGTCTCTTCTGGATATATTTTAACATCATTATTTTGAAAATAAAAAGAAAATTTTTAAAAAGCAGTGTATCTATGTGTGATAGAAAAGTGATTTATTTTTTTTTACATCTTTATAAAATACTGAATAATATATAGCAGTAATTTTAGAAAGATTTAAATGTTGGTATGTTTTAAGTGACCATAATTTTATAGTATAAGATAATCATATTTTGTATAGAGAGTTTATTATTGATAATAATATTTTTGTTATTGGGTAATAGTACTTTTACAGTTATAATACTGTGCATGTTTGCATTATATTGTTGATAAAAGCTTTAAGTTTTTTTTTTGTTTCATATGTCAAATGTGTAGTATATGAACTACTTTTTTGGCAGATAATTAATGGTGATACTGAATACTTAAATATACAAAACTATAATCAAGTAATCTTGGCTGAACCATTTTTCAGAAATGGTAATTTGGATTGTTGTCATTTGATTATCAGTTTTCCTTTAAAATATTATTAAAGAAGAGTGACTAAATGTTGCATCTTTTTGCTTCAAAAGTTTTGGCTTTTTTTTTTTTAATTTATTGTCTATTTTCTCAATCCCTTTTAATTATATGATACGTTTCCTTTTTTTTTTTTTTTGCTTATCCTTTTCATTTATTTTAATCTTTTATTATATTTTTTGTATTAGTTTTGTTTTTTATTTCTATTAATCATTTCAATATTTCTTTAGGAATTATTGTGTGGGGGTTTTGATGTCCATTAATGCTGAAATTCTTATCTTCATTTTACTTAATTTATGAAATTAACTATAAGAATTTATCACAAATTTTCAAAATACTAAATGTTATATTTTGAATATTTTATTCTTTTCAGCAGTGATTGTCTTTATTGTAATTTGAGTTTATAGAATTTACATGTGAATGATGGGCACATTGTTTTTATTTATTAAAAAGTAAGAAAAGCCTTTTTCTCTCTATTTTTAAATAATAATATTAATATAAATTAATTACTTCTAATTTTATGTGATTTTTTTTTTTTTATGCTTTGCTTAAAAAAAATGCTGGGAAGACATAACATGCTATTATCATAAAAATATAAGCCATTTCATTTTATTAGTTGTGGTTTTTGATAAGAAAGAATAGACTCTGATTGATATAATACAATCATTAAAAAAGTCACAATGTTTGATTTTATATTTTTCTAAATTATAATTCTATATAAAATATGGTAATTGGTTTCAACTTTATGAAAATATTGATAGCAATTTTGTAGATATCAGGATTTTTTATATTTTTTTAAATATAAGTTTTTTTATTTGTTTACTAATTTAATATAAAATAAAAGATAAAAATAAATTATTTTTTCAAATTTTATTTCTAATCAAGAAATTAAATAAATAAACGTGTGTGTGTGTGTGTGATCTATTTGTAAACACTTCTCTTTTTTTCAAATCATTATATTTTTGCTGATATTTTACCTATAACTCGCATTTTTAATTTGTTATAATATAATCTACCTTATGTTGCTGTGAATTAATATCATAGTAAGATAGTTCTCTATTGCATTTTTCATTTAATGGAATTTTGCTTGCATTAAATACATATTAGTATCATTTTTATTCTTTGAATTGAGTTTTTTATTGTTTTAATTAAGCTATAATAATGAAGAATAAAATAGAAATGATAAACTTTGTCTACATTATATAGGTTGTGCTATAAAGAAATATTTTATTATTTGTATGATTTTATTATTTATATGTTAAGCGATCTATTTTTTTGATCGTATCTAGAGTTATAGTTTATCTAAATGATTCTAAACATAGTCACTTGCCTATTATCTTTGTTAATTGTATTTTATTTGTGTTACTATTTTTTTTTCATTTTTATAATATAATCTTTATTTTTTTTAAATACTTATAAAAGAAAAAGGGAGAAGGAAAGAGTGATGAACTTGAAGTTGCCAAAGACACATTAAATGCTGGTGAAAGTAAATGCTCTTTATATGCATAATATGAGCAAGAATGATTATTTTTTGAAAGATTGGCTTTGAAATGAGGCATAAAGTTCTCATAAAGCAAATGTCTGTTGAAGATTTTTCAGCAAGCAAAGTTTTATATACTTTTTTTAATTATAAGTCCTTGAATCATGACTTTAAAGATCTTTTCACTTGTGAATGTTTATTTGTAAAATTAAATAATTTACATTAAGATTATTATGAAAATAAATATTAAATGTAATTAGAAGTTGTGCAGTGTTTTGAATTATAAAATGTGTTATGTTTATAACTAACATTAAGTTATATTATACATGTGTTTCTGTGTTTAATAGTCATTAAATCAATTTTAATATTTTTAGTGAGGTTTTTTTTTTTTGGTAATATAATTGTCTGATTTATATTGCTTTTGTTTTCATCTCCATGAAAAATTATGGATTCTGCTTTCACTTTATTAATATAGTATACAAAATTATATAATTCTATAATTAAAAATCACTTCTTTTCTTTTCAAAAACTTTATTTGATGTATATATATATCCACTTATTTCCAACGTTTCGACTATCTTTACTCTATAGTCATTTTCAAGGATCTAGAAAAAACATTACATTATAAACAAACTTCACACAATAAAAACAAAACAAAAATAAAAAATAATCAAAAACAATATAAAGCATATAAACCCATAAAATTTAAAAATAAATAAAATACATTAAAATCAATTAAATTAAAAACACAAAGCATATACCACACTTACTTGACTCCCTTCTCAAAAAACTTTTCCTTTTTACATTTTTTATCCAAAAAACCAATTGTTACAATAAAAAACTTATTTCCTTTTTCTTTCTTATATACTTCAAAAATGAATTTATATCCAAAAATAATTCTTTATTCATGTCTTATCCAATTCTATTTAAAACAGGTTTATATGATAAGAAATAGGAATGTTGAAAACATGAATGGTATTTATAAAATAGAATGTTTGGATTGTAAAAAAGAGAATAAAGATGTATCATATATTGGTACAACAAAGAACAAATTAGAGACAAGATTGAAACAGCATTTGAGAGATAGGAATTCTAATGTAAATATACATAGTAAGGAAATTGGACATACAGATTTTAAGATTAAAATGTTGGAGGGGGTTAGATTGTATGAAGAAAGAATGGTAAAAGAGAGTTTATATATATAAAGATATAAACCTGTTTTAAATAGAATTGGATAAGACATGAATAAAGAATTATTTTTGGAAATAAATTCATTATTGAAGTATATAAGAAAGAAAAAGGAAATAAGTTTTTTATTGTAACAATTGGTTTTTTGGATAAAAAATGTAAAAAGGGAAAGTTTTTTGAGAAGGGAGTCAACTAATTGTGGTGTATGTTTTGTGTTTTTAATTTAATTGATTTTAATGTATTTTATTTATTTTTAAATTTTATAGGTTTATATGCTTTATATTGTTTTTGATTATTTTTTGTTTTGTTTTTGTTTTTATTGTGTGAAGTTTGTTTATAATGTAATGTTTTTTCTAGATCCTTGAAAATGATTATAGAGTAAAGATAGTCGAAACGTTGGAAATAAGTGAATATATATATACATCAAATAAAGTTTTTGAAAAGAAAAAAGGATTGAGTCGTGATTAGAAACAGAAGTAAATGGATTTATACAAAATTAGTATTAAAAATTTAGATATTTTCTTAATTATTTTAAAAACGTATTCTATCTACAATCATTACAAAGAAATCAAATCATATGTCACATGATCTAATTTAACAAGCTTTTCAGAATATCTCCAACCCCAGACCAGTTTATTCTACTGCTTTCTCAGTGAGGTGCTAGGATATGAAAATATCGATGTGGATGTCTGAAATTTTCAGATTTTCTACTTAATAGTTATCCATTAGATAAAGTGCTGGGCTTGTCCTGATATTTTTAATCTAATGCTTGAATATCCTAGCACATCACTGAGGAAGCCAATAGCAGAAACTGGTCTTCTGCAAAGCTTGTTAAGAGCTTATTTTGTGAGCTCTATAATAACATTTGTAATACAAGCTTGCTAAATTAGGTCATGTGACATATGACTTGATTTTTTTTTGGAATTTTATTTTTTGCTATTAAGGTTTTGGTGATTTTATATTACTAAAGTTATTAATATATAGTATATCTGAACTTAGTTCAGTCCCATATGGCTATTTAAGTTAGATAGCTAGATTGAAAGACATATGGATGTCTGAAAATTTCAGATTTTCTAGTTAATAGTTATTCTTTAGATAAAGCACTGGGTTTGTCCTGGTATTTTTAATCTAAAAGCTTGTAGCAGAAACTGGTCTGGGGTTGGGGATATTCTGCAAAGCTTATTAAGAGCTTACTTTGTGAGCTCTATATATAACATATGTACAATCATGAAAAGAAATTAATAAAATTTCCAATTTTATAGTTTTTTATATGTCTATAATCGATTTTTTAGCATTTATCAATATATCAGTACCTTTTTTTTTAACCTAAACATAGCAATGTTGATAACATCCACTTTGAATATCACATCTGATAAACAAAGGAGGAAACTCAAAAAATAAATGCAGATCTGCATTGTATCTATCCCAATTATTAACTGAGTTTTCATTACATCTCATCCAATTTATAATAAAAACCAATATTACAATTTTTTAACAATGGGCCATCATTTTTTATATTCTATTAGTATATTTTTCATGCAGTTTTTGTACAAGTGAATTGTGAAACTAGTTGAATATTTTATATTTTTTTATATGTTTGATGTTCTTTTAATTATCTTTTTGATATGTATATTGACTGCTTTAAATTTTATTTATTTATTTATTTTAACCAATAATCTTTTCTGGCTATATTAAATAATTTATCTTTTTGTTTTCACTATTCTATTTTTAGTACTTGCATTTACGTGTGTGTGTGTGTGTGCGCGCACAATAATAATAATAAATGTTTATAAAGCTATCAGTACTTTTCAGAAAAAACTTGACTCATAGATATGGGAAAATTGAATGCTAAAATTTTATTTTATATAATAAAATTATAAATATTTATGGCAAGAATGTATATAATTTTGTAACCAGTCGTCTAGATATAGTAAATTAGTTATTATGAACTAATAATTTGTGAAACTGAAAAAATTGTCAATCAATATATATGATTTGTATAAACATTAATTGATATCTTAGAATGGAAAGATATAGTCATGATGTGTATGCACTTTTTTTATTTTGTTTTGTTTTAGAATACAGATATTTATAATTATTTAATGAATTGAATGATAGCATTAAGCATATTCTGCATTTATTATTTTATGTTTTGCACTATCAGAGAAAAATTTATGGATTCTCCTAATTTGTATTTTAGTTGTGAAATAGAAAACTATAATGTTTATGCTGAATATTTTCAAAAATAAATGAATCTGATGCTAAGACTTAAATTATACATATTAGTGATGTAATGATGTTCATTATTTTATAAATATTTTTTAGCTTCACGAATCTTTCTAAAGTTTTTGATGTAACTTTAAATGCAAGACTCTACAAAAAGGAAAACCCCTAGTATTAAATTATACTGATAATGTTGATCAAATATTATTACTTTTTTTAGCTAGGTATTTGTCTGACTTTAGGCAGAAACATTGATACTAAAAAATGCTTTGTTGTTTGTTTTTAATTAAGATTTTATTACGTAAAACATTTAACGAATGTATGCATGCTTTTTATGCACTTTTAATTAAACATGTAAATATTTAATAGAAGTTTTTAAGTCCTTATGTGTATATTTGTGTGTTTGTTACTTATTATGTATTTAAATTACAATTTGAAAGATTATAATCCAAAGTAACTAAAATTCATATCAGTTTTAAACATATCATATATTTTCCCCATCTAGCATTCATGTTTGTGTGTGTATATATATATTTGCAAATAGGTTAGTCATTCAGATGAAATTCGAACTCTGTGTGAAGATTTTATATTGTTTAATATCAGTTTGTCTAAATATTTATTTAATAATGCTTTATTATTATGTATTGTATAATTATATATTAAATATATATACACCGCTACTTATTTTTGATTATTTACTATTTTGGGCATGTTTTTCTGTACATATTATTTTGTCAAAAATACTTTTAATGCAGTTTGTTTTATTTGTTATTAATTTATATTGTTGCCCTCATGTTTGAGGATGGATTGACTTTTAAAAACCAGTTAGTTAATTTTAATACATCAAGTATTTGTTGGTGTTTATTTTCTAACCATCTCTAGCTTAAAACGTTCTATAATAATATTCCTCAAAGATATAAAAGTTTCAATTTTTAATGGAATATTTAGCTGCTCCAGAAAAGACTTCTGATTAATGGGCATGTGTGTGCGTATGTATGTCATTGCAGTGACTTCAGATTGGTTATTATAATTTCAGGAGATAGATTTGTTTTTTTTTTTAGGATTTATAATTCTATAGTTTCATAGACAACAAAAAAAAACTTTTTTTTTTAATTACTATGAAATTTTTTTGCTGTAAAATATATGTTTGTTGTATTTATGTAATATCTTTAATTCTCTGTGTGGTAGTTAAAAAATGGAACTACAGGTTGTGAGTTAAAGACTAAAACTATGTAATAAATTTTAAAGTCTTAATAAATGCTTTCCTCATAAATATACATACTCTCTATATGTGCTCATTTATCACGATTACATTATTTAGATCTAAATAATGAAATCTGGTAAATATATATAGTAATTGCACTTCAAAGAAGGTTATTAAAGCATTTTGATGATGTTGAATTAAAAATATATGGCATATGTATATATTACTGACCAATTAGTTAAGAATCTGATTTTTTTTTTAATGAAAAAAATTGCAACAAGCATATTTACAAGAGTAAGATTAACCAATTTTTTACATGACAATGGCATCAATCTAATGTAACAATATTCATGAGGTGTTTTTTTTTTCTATCTAAAAACTCAGATATCACAAATCAACATTATAGATGCTTATCAAATACGAAAAGTCAAAGAATCAATATTTGCAAATCATTTTTGCTCCATTCGTTATTTGCTATTTTGTATAATTAGATTATTTGTTTCAAAAATATCTATATTTCATTCTTTTATAATTAATATAATGTCCTATGGTTAGCATGTAGTAAAATTGACATGTGAGAACCAAAACTTCCTGGATTAAAATGCAATCTATCAATTCTCATGCTCAAATGTCACTCTAGCTCTTGAGAAACTAATAATTAAATTTTAAAGTGAATATAATTTTAACAGTTTTCAGAACAATTAATTTTCTTAGCAGCAAATTAAGCTTTTTAATACAAAATTTTATTTTGGCTCTATATACAAACTTTGGGGATTTTTTACTTTTAGTCTAATTATTGTATCTTGAATCCTATGAAAACTGAATTTAAGAATTAGATTATTAATTATTTTGAATATGATTTTTTTAAACACTTTAATTATTAATTCTGTAGAGATTTCAAACAGGAAATAGATTCACTAGTGGATTTATTAACTTCTTCAATTTCACCTTATACCCATAGATTTAACAGTCATTAATTATGTAAATGTATTATTTGTGTTTGTCCACATCTACATAGATCAATGACAAACAGCAATTGATGGAAATAGATTTCTTTTTTGTGGAGTCATTTCTTTATAAGTTGGCTTAATGATAGAGTAATGTGCTAATGAATAAAAAATTCCAGAATTGATTGTTATATTATGAATTCCAAAAAAAAGAATGTTATTATGCTTTGAGATGAAATTATTTCTCTCTTTACATTTAAATTTAAAATGTCACTTGATTCACACAACTGATTATACAATTAAGTAAAACAGAAAAATATAACTTATACATATTTGTTTACGGTACCCACCACATTGTCTCATTATCTCAACCTTATCTTTAATCACTATATGAAGTCTGTTTAACAGTTCTGTTAGAACAAGTTTTGGCGAGAAATGTTTTCATTTACATCATAAATTGATAATATATTATAAAGAGTATTATTTTTTAAAACAATAACTTGATATTTTATGAAAATAATTTTAAAAATTACAATCCAAGAGTAGCTTCTTTGAAGCAAACGACAGTTTAGTTCAAAGTCATGTAAATTTAATTTAACAATTGTAACAATTTTTTTCTTGTTTAATAAATTATTTGTTTTTAATATAAAAAATATATACATTTTTAGAATTAGACTAAGGTGGAAGAAATACTGATACTTTTTCAATAATAGATGTTTGGTTAGAAAAACATCTTTCAAAAGTTTCTTTATATTCACTGTTGTTAATACCGTGTTCCTATTTAAATTTTGTTTGTTTAGAAAAGAATAATAGGTATAAATTTAAAAGATAAGATAATCAAAGTAAAAATGTTGGGAGGGAGGAGGGTTAGATTTTTTAAGGAACTGTGGAAATTAGTAGATGATGTTAAAGAGTCATGTATAGCAAGGGATAAAGAATATAGATTAAATGATCTGGTTTCATTATGAAACTTGCTTTTTGGAAGATAACAGATGATGGTTATATAAAACAAAGTCAATTACAATAAAGTAAAAAAAAATCGACTCGTAGTTAATATTATCAAATCATTGTACATTAAAAAAAGAAAGTATGTTGAGATAAAAATAAGTTTATAAGAAATTTGATAAATTATTGCTTACTAATCATTATTTATTATTGAGTCTTTAAATATATAATTTAAAATACTTTGCTATTTACTTATACAATTTGTTTTTAATTGCAAAGATTAAAATATTGACATGTAAAAACAAAAATTAAAGATTAATTATTTATTTCAGAATTAATCAAAAAATGTTACATTTTCTGTAGACAATAACATTTTGTTGTAAAAGAAAGAAAAAAATGATTTTACCAATTTAGTTAAGTGATGTATATATATTATAGTGTAAGATAGTTTTCTAATTAATTTTTAGGGAATAAGAAATTTTACCAAATCAGGAGTGAAAAGTATACATTTTTTGTTCATTATATTCTCTGAATAATGAAGTCTTACTTCATACAATTCAAACTGGTAAACAAAAACTACAGTTGCTTAATTTAAACTGTAGTTTAGATATTCATAATGGAAAATAGAATAAAGCTATTAATCTCATGATTAAAAGAAGACTATTCTTAGAGTTTTATTACCCTTTAAATCATTATTCTTCAACCCTTCTTATTTATTAGACAAGTTTTTATTCCATAATATGATTGTTTGAAAATCTAATCTTAAATCATCCAAATTGTTTTATACATTCTTCTTTTCTGATAGTGTAAATATCTGAAGATGAATTATATAGTGAAATTCAATTATTTTATATTAAATATTTCATCCCTCCCTCACTCTTGTGCATTTGTTATATTACTATTAATATAGAAGATATCAATATTATTCCTCTATGCAGCAGTGCAATATTTTATTTTCCAAATTAGCTAACAGTTTTGACAACCAACAGTCTTTTCAGAGGGTTTTTTTCCTACTTAAAATGAAGATAAATTAAATATTGCATTGTATTTTAAGTAGAAAAACAAATTCTGACAATTGAAATTTATCTAGTTTGGAAGTTAAATTTAAAAAATTGTATTGTGTGAGAGCAAGTTGTTGGTATTTTATTTTATAAATGTTGTAATTTCTGTTTACATTTTATCACTTTAAAACTTTTTGCTTACATCTTTAACACTTATAACTAATCACTAATAATAAAATTTAAAGAATAGTATATTTTGAACCACAGTAGATATATTTTGATTACCAATGAAATTACACTTAGTATAAAAGTTATATAAATTTGTGTTTATTATAGAAATTAATGTAAAGTTATCAATGTTTTTTTTTTTTTACAATTGATTCTCCTATATATGAAATATGTTAATATTTCTTTTTATTGTTTTGTTTTCTATTAATAAAGTTAATTTACTTAAAATAAAAATTAAAAAAATATTTAATCATACATCATTTGTTTAAACACAACATAAATTATGATCATTGTGAAATAGCAATTTTCAATACTTTGAAAATAAAGTGTACTATGAATTTTATAAATGAATATACTATCATTATGTTAATGAAGATAACAAATATTTAGAATACCAGCATATTTGAGATTGACAATTTGCCTTAGCTAAAACTGTTGGACTATGAAAACTGGGATTTTTTAAGTTAAAGTAGCAGTTTATCTATTAAAAATGCATTATATTTTAAATTTGTATTGCAATGAACAATAAATGTAATTCTGTTTCAAAATGGAAGAATTTTCCTTTTTGTTTTTATTATAATTAAATTTTAGAGTTATACAGTTCCCATTACAAAAAAAAAAAAATTTAAATTACATTTTTTTATATATTTTTTAAAAAATCCACAAGTCATAAAACCATCATTAAATAATCGTAATCATATAGTTAATAATCGCATGATAAAATACCATTAAACACAATATGAATTAATAAACTGTCTATCAAATTTATTCTTAGACTGTATTTTTAATATTACATTTTTAATGAATTCAATTTTTATATAAATATATTATTATTTTGTTTAATATATTATGACTGCAATGGATTGCTTGTAACTGTTCATTTATTATAATTGTAGGTTTTACCTTTAAAAATATTTTCCATTATTTTATTTTTGTTACTGCTGATGTATATATTATGATTGCAATGGAATATGGTTTCAATGTTCCTTTTCTATTAACCTTAACATTTGGTTTTTGTTCAAATTTAAAACATACAATATTTTATTTTTGTTGCTGTTGTCAAATATATCATGATTTCATTGGATTGTTTGTTGATTTTCATTTTACTCTGATTTTATGGTGCCTTCTCTTCCCTTGATTGTAGCATAAAATACTTTAATATTTTCCCAATTTTCATCTGTTATCTTCTACCATCAGGAATCACTTCCAACCATAGTATTAGAATTAAGGATAAAATTTTAAACAACTTACATTCAGGAAAATATATTGTTTTACAAACTTTAAACTTATAAAATATATTTTTAAAAAAATGATGTATGGGAAAATGCCCTCTCTTGCAAGTTATACATTTTATTTATTATTCAGTAAAAATGTCTTTAATATATTTATTTTCAAATGGCTCTTTTGAAATTTATACTGTTATGACTTGTATAAAAAATAATTTTATATCTTTTTTTCTCCTCAATTTAGGTTAATATTTTTCTCAGGAATTATTAGTTGCTTTTATTAGGCATCATTAATTTTTAGGGATCTGTGTTCAAAAGAACACATTACCACAAAAATTAAATTATAACTTCATAGAAACCACGGGCTATCGTCTTTAATAACAATGCTTGTTTTGGTCAATTAATTTTTTTAGCGTTTAATAGTCACTATACTTTTTATAATGATTCATCATTTGTAAACCCACCGAAAATATAAGTAAGATGATGATATAAATATCGTTATGTGTAAAATATATCTATATATTTCAAAGGTTTTTTTTATTTTTTTATGGAGAATTTTTACATATGTAAGAACGTATATCTTTCATTAGGAGAAAGATTATTAGGTAGTTAGGTTTGATCACTATTATAGTTTATCGACATTTAAGTAATATCGTAGCTAATAGGATTGGGGGATACAACCATATATTAAAACCTGATAAAACGTCACATACACGCACATGTATATCGTTGAGCAAAAATTATAATATTTCATCGGGATTAATCATGTAATACTTTTTTACATTTTAATAGGGAAACAAAAATAGTTAAAAATATTAAATCATTTTTCCTCTCATTAGAATTTTTAACTAAAGTAAAATTCATATAATGATTTATTGGAGGAAAACTGAAATTTTTTAACATTTTGGTCAGTGATATATATATATATTAGGTATACATGTTATTTGTTGTTGTTCAGCTTATCTATAAAATAAAATCTGAAGTCATAAATCTCTTATTATTGCTCAATAGAATATTAACTTCCCTTCAAGCATATCAGTACTTTGTATTTGTGTTTTTGGAATGAAAAAAGATAAACTCTTTAATGAATATATGCTTAATTGTAAAGTTTAAATTATTTTTTACAAATATTTAAAAATGTCTGTATGCTTATTCGAACAACAATAAAATTTACTTTTGCAATTTCTCTGAGTGTTACTGTTTTATTTTTTTGTACTGAGGTTTAATTTTGGAGAAATAAATCGCCCAATATTGACTATAATAGTTTTGAGCTTGTGATTAATTTCCAATTTATTGATTTGCTATATATTAAATCACACAATTTATGGAATTGGATAAGTTTTGAGGCAATAAATTTGGAGAATTATATATATTTCTGAAATATAATAAGTAGGCTTTTTTTTATTGATTCATTTTATAAACCTCAAAACAATACATAGTTCGAATTTATCTGTATTTGCGATTATTAATAGAAATGTATTTAATACAAGTATATTATTTGTACTGAACTTAATGTAATTTTATAAGGATTTGAACTCAGACGTAATTATATTTTAGGAGGATCATACATGTCATATTCTGGATAATAAATGTTATTCAAGCAGATATTGCAGAATTTCTATAAATTAAACAATTTAGCATTTCTGCATCATGTACTTGGATGGTTTCAAGCTAATAGTATGATACGAATTTCAATGAAATTATATTAATAACAAGTCATTGTACATATGGCCAAATGCAGAATATATGCTTATATATTTTATCTGAAAAAGTTCTCACTTTCATATTTTGGTGATGATTTTTTTAGAATGCCTTCATTAATATATATATATATATATTAAATCATATATAAATATTAGGGAAATTTAACAAAACAATGATAAATATTTTTATTAATATGATACAGTGCCATCATCTGCATCACTTTTTTTTTTTATAGTAGTTTATAACATTTATGACAATATTTCTCATATTCCACTTGAATTTGGATTATTGTCATTTTGGAAAGTGACTATTCAGAAAACAAATTGTCATATAAATCTAATCTTCAGAAATATGATTGTTATCCAAGTCATGAAGCTTCACAATTGGGCGAAAGAATCTGTTTTACAAGATTTTTTAGAAATCTCAAATAAAAGTAGTTGACTAAAATGTAAATAATTTGTTTAAACATAATATATTTTAAGTGTTATTATTGTGAAACCATAGCTTCTGAGTGGTTATAAGATTTTTATTTCAATCCTGTAGCTTTTTAATAATACAACCATAAGGATTTTATAATTGGAGTTTTCAATAAATGCTGTGTTAACTCACATAATGATTTATGTCATTGTGATTTACAAAAACCCTTCATAACTACAATTACTTTTTATTAGACTTTGTTCTTCATTTGGTAACAACTCTGTGTCAAATATTTCTAGCCATTACTTTAAAATTATATCTGTAAAAGAAAATGAAATAAGCTATTTTTGTGGGGGTTTTTATATATATATAAAATTATATCTGTAAAAGAAAATGAAATAAGCTATTTTGTGTTTTCTTTTTTTTATATATATAATAAAATACCCATTATAAAATAATTATTGTAGTAAACAATAAATTATAATGATGATAATATATTTTTATATTTAAATTTTATATAAATTAACAATAACAGCATATATATACACTCTCACTGTATTTTTACATTGGACTATTTCCATCATCTAATATGTGTGTTGAATGTCTTTAGAAAAGTTTAATTTTTAGTTAAATATTCCAAATGCATTCAACTGTTAGTAATATCACAGCAAACAAATTTTAGTAATATCACAGCAAACAGGTTAGTATATACACAACGTTTCGAGAGGTATTTTTCTCCCCTCTTCTTCAGGTGTTGCTGGCCTGACCAGTGACAGTACTAGCATGGGATTCGAACCTGGGCCCTTAGAATCTTGATAATTGAATTTTAAGGTAATGCTCAGTTGGTTAGAGTGTTACCTTAAAATTCAATTATCAAGATTCTAAGGGCCCAGGTTTGAATCCCATGCTAGTACTGTCACTGGTCAGGCCAGCAACACCTGAAGAAGAGGGGAGAAAAATCCCTCTCGAAATGTGTGTATATACTAACCTGTTTGCTGTGATATTACTAACAGTTAGTGCATATACTAACCTGTTTGCTGTGATATTACTAACAGTTGGTGCATATACTAACCTGTTTGATGTGATATTACTAACAGTTGAATGCATTTGGAATATTTAACTAAAAATTAAACATTTCTAAAGACATTCAACACACATATTAGATGATGGAAATAGTCTAATATAAAAATACCGCTAGAACACCATCATCACAAACCTTCAGAAAAATATACACTCACTTTCCAATTTATGATACATCTATGATTTGTAATAGTTGAAAGTCAGCTAAGCACATACTATTAAAAAAAAAATTTTTTTTAATGAACTTTATGAAAGCTTTTCTCTATACAGTCTTCATATATTTATGATTACATTAGTCTGACTTAAAGCTTTTACTTTTATAATTACAATAACTATAATAAAGTACTTCTGATGTTTATTAGTTACTGTTATAATTCATTATTTAACGTAGTAATATTTTTAATATATATTTGCAGATATGACATTTCTTGAATGCATTCATTTGATATCTTTAAATTAATATGTTAATAGCTAGTATAATTTTATTATTATATAGATTATTATTTTAATTTTTAGCTGAGATATCAACTTTAAACTTAATTAGAGACTAATATATATTACTTCGAATATAAAATGCCTTTGAATTTAAGGTACAGTAGGGTTTTAAACCGGAAAATGGAAAAAAAAATTAACCCCAAATTAAAGAAGCATATCTAAACTTAAATAGGAGACAAATATAAATACAATAAACTGACCTAATTTATTTCAAGTCTTCTGATATGCAGTCATCTTGACATTCAGAACTTCTCATTTTCACTATTCCATCAGTGTACAGCATCTTCAAGCCCTTTAAATTGCAGCTGTTATGATTTTTTATCAAATTGTTTTAACATAAAAGTAATTTATAATTTTACAAATATTTTCTGAAAAAAATAAATGCATGAAAAAGATTCTAAAACATATATTTTCACTTTAAAAATCAAAACGAAAATATCAGAATTGGCAAAATAACATTATACTTTAAAAATTAAAAGGAATCTATCAAAACTCAAAATTTTGACAAGTTTTTTTGTGTAGAGAATGACAAACAAACAATCAGTACCTTGGAAAGGCAGGTTCTTATTTTATTGTTATATTGATTTGTTGTAAATTAATTCTAAATGTTATTCAATAGACTTTTTTCAATAAAAAGTAAAATTGGCAAAATGGAAATATTGAAATTGTCAAAGTTAGCAAAATAATATTAAAAGATTCTAAAACATGAATTTTCATTTTAAAAATCAAAACAAAAATATAGGAATTGGCAAAAAAAAATGTTAAAATATCCTAAAATATACATTTTCACTCTAAAAAAATTAAAAAGAAGCTATCAGAAACTCAAAATTTTGACAACCAATCAACACCTTAGAAACTCATCTCATTACATTGATCTGTTCATTGTAAAAAAAAAATCTTAAGGTTATTCAGTAGACTTTTCTTGACAAAATAATGGTAAAAATCAACAAAATATTGATTAAAAAAGATTAACATACTATTCTATACAGGTAATGATTGTAATATTATGTGCACATATAGCGTAAAGCATGGATCTAAAGAAATAAGTTGTTAAAAAAATTTATTTCCAAAATTTGGAAAAAAGGGTGTCCTATTCAAAGTAATATGGTATATCAATTATTGTATTCCAACATAATTATTATTCATTTATTACTTTTTATTCTTGCAACAAAACTTTCAAGCTCCATATTCACTTTAAAAAAAACACACAAAAATCTAATTCCCAGGAAGTATTGGCTAAACCAGAACTGTAATTGTAGGGAAGACAATTGTCTGGTTCAGCCAGAAACGTGTATTGAAATTCATTTGTCTTTTCATATGAATATTTATATATTTTGTGTGTCAATATTGCAAGTTTTATGGTATTTAATATATATATTTATGTGTGTGCTTTTTTTTTAAGTTTTCTATTTTTAGAAATGATGTATCTTTTTGGAAATGAAATTATAAATATTTAAAAAAAGACAATTTAAGATGAACTTTAAAAAGTGATTATATTTTTAAAAATTGAATATTAATTACAATACATTTAATTTTTATATTTCAATTCATACAGAATTCGGTGAGTAATGAATAGAAAAAAATATGTTTCTATAAAATAACTTTGTTGTCTTATATTTAATTTTAAATGTTACTCTATTTTAAGACTAGTAATATTTAAAAATAAACAAAATTGCTAAAAATATGGACAATATCTACCTACATGTATGAACTTATATTTAAAATAATCAAATGATTTATTGGCATAAGATGTTTGGACAAATCACCAGAAGTGATAAAATGAGTCATGATCCATGGATCTCTATGGTAACTTACACAATTCTTATTACTGTCCAGACAGTTTACAATAGCAAATAATTTGGTGTTGATTACTTTATTAGATTTTAAATAAGTAATATAATTAGCTACTTTCTTATGTTACCAATATGATAGTCTATGATTAGATTTTCTTAAGGTAAGCCAGGAACAAATTTACAATAGCCAAATAATTTTATACAATTTGAAAAACTAGGAAATGATACAAAATGCTCTTTTTTAATTAAATTTATAGACTTAAATTATACCGAAAATTAATATTTGTTATTAATCTAATAAATGTAAATATTTTAAAACGATTCTCAATATGGGTGCTACCATTTCCTGAAAGTATTCAAGAAGACAATATTAACTAACATTAAATGCACAATAGACAGTCATTAGACTTCAAAAAAGATGATAGGTGAATATTATTTGTAATGGGATTGCAAAGCAATATTTTAATCAATGATTTTGCATAAATTTTGTAGTATATTATAAATGAATCACAATAAATTGAATCTGATAATTTTGTTGTGCATACATGTGTACCACCTATACATTTAAAGTCTATGTGCAATGTAAATGTGTTGTTTCCAATGCACCTATATTGTGAAAACACATTTTCAAATGAAGTCCTGAAATATTTACTAGATCATTTTTAAGAAAACAAGTCTTAATGTCAAAAGCTTTTTGGCATTTAAACAATGATCAGCATTATCAAATATTTTGTGTGCTTTTTGCAATAAAATAATGATGACAAATCACGAAAATTTCACAATTTAATTTTACTTGAAAATTTTCAAGTAATTAATATAGTTTACATAAACAATCTTAACAATATAATAAAATAAATTCCACTTAATAAAACAAGTGTTCAAAAGTGGATAGATAGAATTGTCAAAAACAAAATACATTCTGTGCTATTTTATAACAAATGAAATTTACATTACAGTTTGATAAACTGACATTGCTACAATGAATCTTCACTGCTTGCTTCAAAAATAAAAAGTTTAATGGGTAATTATTGGAAAAATATTTGGAAATTGATACAAATGACAAATTTTTATTGCAAATTAGCAAATAATTTTTAAATATAAAAAGAAATCTACTTACAGTGTAATTTACTTGTGTCACTGGAATCCCATTAATGATATATCATTGTGGGAGATTTATTATTTTTAATGTTATGTTCATTGCATTATTCACTCTCAACATTTAGTTGCGAAAAAAAAATTGAATGATTAATTGCACAATTTTTCACAAATTATGATAACTACTGTAAAACCAAAATCACATTTTAACTATAGACTTTTAAAAACTTTGTGGTAAAAATGGTGGAAGATTTTGAATGATTATTACATATTAAAGTTTATTGATTGTCAAAGATAAATACTTTAAATCATTTTATGAACTTTTTGGTACATTGGTAGTTTTTGGAAGCACAAAATAGTCATTAATAACCTGAACCACAATGAAGTGAATTTACATTCTTTTAAATGCAACATAGGGTAATGAGAATTATATCAGTTTCCAAATTTAAAATGTTAGAAATGGGTAAATCAAAATGAAACAGTTGATGTACTACTGATTTTTGTGAATCATGTACAAGATGCTGCATTAATATTTGACAACTTTAATGTGAAAATTCCAGACTACATAATAAAATTGTGGATGAACTTATAAGCTACAAATTGATATTGTCATTTACTTCATTTTTTAATGCAATCCATTAACTCCAATTTTGATCATTGATCCTGCAATCACTTTAATTGGGTTACAGTGACTCAATTGTGGCTTATCTTCAGTTTGATAGTTTTGCATTTATTTGATGACAAAAAAAATCTTGAAAGTAATAAATATATTAATTTAAATTAAAATAGCTAGTTATCAGTATTATTAAGGGGGGGGGGAGCAAAACCAAGGGATAAGTCTCATTATATTTGAAATCACTCTTTGTTTTTGCTTTTTTCAAATAAATTTATGATTCAGGTTTTATTTGAACATATGTGTTCTTAGAAAAAATAAGTCCAGGAAAGTATAATATGAAAAAGTCATTATTGGCAAGCAAACAAACACCTCTATAATGATCATGGCTGTTATTATTTTGTAGTTTTTTTTTTTCCATATGTCATGGCATTGGCCGGGACGTGAACCCACAACCATCTGCAACCAAGTACTTGCTTGCATGGCAGCTGCGATACCTCTCGGCTAACAACGCAAGACTATTATTTTGTAGTTATGAGTTGAATTTTTAATTTTTACATATATTTGTTACCTGAGTTTAATCTTTATTGAAATATGTCTCACCAATTAAAAAAATTGATGCAAAATCATTTATTTAAAAACATTTTTTAACTTGAAAGCTAAAATGAAATTTTGTTCTGATTATTTATTTTAGTTTCTTACTTTTTTATTTATTTGCAAAATTGATATATTATTTTAAAATGACTCATTTTTTACAGTTATGATTTTAGAGTTATTGAAAATATAAGAATAGAAATTTATCTGTTAAAAAGTATAAAGCATGAAAATGTTTACCAAATTTGCCATTAAAAGAATCGACTACTGAAATTCCTGTGTTCAATTAGTCACTGCTTTATTATTCAAATTTTAATGCATCTATAATTAATCTTTAATTTGCTAAAATTTTGCTTCCTGCATGGCCAATTTTATATTCCATGGAATAAAAATAAGCTATATGTCTAGCTAGCTAAACATACTAGGTTTTAGGGTGTTCAATAATTTGATTATTATTGGATAATATTCTTAATAGTAGCTTATTGTCTATTAGTGTCTTGAAGGGGTTGTCTAAACAAGTAGTAGTTGTAAATAATTTTAGTTTTAGCCAAATGAGGATGATGGCAGAGAATTATTTTCATTCAAACTGACATGCATTAATATTTTCTAAGGGTTATAATACACTAACTGCTTATTAGAAGTTAGGAGCAATTTTGTCCACACAAATGTTTCTACTTGTCCACCCAGTTTTATGTTTGATTATTTTTTCACATGCCTAGAAACTTAATTTTTCTGGCATCCTATATTTATTTTTAAATGTTGAACTTAGATTCAACTTTCAGATTTTAATATACTTTCAGTCTACGGTCTCTCAATTGGTCTTCCATTTTTGCTGTCACCAGAATATCATCATAATAGGATATGACATCTTTGATTACATGAAGGAGTGTATTTCAGATGAAAATCATTTACATTTATACCGATCTATATACATGGTTATTAATATTTCATTTACTTTTTGTGATTGATAATTAGTGGAAAGTCATATTATGGTTTAAAATGGAGTAATTTCTATGAGTATATGAGAACTTTCCTAGAACTAGAAGCTGGTATGCATTTTTGTTGAAGACATTATTTACTATTCTATAGTAATTCCACAAATAGATTCAATCATAGCTTAGTATAGCCTAATCAGACTTTTCTGTTGATTGCAATATGTTTTTTTCATTCAATATCTTAATTATTTTCACAACTGTATTTTGTTTTTAATATATCCAAGAGCATCCTATCAATGGCAGCTAGATAATTATTTTAAATAAAGGAAGCAACAACAAAGTTTAATAATAAATTCAAGCATTTATTTTACTTTGAACAGTGATAATTCTATTAATAAAAGATTAGTAATTCAATTGGACATTTCCTAGTTGAGAATAGGATCACTCTTTCATATCTCTGTAGAAATTTAATATATATAAATGTTTTTTTTAACTCTCTAATTTTGTAAGTACATTTCTGAGATAGTCGAATTAGATTATTAACTAGGGCTCTTCTTTGCTAATTTTCTGTACTCTTTTTGCAATATTTATTTTTGCTTTTCTTTAATTTTCCTTCTGCAGATTTTTTTATCAGCTTTGCTAATTTCCATAAACTAAGATTTTTATTAACATGCAAATTAGCCTGTTGTTTCTTGTAGTTACTGCAGTTTTTTTTTTTTCTGCATATCAACTAATTATTTTTCTAGAGTATTCTAGCAATGCCAATATTTCTAAATGTGTGCACACACATTTATTTCTCCATGAAATAAATATACATGTGCAGACATAGCAAGTTTTTTTTTTTTAATAAATGAGATCTTATATGATTGGTAAATTATCGATCTCGTTTTTAAATGCTTAAATTATTGAAGTAGTTTTATTTAGCTTTGCATTTCATTCAATAGTCCAGAATTTTTTTCCTCATTGTTTCAATTGCAACTTTTAATAGATTTATACTAGTATATATTATATGTGGATAGCATATACATTTTTCCTTCTATTTTTTAACAAGAACTTTAATTATCTCTTTTATTTTGATCACATTACCTGTTCCTGCACTTTTAATTTGGTTTTAATAATGGCTGACATTTTTTATGAACCATAAAACACTGATATTAATGACATCCATAATTTATTAACTATATAAAGATCATGATTTGAACAAATTCATTTAGTGCTTTTTGTACTTGTTTTGAGATAGAATTTTCTATCTTACTTCATTCTTGTGATTGTCACTATCTGGATTTGCTGTTTTTTTATTAACAATTAATTTATTACTGCATGTATTTTAAATGTAAAGAAAAGAAATGAAGTTTTACTATGAATTTTTACATTTATTTAATACATTTTTGTTTTATTGAGAACAACTCATAAAAGGTTGAACTATTAATGCTAAAATTGTAAGTGCTAAAAGTAAAGAGAGCTAACGGAGAAAAAAAATTTTGAAAGATTGTACACAAGAAAATTAACTATGAACAGCAATTAAACATAAATTTACAAAAGTTTTTAAGCACTAAAACTAATTTAATGCAGAATCTTTTTTTGAAATCACCAAAAAGAAATTCTGACTTGTCTTTTACAGTGATTGGAACATTGTTATCCAGAGCAGTTTAAAACTAGAGAGCTAATGGTTTTGGATTAAATTTCAAAATAATTATTTTATTATTGCATTAATCTCTTTAAAAGAAGCACGCTGTATTTTAAACACCTTTATTTAACTTAAAAATTATGTTTGTTTAGAATAAATTTTTTGATTAATTTTTAATGTACTTCTAACAAATGTAATTTCTTTAAACTGTGTGAATATTAAAAATTTTAAAATAATATACATATAATATTTTATAGTAAACACATTTACTGTACACTAAAAAAAGCCCAAAATAATTGCAAACACAATTTGAGGCTATATATTTAACTTGAAATAAAAGTGTTGGATGTCCAGAAATTAATTTACTCAATTACTTAATCAACTAATGATTGAATTACTTAATTTCTGGACACCTCATGCTTTTGTTTCAAGTCAAGTATATAAATTCCAATTGTGGTTAGAAAAATAATTATTTTTGGCTTTGTAGTACAAAGCATTTATTGTAGTATACAGGAATGCTGTTAATTGGTTCTGGCAATATCCCACAATGTTTGAAACCATACTAATCTAGGAATGAAAGTTATAGGAAAAATGGTAATTGGTTCCAATAAATTTTTTGGTCAGCACTTTTTTCAATTATCGATATATTAATGATGATTTCCATGTTTGAAATAAATAATAAAATGATATGAATAAATAACAAATAAATTTAAAAGCTTTTAATGTATAATTGAACAAAAAAATGTACTGTATATTTTTTTAAAGATTTTATTTTTTATTACCAAAAAATTGCATATTGATGTTTACACTGGTTTCTTCTTTGGCTTCTTTTCTTCATATATTTCTTTATAGCATCGAATTGTAGTGATGATATTTCGGTGAATTGTAAAGTTACATTCAATATTTGGATTAACTTCCATAATATAGTCAGAAAGAGTTTCAATCATGTTAGTAATTTTCTCAAGTTCTTCAGCTGTTATTTCATTTGTAGAAACTTCATGTAACTCTGCATTATATAAGTTGGTTCATCTTCTTCATAGGCATGTTGGTCTTCTATATTAATAAGAGTTTAATACACTCAATCATATTGGCAGAATCTAATTCTTCAAAACCAAGTTCTTTTCCAATTTCTAATACCATACTATAGCGAAACTGTACTAATCAAGGCATTCCTGTATAGATTTTTTACTTTGCTGAATAATAAAATGGCTAAACCTTTTGCAATTACGTTTTAAGAATACATACAAATGATTGGTGGATTAAAATTGTTATGGAGATACAGTCATTTGCTCATTGTAATCATTTCAGACCTTTTTAATTATACTGTTAGATTATTGGAAAATTTAGAGTTATAATCAAAATATTTTTGTAGATTGTTTGTAAATATATATTTTACTAATTATATTTATTTTATTATACCATAAATAATTTCCATTGGGTAGAGTTGCTGTAGTGTAATTGGTCATGTGGTTTTATACAAAGAAACATCTTGATAAGATTCCAATAAGGAACAAAAGCTGGATTGATGTATCATATATTTTTTATTTATATTTAGTTGTCTATTTCAATTTTGTTTTAAATTGATTATTTTAAATGTTAAAAGTAATTAATATATAGTTCTGAAAAATCATGTTTTTCTGCAGTCAAAGAGAGACAGAAATTTTTATTCTTTCTATAAATGTCTCTTTTTGATATGATATTGATACAAGAATTTAGATTATTGATTTTAAGTAATATTTACTAAGGCTGTAACCTTAGGAATAAGCGCCTGAAAAATTCGAAGGTAGGGACCTCTACAGGTCTTAAACACAAGCTTACGTTATGAAGAAAAGAGGGAATCCTTCTTTACTTCACCTATTCATAATAAAAGTAGGTTGAAGTAAAGAAGGATTCCCTCTTTTCTTCATAATGTAAGCTTGTGTTTAAGACCTGTAGAGGTCCCTACCTTCGAATTTTTCAGACGCTTATTCCTAAGGTTACAGCCTTAGTAAATATTACTTATTATAATAATGTGCGTTTAATAAAATTTATAATTATTGATTTTAAGCTTCATAAAAGTTAAAACTTTTTTTCTAATGCTAAAAAAACAGATTGTGTGAATCTTACAGCATAGTTGGGAAAATGTATAGAATGTTGTTAATATATCAATCTTAAGGCTGTTACTATTCAATTTTACAAAATAGAAGGTAGAAATAACTGCAATAATTGTTTCCTACTATAGTAGAATTTGTTTATTGTTATCCAAATGCAAGAAAAATGTCATAAATAAAGATATGATTTGTATAAAGTTTTTATCAATTAATCATAAAGATGTGTATTTCTCTTTGAAAGTAGGTGATTTTTCGTACATATTTATATGTTATATATTTAAATAATATATGAACGGAAGAAATGAAACTTGATACTAAATGGGGATATACTCCAGCTTTTTTTTTTAGATTCTAGTTTTTAGCATAGTGTATCAGTGGCTTTATGAAATAGGCACCAAGATTTAAATATATTTGCTTCTAACAATTTTAATTTAAACCAATAAAAAATAAATAAGATCATCTTCTTAGCTTCTTAATTTATAGTAAATACTAATTATGTAATTCTTAGCAATTCAAACAATTTACAATTCTTAATATTAATACATTGTACAGGCTTAAACCTGCATTTATATATGTAATATATTCGGGATTCGAACTCAGACTTTTACACGACCCACTACTCTCAGTGCCATCTCATATTGCTGACCCACCTGATCACACACATGTTGAAAAGATAAATAATCACCAATATACGTATTTCATGCTAATCCACCAATCATCAGTTGGTCTAGATTACTATCCTCACACATATATATAATCAGTGATCAGCTTTATATTAAGATAGCGAATCTTCATACTTTAATGGACAGGCTTCAAATGACTACTCCAACTCACAACTCTTCAGCCTTCCATTTTGAATGCAATTTTTTTTTTAAAAAAAAAAAAGTTTAAAAATTAATGTTTAAAAAAAAAATCAGATATGTTTTTATTTATTAATGAAAGAAAAATCTTCAGCAATTTTTCACTTGTATAGTTATCATCTTGAGAATTTGTATCAGTTTTAAAATATCTTCATAGATCTTTAGATGGAAAGACAGATTAGATACCGAGATGCAACTGTGATTCCTATGTACTGCAGATCTAACAAGTTAGGAAGAATATTTTATATTAGTAATATAAATATCACATTTTAATGTTTTGAAAATATATGTTCACAAGATTAATTAGGATGACTTTAAGCAGGATGATATTAAAATACAAATTGTCAGTGATTGTTTTCACAGTGAAGCAGATATAAATTAAAAATAATATAATAATATGAATAGAAAATATCATGTGATTACCATTTTTTATATATGCATCCATTGATTACTAAGACTTGGATTTGGTGGTACTACTGTATGGAGAGTTTGCTGCTCTTAATACGAACTTGAACAAGAATTTTATGAAAGCTTTTTTTTGTGTAATAAACATTATACTAAAGACATCCTAACGATATTATTATATCACTTTCATTAAGAGGCTAATATATAAGCATGGAGTATAATGGATAATTAGTTTTGGACACTTTAGCGACATTTTAATCAAAGTGTTCTAATTAATATCATGCAAATACAGTCACTGCAGTTGTGAAACATCACAAGAAAATATATTTGTTTATCTATACCATGAAATGTGCAATAAATTTAAAATTTTAACAACACAATCATTTTATTTTATTTTGCTATCAGTTTATAGTACAAGAAGAATGAATAAGAAAGATACTGTGCTTTATTTTTTTTTTTTTTGAGAAAGAGAACCAATCATTTTTATATATGTGCACACCAAGATTTGAGTATAATACATAAATATTTAAATGTCCTTTCTCACATACATACTTTATTACTCTTATCTTTCTTTAAATTGTTAGATCAGAAGTCGAACACCGGATAATGTGCTATTATTTTAAATATTATAAATCTCTATGCACTAACATGTCAGTAAGAATTTAAAAAACTTAAGTGAATCACTTAAGTTTAAAGTGCATTTCTATAAATACACCAACTTTCACTGACCATGCTAAATCATGGCTTGAATCTATTGTGTGCCTGGTGTTATAATCAAATTTTGAATTGTACAAATCTATTTAACCTATTGCAGGAGAAAGACTGTCATTTTTAACCACCCACAATCAGACAAACACAACTTATAAATGTAAATCTATTGTTATAAAGCACTTTGTTACATCAGAAGTTGAACTCTGATAATATGCTATTACTTTAAATATTATAAATCTCTGCACACTCACACATCAGTAAGAGTTTAAAAAACTTAAGTTTAGAGTGAATTTCTATAAATACACCAACTTTCATTGACCATGCTAAATCAGATCTTGAGTCTATTGTGTGCCTGATATTATAATAAAATTTTGAATTGTACAAATCTATTTAACCTATCACAGGAGAAATACAGTGTCTCATTTTTAACCACCTGCAATCAGACAAACATGACTTATAAATGTAAATCTATTATTATAAAGCATTGAAAATCTTGAAATTGTTATTAGAAGTCGAATTCCAATAATGTGCTATTACTTTGAATATTATAAATCTCCATGCACTCACACATCAGTAAGAGTTTAAAAAACTTAAGTGAATCTCAAGTTTAGAGTGCATTTCTATAACTACACCAATTTTCACTAACCATGCTAAATCAGGGCTTGAGTCTATTGTGTGCCTGATATTATAATCAAATTTTGAATTGAAAAATCTATTTAACCTATCTTTCTTATAATTAACTTATCTTTCTTATCATTATTGTTATTCTATTTTTATTAAACATTTTTGTTCATGTCTTAATGTATAAAATTATTAAATTATATATATATTGTGTATATATGCATGTAATTATCATATTACTTCAAATATAAAATGCATTTTTTTCTGCATTTTGGATCTGTAAAAGAGGAGTGTATCTTAAATTCGAAATAAACATTTTTAACAACTTATTTCTGTGGATCTTTATTTTATACTATACATGTACATAGTATTACAATTGTTACCTGTGTAGAATAGTGTGTTAAATCTTTTTAATTAATATTTTTGGGATTAATTTCATAAATGGCTTTAACTTTTCTCAAACCTCTACTTTTAATGTTATTTTTTCTGATTTTGCCATTATTTTATGGAGTAAAGTCTACCGAATAATCTTTAGTATTTTTTACAACTAAGAAATCAATAGTGAGATAAGAACCTGCCTTCCAAGATGCTGACTAGTTATTTATTATTCTGTACACATGAGAATGACTGTCAAAATGTTGATAGTTTCCAATAGCTTCCTTTTGATTTTTAGAGTGAAAATGTATGTTTTAGAATCTTTTAATGTTATTTTGCTGGTTTTGTTAGTTTTGATATTTTTGTTTTGGTTTTTAAAATGAAAACATGTTTTAGAATCTTTTTTATACAGTTATTTTTTTCAGAAAATATTTGTAAAAATATAAATTATTTTAGAAGAATGATTCAGATTTTAATAGAAAAATGTACTTTACATAAAAGCAAATTGACAAAGAAATTATAATGTTTGGCTACAATTTAAATGTTCTGAAGATTATATACCCTGGTAGAATAGTGAAGATGAGAATTTAAGTTCTGAAAAGTGAAGATGTAGAAAGTGAAAGTACCATATATCTGAAGAAGATTCAAACTAAATTAAGTGAATTTATTGTATTTATACCATTTTCCTATTTAAGTGCACATATGCTTCTTAAATTCAGGGGTCACTTTTTTTCTTAATTTTTCAGATTTAAAATCGTGCTGCATCTTAAAATAGGGGGCATCTTATATTCAAAGTTATATGATCAATGTAAATCACAACTAATATTGATAAATAAATAAAGCAGTATTTTTTTTTCTAAGTTTTAACATAAATTGCAGAAATATTTCCAGTTACTATTACACAATCATTATCAATTCATTTCATAAAGCAAAGTGAATATAATTATTCCATAATACACTATTTCATGTTATTTTCCATTCTCATTAATTTTCACATTAGCATCTTCTCTATATCTTTCTATGCTTTTTTTTATTCTTCTTCTCTTTATATAATATTTTTATTTTAGCAAATCTGATATAAATTGTTCATTACATTTAAATTCACAAGCACTAAATTCAGAAAATATTTGAGCACTTTATTTTGTGGGCTTAATTTTATATAATATTTGATTATAAAAAACACTGAAACTCACCAATGTATGATGTCTCACAAAAACAAAATAATTTTATATATTAAGTTACTTTAATATTCTTTGTCAATGTTTAATATAAAATAGTGTGAATATTGATGCATTACCATATATGATTTTCAGCATCTGTTGCTTTGCGGCATTGGAGATTAACCTGAAATCAGTATTTTGGATTACATCCTGCGAAAATAACAACATTGAAGAGAATATTATTACTAAATATTAGAAATTGGCTATGCACTTTTGAATTTTATTTGAAAAATATTATAATTGGAAATCCTATTTACATCTTCTAAAATCTTATATAATATCAAAGTTTCACTGAAAATGATTTTTTGTCAAGTTTTTATTTTCCAGATTTGCATTTCAATGAAATTTTTTTTGATTTGCTGTTACCAATAGAGATGTCCATTTTTTAATCTGTTTATCTTGCTATTTGGAAAAAATATGGTAAAATATCATTTAAGTAAATGAGATTGTCAATTTTAAGAAGACCATATATAAAAAAAATTAGAGAAAGGTTATAAAGTTCAATGGAAATTTTTGCTTTCAATTTGAAATGATTATAAGTAGAATTAGATTTTTTGCATATTGAAAAGTGATGAAAAATATACAAACAATCAAACATTACTAGTTACTGTATTGGATTTTACATGAAAAGTTTTTTATTCAGGAGTATCCAGTATTTGGGTTGCAAGCATGATTTAACATCAATGTTGCAAAACAAATTCACATATTTTATTAATAATTTAAGGATGCAAAGACTTAATTTTTTTCAATTGGTTAATAAAAATAAATTCTACAAATGGGCCACATATATTTTGTAAATGAAATTGTTTAGGATTTATATAATTTTTATGATTATTTATCATTGCAATAAAAATTTGTTACACATCAAAATACCTTTTTGTTTTTTTTTTAAATTTATTTTCAACAAAAATCCAATACAGATACTTATCTTTTTTTAGATTAGATATTACTTTACCATTAAGAAGTACCACTTCAATTGAAGATTTCTTATTCTCAACATCTCATTCAATCAAATATGTGATTTTTTTTTTTAGCTTTTAAAGTAAGGGTTAATGCATTCTCTTGCAAATTATTCACACGGGACCACTTTTTTTTGAAGTTTTTAAATAAAATAATATTTGGATAACATTTTGATAATTTTTATCTTCGACTATAGATTCTTTGGAAATAACTTGGTTGGCTATTAAAATAAATAGATAACATTTATTAACAACAAACAATAAAAAACTATTTTTTACTTTTCAATTAAAATGGTCTTTTAACAAAATAAAATATCATAGATATACTTTAAAATCATATTCCACCCGACTTGCTTGAATAATATGAATAAAGACATTTGAAAAAGGCAAATGGATTCAATTTGCACTTCTGTCTTAATCTAATTCAGGTCTGTCTTACTTGCGTCTTTATCATTTGTACAATATTTATCAAATCAAATTACTATAATTTGATTTAGAAGTGCCAAATTTTTTGAATTCATACATTTGGTAGCATCTACTTTAGACAAAAGTATTAATGATTGTTATAATTATTTATTATGCTACAGATTATCTTATCACTTTCAGTGTATATATAAAATTTAAACTTACTTAAAAATTAATATATTTGACTTTTATTAAACACAACCATACAAAGTTATCTTTGTCCATATCATTTCATCCGCATAAACATAAATAAAGATACTTGAAAAGAGAACTGACCCCTAAAATATACTTTAGGTTGAACCAGCACTCTTCAATTACTTTTTAAGTATTTATCAATACATTTTGAAGGTCATTTGCATTTTTCAAACTTTTTTATTCATATTTTTCAAACAGATGAGGAGGTATGGAGATTTAAAATGTTAAATATGGAAAAAAAATGGTTTAAGAATATTGTGTGGGTATGTTTAATAAATTAGATGTATTAATCTGCTTAAGATTGTAGCTTACACTTGTGCTAAAAATAATATGATATCTAGCCTAACAAATGATTGGTATTAATCATTAAAACATTTATTTAAAGTCTACTGTGCCCAATATTTAAGCACAAGAACTCTGCATTTATAGATCAAATTCTAGTAATAAAAAAATCAGTAGCCATTATTTATTATTGGAGATTTTTTTTATATCTTCTTGATTTAAAATATTTATTTCAATAGATGCAGTCGGGGCCGGATATGATCCTTCTGAATTGATTTGCCCAGTCGGTTCCTGTGCTTGAAGGGGACCTCATGACTGTCACCGTTTCTGTAATTAAAAATTGTATTTAAAAAAGTAGTAATTCGTTATTTCAAACATTACAATAAATGAAAATCTATATATATTCAAATACTTTTTTTATATTGAATGCTAACACAATATTTTATAGATTACAATGCATAGATGACTAATTGAATTGCTGCTTCCCCAACTCTCTTGCCACACGTAGACTAAATAAATGGTAATTTATTTGGCCAATGAATTTTTTTTTTTTAAAGATAACACTAGAATATATTTATTTTTGTAAATGCGCAGAACTGCAATTGCAAAAAGTAATTATGGGTTATCTTTTAAAAAAATATGTAGGCCAAATAAATTATCATTTATTTCACTAAACTGTAAATTAATGTTATTTACATATATATGAATTTTTTCTATAGCAAGGTAACTAATATTATTTTATGCTTGCAACTTGATCAATTCACTAAATTTATTTATATTAAACTCATTATTTTAATATATATATATATACAGTATACATATTCTACAGTACAGGCTTGATTATTATTTTACGTAAAATTAAAGAAAAAATCTTGATTGTTCAATTAATTTCTTTAAAATCATAAATATTATTCTAAAAATACAAAACTCTAAGCCACGAATTTTTGTTTTTCACAGCATATTTCAATACTTTTTATATAATAGTAAATTATAAAAATATTTTCAATTCGAATTTAAAACAAGAAAGAGATATGGGCTAAATATACCAAAATAGTAGTGCTAAAAGAAAAAAATTAATGAAATAAAATATTATAGCTGAAAATCAAAAAGATGCTTTGCACAAAATTTTAAAAATTCACAATGATGAATCAGAATTTAAAACGGGGAAAAACCCACTATACACATTGCCACACAGCAAGCTAGAGTAATCAATGGATGCCAGAAGGCTTGTGCATAAAATCCCCATCTAGTGCCTACTCATCCAATATTCCCAGACTAGTTTCTGATTTGTGGCCTTCATCAGTGAGGAGCCTTGCATCTGAGAGCACTGCACCTAGATCTTAGGATCTAATGCAATCCTCCAGCAGCCACCTTTTATCTCTACTTAACTACAAAACTATGAGTCTTAAATTGAAAACACCTTAATATTTTCAATCCAAACCCATCAGCTTATATAGTCATATAGGTCTGAACTCAGTTTAGTACCCATACATTTTGGTACCTTTGGTTCTTTAATAACCATAGTTAACTAGTCTGGGGATATTGGATGAATAGGCACTAGATGGGGATTTTATGCACAAGCCTTCTGGCATCCATTGATTACTCTAGCTTGCTGTGTGGCAATACATATAATGAATTTTTGCCTTTTTTAATAACAGTTATAAGCAAGCATAAGAAATGGTGATCATGTGATGTTTATTGGCTTAAAACCAATATGCCTAATAGGATATTGGTGGCTATAGTTATTAAAGAACCAAAGATACCAAAATGTATGAGTACTGAACTGAGTAGACCTATATGACTATATATGCTGATGGATTTGGATTGAAAATATTTAGGTGTTTTTAATTTAAGACTCATAGTTTTGTAGTTAAATAATAAAAAGTGGCTGCTGGAGGGTTGCATTAGATCCTAAGATCTAGGTGCAGTGCTCTCAGATCCAAGGCTCCTCACTGACGAAGACCACAAGTCAGAAACTAGTCTGGGGATATTGGATAAGTAGGCACTAGATGGGGATTTTATGCACATCTTCTGGCATCCATTGATTTCTCTAGCTTGCTGTGTGGCAATATGTATAGTGAGTTTTTGTCTGTTTTAATAACAGTTATAAGCAAGCATAAGAAATGGTGATCAAGTGATGTTTATGAATCAGAATTGGAAGAACCAATCAAGATGAAAATATCCATACAAATGAAAATATCTTCAGAAAAGATATTCATATATTAAGATGGATATAGATAATCCTGAAAAAAAAAACACATTTACAAAAAGAAAATAGTATAATTGAAATAATTCACTGTTTCTATACTTCAGAATAAAGAAATAGTTAATAAACTATTCAATATAACAAATAACCCTGGTATTTGGCCAGGGAGAATGAGCCAGAAAATAATAGATTATTTAATAATAAAAAAAAAGACGATCAAAAATTCTTGAGAATGAATTGCTTCACCAAAAGAGTGGAACTCATTTTTCAAAAGTTTGTCTTAAAACTTCCAAATAGTGAAATCATACAATATCTTCCCTATATATAGGATATATGAACACAGACTTTCACACAACCCACCACTCTCCACACTATCTCATAACACTGATACACCTGAACACATGTTGAAAAGATAAATAATCACCATATATGTATTTCATGCTAAACCAGCAATCATCAATTGGTCCAGATTACCAGCTCTACACATATATTCCATAAGTGCTCAGATATATATTAAAGATAGCCAATCCTCATATTTTAATGGACAGGTTTCAATCCATTCCTCACTCCAACCATCCAATTGAAAATATCATGATGGAATGCTCAAAGGCCACCCTGAGGCCGAGATTCTTGTCACACCCATCTGACCTAAGATTATTCTGACCCACCTTATGGTGGCCTTTGAGCATTCCATCATGAGATTTTCAATTGGATGGTTGAAGAGTTGGAATGTGGAGTAGATTGAAACCTGTCCACTAAAGTATGCGGATTGGCTATCTTAAATATATAACTGAGCACTTATGGCATATATGTGTAGAGATGGTAATGGACCAATTGATGACTGCTGGTTTAGCATGAAATACATATATTGGTGATTGTTTATCTTTTCAACATATATGTGTTCAGGTGTATTAGTGTTATGAGATAGTGTGGAGAGTGGTGGGTTGTGTGAAAGTCTGTGCTCATATACCCTATACATTATATATATAAACACAGGTATATAATAAGCCTGTGTGTTTCAGTAATATCTTCTCTGTATAATGTATTCTGATAAAAAGAAAATATTTTGTTTTTAATTTTTTTTCATGAAAATACAATGATTGTTTTGATTACATCAGGATTCAATAATTGGCTGAATACCCATTTCATACTGACAGAACATGAAAAATCCCAAACACCCCTTGGTTATAATGCTAAAGTATACAGAACTTTAAAAGAAATTTTTAGTTGTGGAAATTATAGACAAGGTATAATAAAAAAAAAATTGTGATTACTTTTGAAAAATTATTATCAATGATACAATTTTTAACTGAGTGTAATTTTGCATTTTGATGCTAAAAACATTTATTCACATAATGGGGACTTTTTAGAAATTATTGAACTGTTTGGGAAATTTGTCCCATTAATTCAAGACCATCTTCAACCATTTGCTAGTAAATAAAGTTGAAAACATTAAGTAATACAGTTCAAAATGAATTAGTGAATTTAATGAGAGGTAAAATTTCAAAACATTATAAAACCAAAAAAATATTTTGCTGCAATTCTTGACTGTTGTCCAGATATCTATGAAGAACAAATGTCTCTCACACTCAGATATGTCTTTAATGGTATATTTTATTGTTCAATTATTGGTGTTGATGAACAATTTATTAGATACATAAATGTGGAAAGCAGTTCTGGAGAAAATCTATATGCTGTGCTGAAGTGAGAAATTCTCTAGAAATAAATATTAATAATATTGGAGAGATATTATAACAATGGTTCAAATATGAAGGCAAAAATTCATGTTCAGGCTTGACTCTTAAAAGAGAAATCAAGAACATCTTTTATACCCTGTATTCTAGTTAATATTAAAACTATCTAAGAAAACTTATTCACTAATTTTGTAAAAGGAGACAGATTTAAATGGTATATTTTGATCAACAAAGGAAATTTTTTAAATTATTTTTTTATGAGAATATTACTGAAAGCCTTTTAAAATGGTTTCAATTTCTAGCAGAAACTGGTAAAGCTATAGCTTTTCTAATCTATTTCTCTTTGGATATATTTAACCTTATCAGTATTTGTTGCTTCTGGAAAAAGAACATTTTCTAGGATAAAATTAATAAAAACTTACTTAAAGTCAACTATGACTCAAGACAGGTTAAACAGTTTAGCAATTCAGTGCATTGAAAATCAAGAAGCCTGACAGATAGATTGTTTCAATTTTGTGGAGACTTTTCCAAACAAAAAGCTAGAAAATATTTTTAAACATTTTATATTGCTTCATTATATATGATATATACTTTGTTTAAATTATATTATTCAATTACTAATTATTTTTTTAAATTAAAAAATGCATATTTATTTATAAAAGCTAGAGCCATATTTTGAAAGAGTCCTGAAAGAAATATTCAATTGGGCCCAAATTAACTAAATACAACCCTGGGTATAGTACCATTATGTCAAAACATTTTTTTATCCTCTTATGTCTTTAAAACATGCATATAAATGAAATATTGATTAAATGTAAATATTAAGTAAAATTACTTTAAATATCTACAATATTGCATTTAAATGTATTCCATACATTAAATTGATTTTTATATTAGAATGGAAGTTTTATACACAATAATCAAATAATAATTTGGTAGTAGATTTTCTTTTGCTTTACTAAATATATTAATTTAATTGAATATTTTTGAGACATTATTTGTGATACATTCTACATATTTCATTCTTCTTTTAAAATGCAATATTTATTGATTTATTTTTTATTTCCTAATAATATTCAAGATTAAGTATAATAGTTTTTTTTTAAAAAAAAGTGTCAATAAAACAAAAAAGAAATAATAAAATGGTAAATTACTCCAGAAATATTGTGGCATTCTAGCACCAAAAGAGAAATGAGATTTAATCCAAGAATCTTTAGTCCTAGTATCCAACACTTCACATCTGTGCTAAACATTACAGAAAAATAATTAATGTTTCGAGGTACAATTTTCTAGAGGAAAATAAGTATTATTTTATAATATGTAATAAAGTCATAAAGACTGACTTATGTGAAAAATTGAATCCCCTCCCCCCCCCCTCTTATTTTCATCCAGAATTTAAAAATTACTGAATTTTCAATATCCAGATCAATATTATTCTGCTTGTATTACTATTTGATAATATATTCATAATCGATGACATTTTAATAGAAATTAATTTCACATGGTAAAGAAAATGTTTTTCCTGTTAAAAGTATTTATAACCATTTTAGAATGTAATATAATAAAGGTAATCTTAAAAATTAAATACAAAATTCATGTTTGCTTTGTCAGAATTTTTTTTAAATTTTCATTGTACAATTTAGTCATGTGAAAAGAGCAACTAAAACATAAAATAACTAAAGACAACTTTGTATAACTTTTACACTGTATATAGTGGTCAATATTTGAAAGGAATATGTTTAATTCATTAGAATTAATGGGAAATATCCCATATACTTTGAGAATTCATCTTTGCAATTTTTTACCATCATTATCCTCTATTTGTGTAATGATAATTGAAATTTGTTCTTCATTGTGTTGCATGTGATAATGTCAAGAAGAATTTTATAGTTTTTTTTTTTTTTTTTTTTGGAGACAAAATTGAAAATGCAATGAAAAATATGAGCTTTATCTTAATGTTTGTGCAGTATTGTTAATTCAGTTATTTAGACCAATTGTGAAAAATAAATAAAGTATGTGTTTCTTGCATACATAGTTTGTCTTTCTTATAACTGTACAAATGATAATGACGAGAGAGACTTTGTTATACCCTATAGATTTGGATATGATAACTTAAAACTGACAGAATATATAAAAAGATTCTCTTTAAAAGTCCCACCAATTTGGGAGCCAAATTGTAAGAATACATAACTGGGGAAGGGGTAAGATGCTTTATTACATGCAGTATGAATTAGAGGGAATGAGTCAGTTGATTCTTAGAATGATAGTATATATAAAAATTTCCCTTATTTAAATGCTCTATAGATTCTCTATACCTAGATCATAATTGTACAGAAGGTGGTTTTTGAATGAAACAATAGATAAATGGAGAACAAGAAACTTTATCAGCAATATGTCAGTCTCTACTAGTATTTAATATGGTAATGTGCTAGTTTTTGAAATGATATTGTACAACTAAATAGATTAAACTCCTAATAATAATAAAAAGAATATGTCCAAATTTTATTATCTCTGTAATTTAATTGCTTACATTCAGGGGTCATATTAAAATTCTTAATGAGGCTTGATCACTTGCTAAATACAAAATAGAAACAAATGAATATTTTGGTTGAATCTAAACTATATTTGCAAATCAATTAAATATAAAGAATCTGTTTAGTATCTTAATTCATTAATATTAAATAATATTGGCTGTTTATTGAGATTTGTACAAGCAATCAGTAATATTTCAATATTCTCAGGCTAAAACAATTGTATTATCAAAATCAAGTATTGCACTATGACTCTCACAGATAAGTGATGTGATTCCAAAAGTTAAAAAAATTGCACATAGTCATTTTAAATAAAATGATTGGATCATCTTTTACTTATGATATGTGTTTTTATTTTATTTATTTTTTTAGAGTGGCAACAATAACAAAGCAAGAGTATCTATCCCATTTCATAGATTTCTCAACTGATTTCTATGAAACTCATGTTGAGTAACAACTGATTCTGATCTATTTGTTTAAATCATATTTATGTTCAAATGAAAATCATTCATATCCTAAGACTAAATAAGGCATAATAAGAAGAAGAATACTTGCTAACATCTAAATAGTTTGAGATCAGATATTCATTTTTTTTGGTAGAATTACACTAACTTTTCAATTAAAAAATAAATAAAATTCTCTTTAATCTATACTTGACATATTTGTATTCCATTAAACTACATTTCCTCTTTTTGGGGATACTCAAATATGATTAATCTCAAAATAATTCCTTTTATTTAATGGAAAAACCTTTAAATATGGCAAAACCCACTACTACATTTTTCTACATCACATTTAACTTCATGAAGTCTACTAGGAATATTATCATCATATTATAGTGGCTCTGGCAGGTACCTTCTCTATGAATATATATATTCATATAAAATATGGTTGCAAATTTATCCTTTAAATCTATTTCATGATTACCAAATGACAGCAAGTTGTACACAAGTAAAAAATAATATAGATCTATTTCAATAATAATGTCAATTTTTTTAAAACACTTAAATTAATCTTCATGTTAACACAAATGCTGACAAAAGTTCATCTAATACATTAATATTATATTCTACATATATGCTATATGTTAGTTTTATGGTGTGCATTATAATTCAAATAATAATAATATTTGTTAAGGAGTTCAGATCTTTCACGAAATACTAAAAAAAAAATGTCAAATAAACAAAACAAATATGTACACATCAATTTTAAATGATTACACTCAGTCGACCTCTTGTATTTTTTATTTTTAAGATAAACAATTACTTCAAAAGTCTCTGCTTGACTTTAGTTTGATTTTATTATTATGTCTAATAAAATCTTTTATTAATAAATGTGTAGATTTTTGAATAGTTTAAGTTAATTTTGAAATATTATTTCTGCACATTATGCTCAGATGGACTGATAAAAGTAATCAGTATTAGTTGAAATGCTCCCATCGAAGTGTTGCTTCCTTTCTCCAGGCAAGGATAGCTATTCACCTAATACAATTTTCTTTCTTTTTACAGATGCATGCTTGTTAATGACCTTTCATTTGGTGGGAAGTAATAGATATAGGCCAATAGGAATTAAGACCTTGGCTAGTTTCATCTACTCATGCATTTTTGATCACAGTTCAGTTTAAATAGAATTCTTTTATTTTTAGTTGAACTAGGTAAAAATAGCAAGAACAAAACTTTTCTATTCTTTCATATACCAAAAAAGTAATAAAAGTAAAAACATGAACTTCATAAGTGCTTTTCTTTTATTACATCACTGATTTTCATAGTTTATTAGATTTATATCCTTTTGAGAAATATTCAGTTCAATTCTTATTGCTGATTCACATGGATGTCGATAATGTTTCTAACTTTTTCTTTGAAAGATTTATATTGTATTGTTGATATAAAAAAAAAAATACAGATAATTAAAATGAAATATAAATAAATTAATATATATATAAGTAAATCAATAAATAATATAAAAACTCTGTAAGATAATGAAAATTATTCTACATGAATAAAGCATGATAAACAGAGCAGCCAAAATTCAAAAAACATTAATTATAAACAACAATTTGCCAAGCGCTTTTGGTACTGTATACCAGAATCATGGTGACATATTGGAACTGAACAGTTAATATTCCAGTGCATGCTCAGTGGAACACTAGTGTTACGCTGATTGATAATGTTTTTAGATTTCGCAATAAACCAAGCCTCTTTCAACTTCCTTTTCCTATCATTTGACTCATTGCATATAGTAGTAATATTTTGAGGATAAAATCACAAATGTCTTTTTTATCTTTTTTTTTAACAACTAAATAAATTCACCTGTATACATTTTAATTTTTGTGTTATTAGCATCATTACTAATGTAATTATCTACTTTGTATTTATTATTACCATTGCTATTTTAACAATCATAAATAAATATTAACTTTGGAAGTGTGAAAGAAACAAGAAAAAAATAATAAAAAAGAAATTGAAATGTTTTCTACCACTATATATTAAAAGATATTACAAGGCACATTAAATTATTAACTATATAAAGGAATGTGTATATCACAATTAAAATATTACCTTTTATTAATACAAAACTCAAAACTTTATGGATCTTAAAAGAAAAATCTTGGCTTTCTTTCATCCCCACCTTTTTTTTTTTTTTTGCATATTGATATCATAGTCACTTGTAAGGATTGAACTGTCCAATCCAATATATATCTAATTTTAAATTGTAATAACAGTAAACAATATATATATATATTAGCAATAATATTAGCATCAGCATGGGATTTGAGTTTTCATCATCAGAAAATATGGATGGCTGAAAAGTTGGAGGTTGCAGTGGATTGAAGCCTGTCCATTAAAGTATGAAGATTTGCTATCTTGGTATGAACTGAGCATTGATTATGTATATGTATGAGAGATGATAATTTGGACCAATTGATGAGTGCTGGTTTGGCATGAAATGCGTATATTGATGATTATTAATCTTTTCTACATGTGTGTGGTCATGTGTGTCAGTTGTGTGAGATGGTGTGGATGGTTGAGGGGTGCTTGAAGGTCTGAGTTCAGATCCTCTATACTTGCAGTTGAGTTCCCAGGTTTGTAAAGAGTGCCTGGTTTTCAAATATATATATATATATTAAACACAAGTACTTTTAATTACATTGTTATCATTATCAACTGAAATAACATAGAGAAAAAAAATAGATATCACATAATTTTCCAACAACTGTGTATAGCAGATTGTCTATTTGTTACACTATCTTTAAATTGACTTATAAATATTGCCTCTTGAATTTTTCTCTTTCTATGATGTCTTTCATCTAATATTCTTGTGTTATTTGAGCTAAAAGTAAATTTAAAATTGCATTATTTTACACAATTGTACAATAACTAATGTTCTTTTAGCTTATTTTTCCAAAGTCCATCTTGACTCTCCAATATAAGATTTTTGGTATCCACATATAATTTGATATATAATATTACTTTTTGCATTTTTGGAATTATTAATTAGACTGTTTACATCTGAAGGAACATAAAACAAAACATAGTATTTATCACTAAATGTTTTATTAATAAATTTGGATTGAACATTATTTAAAAATGGCATAGATATCCATTTTTTATTAGTTATAACTTATTGACCAGCTGAAATGCTATGATTATGATCCCTGGGCAGAAATGATGCACAACAAATTATTTATTTAATTATCTTACAATATAATCTTGTATTAGCATATTAACATTGTTAATAGAATTATTTATACTTATGTTAATGTTGCAAGGTTTATTATTTAACTTATTAATATATGTAGAATTTGTCTTCTATCATGTCCTATATTTATAAATTCTTAAAAGAAATTTAAATCAACTCTTTAAACAGTCAAATATAACCTGTTCTTAAAACAGATTAATAAATAGTCGATTGTAATTTTCAAACTGCACATATTTATGTTTATCTATGTGTGTGTAATGCTTTAATAAAAATAACCTGCTCTTTAGTCACATTGTTTTATAATTTATGCTTTAAAAAATGAATGTTCCTCTAATTTAAGTAGTTAGTGATAACAAATGGTGATGTTCTTATTGTTTAAAATTATCACTGCCACTAGAGGATAGATCAATTATTTATATTAACTAGCACTTTAAGAATCAATTTATGAATTTTATTCATGTTACATACAAATAAACTAGTGTTAGAATATAAATAATCAGAATTAGTTTAAAATGTAATTCATGGTTTCAAAGCCATATAGTCATAGTATTCCTTCATATAATGATAGATTGGTAGATTCAGAACTAAAGGTTGCCTCCTACACTTTGAGTAAAATACAATGACTCTATGTTCAGTGCAATGATAGAGTGGCAGATTCAAAGTAATGATCTCAGGTTCACAGTTCAAAGTTAAAAATGATTATCACTCAAATAGTTTACTCTAAGTCTTCTACACAGGGTTATTGAAATGATTGAGTGACATATTAGAGCTAAATTTTCCAGCACTGATTCTCAGCTAAATAGTGTGGCCTGTTTTGGGTTAATGCAATGATAGGATGTTGGAATTGTTTAGTGGTGGAATAGGACATTCACAGCTAAAAATTTCAGGATCAATTTTCAACTGTGAAGTAAGTCTTGCTTCTTTGCTGGGTTAATGCAGTCATATAATGGTGGACATGGAACTAAAGGTTTCAGGATTGATTTTCAATTGAGTAGTATACCCTAGATTCTCTGTTGAATTGGGGCAATGATAGGATAGTGGAATCAAATTTAAAAGTTCCAATACTGGTTCTCAACTGAGAAATGTTTATTGGCTCTGCCTCGATTAGTGCAATAATGGAGGGGGAGATTCAGAATAAAATAATCCATGATTGATTCTCAAATGGATAATGTAAATAAAATTTAAAAAAAAAATCGTTTCATTCTAACAATGAAATTGTTAATGACTCAATCTACCCAGTAGTGCTCAAACATCACACATCTCTCAAGCAAGTAACATAAGAATACTTTTGATGCCTTGTGCAATTTACCAAATTGACAAGAGACGGATTCAAGAGCTAAAAGTTGTTCAATCGAAGCTCACCCGTCACTTCCGATACTCAAACGTCACAGAGCGATTAACCATTCATTTTTTTTTATCATTGTTTAAATTGAAAGTATATTCAAAATTTAAAAGAAATTAATGGCAGCCTTTCACAAACAAATTTGTAAATTCTGTGCGCTTTTCATTTTTCTTTATAAATCTTTATTTTTAGTGACAGTTATTATTCTGAATCCATTAACGAATGCCACCCAGATTCTCCACTAAGATTTTTACATATATAGCAAAAGGGAGAGATAGCGATAAATAAATTCAGCATTCTCATATATATGATTGCAAAATAATCCTGCATAATCAGGTTCATTAATTTTAAAGAAGATCCTCACATGAGCTTTCCCAGATGAACAAGCGCGTATTTATATAAGACACATACGCTGCTACTTAAAAAGTTTACGCATATATAAGCTTAACATGAATATCTAGTTATATGTGTATGCGAAAATATATATATAAAAGAAATGGATTTTCGTATTTTTTCTATTAATAGATTTTGTTACTTTTAAGATAAGCTGGAAAATTGTAGAGAAAGTTGGTGTGTGACATTTAGTAAATTCTGCGAAAAACGAAGGCACTGTCTAATGGATATTTTCTGAATCTGAGTCCTGTTTAAGCTTTATGCAAAAGATGAGAAATAACTCAGACCCTAAAGGCAAAAACATTGCAATCTTCAACGTGTTTGGCAAATCGGGGTAAAGTTGTTGACAGTAGAAATGATCAGTTTATCAAATTATTTGAAATTAGACTTGTCAAGTAAACAGTTTTTTTTAGAAAAATAAATAAATAAATAAATAGACCTAACATTTGTACCTAGATCTGTCATTCTGAATGATTTGTATAAAAGAAAGAAAAGATAAAAAAAAAATACTGGCTATTTGATAAGATGTTCAAAAAGAATGCTCGAGGATAACACGTTAATGCTTGTTGATGAAATTATCTGTAAAGAAATAACTACTGTATAACATTTTTAGATTATAAATGTATACTAACTAACTACTAATGTCGTCAAAATATTTTTACAATCTGATTTATAAAAATGTTTATGTATGTGTATAGACGACATATGTACAGAAATAGTTTACAATGGTCATAGAGACAATAGATCCCATTGTCACACGTTATGGGTTCGTTATGATGATTAACCTCTTTTTATGTAAACGGCATTATTTTATAATAATCTTTTAATCATTGATATTCCATTTGAAAGATGATTGAGTAGATGCATGATCATCATCTAAAATAAAGTTGTTACTTTGATTTTTGTGTTTTATGATTAAATCACTTAAATATCCTTTTGGCAAACATTAAAATGAAATATGGCAACAGTTTTTCCCTTCTCGAGAATTCCTTTAAAAGAGCATTACCAAAATGATAAAGTAATAATGATTGTGGAAGGTAGAATATGATTGGCTGAATGGTGGGACATGCTTGCAGCCTATTAGATCGTTCATTCAGTGTCAATATCATTAAGAGTTTTAGTTAGTTCGTAATATATAGCTATGAGCTTAAAATTTCTGGTCTTATATATTAATTGTCTATATTCACATTGTATCAATACTGACAACTGTCCATAATCATTCACACAATACTAGTGAATCGTCTTTATTGAGATATAGGTGCTTAGATAAGCTTGCCTTTATGGTAAATAAGTCTCTTTAAGAAATTCTAAATAGTCATAATTAATACTCAATAATAGCAGTTGGTTTGCATTCACAAGTAAACAATATATTGATTTAAATCAATGTTTTGACTCTTCATTATTCTGAGATCAATAAATATGTACACATATTTATTCGAATCCACTTCTTATAGAAAATTTGTATTGAACATGATTAATCACTTTAAGAGTGTTGCCCAAAGATACTAGTTTTCTATTTAAGTACTTAATCAACATCAAAGTGCATTACAAATTATATTATTTATTAAGTATGAGTTCTGTTATTCACTAACTATCAAGTAGTTGAGAAGAATTTGAAAAGTATTACATATATGTATATAATGTTTTCATGATTATATGATGTAAATAAACTAGTTTTGAGGTTAAAATATTTTGTATTATTTCCCAACATTATGTCCATCATTGGCAAGGTTATGTTTATAAAGAAAACCATTAAATCTCAAGTAATGACAAAATTGAATGTGAGGTAAAGAATGAGATTGAGCTTGAAGTAGTTGAGCATTTCAGAATATGCGGATTAATAAAATGTTTATTTTCTTCAGTTTTACCATTTCAAGTTTATATTAAAAGAAAGTGATAAAATAAGTGGTCTTTACAAGACTGAAATACATTCTACTTCATTAGCTTTATTTAAACTAGTTGGTCTTTTTAATATTTCAATAGACTGCTTTTCCAAATTAATAAGTATTTTATCATTATCACAAACCTGATTTTTATAATGTTAATAAAAAAGAAAAATTAATGAGGCAATTTTTATAAATAGAACTAAAATGAATATAATTAATAGACAAGCTGCTAACATTAAAATTCAGGATTCCTTGGATTTCACTAAATGGTATTTGCTGTCATTATGTTTTTTTGAATTTAATGGCAGTTGAAGAAGGTTAAGTAATTAACCAAAAGTACTTCTGCAGATTGAAAAACTATATACACCTGGGTCTCATTTTACGCGATAGATAGGTTCCTCAGAAAACACGTGCAAAAGAAATCGTGCAAAAATAGACTTAACTTACCTTGAAAAAGGAGGGATATGGACTGTGATTTTTCAAAAATTGCATAAAAGCAAAGTACAAATGTAAAATTACTTTAAAATTCATGCAAAAAAAAAAAAGGAAATAAAATATGACTAATAAAAAATTTCAAATTTGAAAAAAATTGATACAACACAAACTTTTTTTAACTATAATATTTAATTTTATTCAAAACAATATATTTTTATGCATAATTTTCAGTACAGTAATTTAGATTTTTTATACACATTTTAATTATTTTCACTATTTGCTGATAAACAGGTTCATTTGCAAACTGGTAAAAAATCAGATTCTTCACAAGAGGAAATACAACTAGCCACTTCACTCTCATGTTGTGCTAATGGTTTTCTGGTGACAATGTAATTAGTAATTAATCTTTGAGACAATGATTTTTTTGGAATTTAAGAGCACGTTTGTGATGAGTGTCATTAATAAGAAAATAATTTGCCAACTGATTAGAAAGTTGAAGACCTTCTCAAGTCATTTTTGCAGTGAATGGAACAGGTTCCATTTCTGTTTCATTATCTTTTTCTACACTGCTGGGGAAAATGTAATTAAAACTAACAACTAAAAATTAAATTCTTATTTTTGTCTTTAATTTTTTAATTTTTAATTCTGTTTAAAAATCAAATTTCATTTCACATCACATTAATTTCAAGTCACTTTAAGTAATTTTTAAATTGTTAATTACAATTAAAAATCAGATTTTAATTTTTAATTGTCAAATTTAATTGTGCCCACTGCTATTACTCACCTTTTAAAAATAAACTTGCAGACACTAAATGATTAATAATTGATTATGTTCTTTTTTAAAAAGCAAAAACAGAATGTGATTTAAAATGCAAAATTAACATGCACAATGTTTGAACAAATTTACATTATAATCTTGTAAAATTTAATGTGTGTACATAAAATGTGGAAATCATGATTTTAATTTCATTATTGCATAAAATCTTACTATTATAAAGCACTGAAAATATTGAAATTATTAATATGAAAGTCAAATTCCAATAATGTGCTATTACTTTAAATATGACATAAGTGCATGAAATTTATTATTTAAAGTAATAGCGCATTATCGGAGTTCGACTTCTGATCTAATACAGTGTTAACGCATAAAAGAAAACCGCATACAAAAATATTAAGAAGAAACATGAATCGCGTAACTTCAAAATCACGTTAAATAAATCCGCATAAAATGAGACCCAGGTGTAATAGTTAATTACCATTATATTTATTATTTTTATTTTTGTTATATATATATAAAATAAAGAATAAAAATAAAAGCTAATATTCATGTAAATAGAAAATTGCCTTTAGTCTTTGATGTTACCAAGAAATTATCAATTCATACTAATTGACAATTTTTGAGGCCAAACCAGTTTTTCTATTAAACTTATAATAGTTTTCTTTTGTTTGAATTTTTGTTGAAGTAAAAGGAGTCATCTTATTTCAAACCCAAAAAGGATCCATTTTACTTCAATAAAAATTTAAACAAAAGAACTATTATAGGTTTAATGGGAAAATTGGTTTTGTCACAGGGATTGTCAATTAGTAATAATTGATAATTTCTTGGTAACATCAAATGTTAAAAGTTGTTTTCAATTTACATTGATATTATTTCTCATTTCCATTCTTTATTATAATAACAATTCATGAAAATATTTAATTTATATATATTAATTATCAATTATTTTATGTAGAAAGTTAAAAATGTTCATTTCTTGTTCTATTGTGTACTTTTTTATCCAGTAAGTAAATTATTTATAACAGTTGTAACTTTTATTTATTGTATTACTATTTTAAATAATAAAAGTTACAATTGCTATAAAGCATTTTATGACTTTTGAGCCACTCTGAAAATATATCATCATCATCATTAGTTATTTGCTTTAAAAGGTAGTATTGCATATTAGCATTGTAATTATCAAGGTTCTATCTTTAGATGTTTTAACTAGTTCCTTTTTTATGTTATTAAATTAATCAATATATTATTTTCTTCACCTTTTTTTCTTTTTGCTCTTTACAAAGAAAACATATCCTTACTAATATGTTCAATTTCTCCTCAATGTTCAGAATTTTATCACCAAATAATCTCTTTACATTTAATTTTATTATTGTCACTGCAAATTGTATTGTTTCAATGTACTTTCTATTTTTCTTCAAATTCATAACTCAAAAGTATTCAACTTTTCACATCTTTTTAAAAACATATGAGTTTTTACTCTGCATATGGCCATATTCCAAATAAAACATTTAACAAGTCTATTTTTCAATTTCTATTTCTAATATATTACAAAATAATTTCTATCTTATTACAGCATGTTTCCCATTGCAATTTTCATTCTGATATCTGTATTCATCATCAGATATAATTTTTTAGATATTAAAAAATATCTCTTTAAAAAAACTTTCCCATCTAATACTTTTAATTTGTTTTACTTCCAATTATAATCATTCCTGTAGATTTACTTCATTCCCCCCTTATCATCACAACCAAAAAATTCTATTAATCTTTTTGATCTTGTTTAACATTTTATTAATCTTGATTTATGAAAGTATTATATCATCAACAAAATAGACAAAAGAAAGATTTCTCCCTTCAGGATTAGCTTTATTCTATCAAAAATATAGTCTTTAGAAGTTGATTTAAATTAACACTAACTTAAACAAGAGATAAGAATTACTTGATTTAAATTAACATTAATCTAAACAAGTAATAGTGATTACCTTTCTTACAACTATAAGTTCTGGAATAAGATTACTTAACCTCACAAATAACTTTTGATTTTTGTATGCATTTCTTAATAAACATCTCTTCTAACATAATTTTTTTATCAAAAACTATATTTCAACTCAGTAATCTTTCAATCAGTCTTGCTATCTTTTTAACTTTTTTATGATGTTATTCAAAACAATTACAATATAGATTTATTCACTCATTTTTATACAATTTTTTTTTTAAAAATAAAAATTCATATGTTAGTAAAATTATATGCAAAAAAATCATACAAGATTCTTCGAGATTGGTGCAATATTTGTTATAAAGTCACAAACAAACAAACTTTTACATTTATATATTATAATTAAACCATTGAAGTTGGGAGGAGATTGCTTGGTGCTTTTACCGTCAAGTAGCAACCCTTTTAAAATAAAGTTTAAAATGAAGTTATATCTATTTTGTCCATTTAAACCAACAATAATAACTAGTCTATAGTCTACATAATCTATACATCAATAATCATGATGATGACATCCAGGGTGGCATATAATTTTATTGGCCTAATCTCTGGGTATTCTTACATGCACACCAGTGAAGAAGTGTGACTTTTTTTAGGAACGAAAGCACACTATATAATCTTTTTAATAATGTTTTTATTTCACTTGCCATAACAATTTTTACATAATAGCTACTAATATATACATATTACACATATCTAGAAAAATCTGAAACTCTCTTATCTGTAAATCAGAGAATAAATTATCAAGATATTTTTATTTTCTAATAGGTCAATAACATTCTTGCAAGTAATTCAACTGTTGATAAAAAAAAAAAATTGAAAGTCAACAAATTCTATACAATAAAAAAAAAGTTTGAATAATTTGTTCTTTTTTTATGTTTAGCAAAATAGTAGAGATTTTTTTTAAAGTTTTACAAAATAGCTTATATACACTAATGTACAACTTGTTGGATTGATTTTATAAGGTTGAATATGCACATATTTTAGTGAATTTTTCTACAGAAGGACTCATTCCGTTCAATACATGGATGCTCATTCCTGATGCACACTAAATGTATTTACTATGTATGTTAGATAAAATATTCTTCCAATATAAATGAATAGATTTATTTGTTTAAGGCTAAAAAGATTAACTATTTCCTTTGCAGATTATATATAATCATAATCAATTAATTATCTCAGGGTTCTTATTAAATTAAAGGTGATTATTTCTAAGAAATTAGGACTCTTATAATATACATTTAATACATTTTGTCCTTGATATGATTAAAATATCAAAAGGATTTTGTTAGTACTTTATCATACCTCAATAAATGATACTATTCTTAAAATGAAAGATGGAAAATAGGTATGGTCTAAATAAATTAAGTAAAGAAAACTGATTTTTAACAAAGTATAAGCATGAATAATTTATATTAAAGTATGTAAATAATGATGACAACTTCTATTAATGACAATAATTATATAATCAATAATAATTAATTTATTAAGCATAAACAATTATATCAAAAATATTCAACAACAAATGGATTTATAACAATAGAAGTTCTCTAAACATTTTGGAATAATATTGCACAGTTCTATTTACTCAATATTTTAATATTGGTTGTGTAATTAAGAAAAGTGATGCAAACAAAGCATTGTAATGGAGTAGGTTGTACAATATTTATTCAAAATCTTAGGCTAATGAAAGAAAAAAACTATCTTCATATACTTTTCTCAATTTCCAATCAGTTGATAACTTACTTCTAATTTTATGTTACATTTTACATTCAATTTTTCAATTAAAATCTAGTTACTTAACAATTTTTTTTTAAAAAAAATCCATCACATAACCAGTGTCTGTTGACAATAATACCAGCACAAAGTTTCCAAATCCAAAGGTCAGTCAGGCATATGCTTATTTTTAATGTTAAACTTTCATCTTTGTTTAGTAATAAAAATTGGATCTCAAATTCTCCAACAATCAGTTCACTTGCTCATAACCAAGTTAACAAGCACTGGTTTTTTATGCCTGTAAAGTACTCAAAACCTTAAAATAACAAGAAGAAAAAACTAATTAACATTATATAACTTTTTTAATTTCCAAACAAGTGATAACTTATTTCCAATTTTCTGTTATAATTTTCATTCAAATTTACAATTTAAATCAAATTACTAATAATAATTTCAAAAATATGACATTTCCAATAACAATGCTGAGTCTAACCACTTATCCAGCTTTTACCATGTCTCCCTATGTCTGAACTTTCTAACTATAAATCTCACACTTAAACCACATCAAAAGCTTCACTCTGCCTCACCTTTAACACAGCCAGGCCCAGAGTTTGACCATTCTAGCAACTAATTTTAACATAGCTGTACCACAACCTTCCTTTGGAAATCTGGACTCTCTACCCATGGATCTCGTACTTAAACCTCACAAAATGCATTACCCAGCCTTTACCTCTAACAGAGTCAGATCCAGAGTCTGACCAATGTATCCAATTCAACAATTGCAACCTATTCTAATACAGCTATATCATCACTCCCCTTGGAATACTCATTTATTCAAATGTACCTGAAAACAGTTGTATCATAGTTAACAAAGCTTCACCATGCCTCCTATTCATACTAACACCCCCCTGGCTCATATCCCCAATGAAATCAAGAGACAATTTGATCACCCAAGCACTTTAAAAAGACAGAAATCACTGACATTGATTAAATATCAGTTTTGGCAGACCTCTCAGACAATTGCCACACTTCCATGAAAATTACTAGATCCTCACCTATGTTACCCAGGTAATCCAACCATATATAAAACTAATCCTGGTTTGCATGTGTAAGTACAGCAGTCCAGAGCATGTAAAATTCATGTAATTAAATTAACTTTTAAATACATAAACCTACAACTACAGATTGTCCATGTAACCACAGCAATCCAAGCTATATAAAACTTTTAACTAAACCATTGCTTGTAAAAATTTCCTCTAGTCTTGGATAAATCAGTAAATCAACTTTTACATATGTAAACCTACAACTACAGATTATTCATGTAATCAAAGCAACCAAAGCTGCATAAAACCCTTGTAACTAATCCACAGCATGTAAAAATTCTTGTAAAATTATATAAGTCAATAAATCAACTTTTACATACATGAACCTACACTACAGATTATCCATATAACCACAACAATCCAAGCTATGTAAAACTTTTAACTAATCCACAGCATGTAAAAATTCTTCCAGTCCTGAATAAATCAACTTTTACATACATAAATCTACTACTGAATACCCATATAACCAAAGCAGTTCAAGCTACATAAAACCCTTGAAACTAATCCACAGCATGTAAAAATTATTGTAATCTTGTGTAAATCAATCCGAGCTATGTAAAACTCTTGTAACTAATCCACAGCATGTAAAAATGTCTGTATTCTCATGTAAATCAGCTTTTACATATGTACACCTACAACTACAGATTGCCTATGTGTACCATAACAATACAAGCTATGTAAAACTTTTGTAACTAATCCACAACATGGAAAAATTATGTGTAAACCAATAAAGCATAGACTGCAATTGAGGATTGCTCATATAAATACAGCACTCCAAGCTATTTAAAACCCTTGTAACTTTCTAAAATAAATAAATCTTATAATTGAAACATAATAGCAATAACAACAACAATAGTAGTAGTAGTAGTAGTAGTAGTAGTAGTAGTAGTAGTAGTAGCAGTAGCAGCAGTAAGCAGTAGTAGTAGCTATGGTAGCAGTAGTATTGAAGTAATGTATATTAATACAGTGTATATCATGGATTAGTTGTAATTTATTTTTAAATATTTACTTTAATAGCAATATTGACAAAAAGGAAAACCAAAATAAGATGATACCTGAATTTAATTGATTTATTCACACATGTACATGAATGCAGATAGTTATATATATATATATTTACATTGGAATGAAAGACTTATATATTGTTCATATTATTATTTGACTTACGTCTTTTACAAACTAATATTTAAAAATGTAAACATTTTTAATGTCCATTTATAAAAATAATTTTATTATAAGTTTAAAAAATATAATAAACATAATAATTGAAAATTACATATGAAATACTTTGTGCAAAAAAGAAATTAAAATGGAGTTTAAATATTTTTTTAGCGAATTGATTTCTTAGCCTTCTTTTTTCTCATTATTTTAAAGAGCAATGTAGTTTTAATGCTTATGAACAAATATAAAAATTGTTAAAATTAAATTTAATATTTAAAAGAGTTAAAATCTTTTTTTTTTCTTTAAAATTAATTTCATGTGGAATTACATTTTTGTTTATTAGAGACAATTATTGTTAAAATAATTTTATTTTGCTTAAGATATTTAAAAATGCGTACTTTTCTGAATGTTTTACATTTTAATATATATGTATATGTTTTAATATTTTATTTCCAATTTTCTTAATTTTAATAGAAATTCTATGCAGTCATTAACAATTTGTATATTTAAAATTTCAAATTTTTTTTATATTAATAACAGTATATTAAATATAATAATGACATCACATGACGAATTAAAAAGCTACACATAAATTCATTACCATCATTTTATTCTTTTAGCAAGAATATTGACTTAGAGAGTCTCTAGAAAAGTATAGACTTTGCATGCAAGAAGAAAATTTATTGAATCTGTAGTATAACAAATCACTTTTTTTTTCAAATTACAAGAAAAATCATTTTAAATTAATCTTCTAAGTTATTTTCTAACTTTTCATTGAAAATAATGAATGCAATAAAGAATGTCAATTATACAGTAATTATTCTTTTTATGGGGGAGTAATCTAAAAATAACCAGAGTCATTCTCCAAAGATTGTAGTACATGCTTCTGTAACTAGATTACTTTTTCAGGGACCCCTGCACTATTCTCCCAACATTCATCATTGAAAGAAGCTATGTCGCAGCATAGTAAATGTTTTTGACAAATGTATATCTCACTAATTTGTCAATTTTTGTAATGGCTGAAAAGTTACTTCAATGTAAAATTCTATTTTGTGTTAAGGAAAATAGAATTTCACATTCTATTTTCTGTTAAGGAAAACAGCAGTGGAAACAATTATAATACATGAGACAGCTTAAAAGCAAGCTACTCTTGAGAAAACACAAGTTTATGAGTAGTTTAATGTATCAAATTCACCCCCCCCCCCAGCATGGCAATTGAAGTTCAATGTCAAGACAATGCTGTTTTTTTTTAAATGCAAATGGCATCAGACATTTTACCTAACAGTTCTGAATTTGTGTCATGTGGTAAATGAAATGTCCCAATTACAGCAAAGTAAGGAGTGCAAGCTTCACCTCAACAATATGCAAGTGCACAAAACCTTGAGTGTGAAACAATGTTTAATTAAAAAGAGCATGATCTAGGTTATTAATCAGTCGTATTTATATGATCTTACACCTAGTGATTTCTTTTTATTCTCTTGAATAAAAAAATGTCTTAAAAAAAATTTAACAGACTTGTAAATGGTGAAAAAAAAATTGACAGAGGATTTAAAAGGTATCACTTTGCAAGAGTTTCAGGACTACTTTGAAAAATGCAACTCGCTGCATCAAATGGAGAGTATTTTGATGGAGATTCAATTTATAATATCTAAAAATAAATGCATAATATTTTATTACAAGATTCCAGTTATTTTGGGGAAGCCTCTTGTATATCTAATTAAGTATTGATTGATCATGATTGACTTTCTGAATGCATAATCTAATTTTAGATTATAAATAATTATTTGTGTTTTAATTTTAAAAAATCATTTGATTTTTAACAAATAATATTTATTAAATAATCTAATGAATTTTGTACATTGTGTATTAAAAATATCTGAGGAATAAAAAATTAAAATTTTACTCCTATTAATAATAATTTATCTGGTCATCCTTACTTTGTTTCTTATGTAGATGAAAATGTCATGGTTGCATTTTTACCTGTTAATATTATTTTTTACTACATACTTTAGTCTAAGTTATTATTCAATGAGTCAAAACTGCGCACATCCATTTATTGTTATCAATCTTGATGTTTAATTAATGAAATTCTGAAAATCATAACTATACATCCAGTAATACTTATAAAAGTAGCAAAGCATGAAATAAACCCAGAATCTATAAATATATTTTGAAAAATTCTATGGAGTGAGGATATGATTTTATGAAGATTGGTGGATAAGTTAAAAAATTATTAATTATTCAGAAGATTATAGGAAGGATCTGTATTTGTCTCACTATAACTTATAAGGTTTGAAATACTTAATAAGAATAGAATTCTTGTTTCAGTTGCTTTCTGTATTTATAGTCATTGGTTTTCAAGCTTTCACATATATGCTTGAAATTCTCAGTGTAATTTTAATTGTTTTTAATATTATGCCACATTTATAATACAGTTTAATTTAAAAATTATACACATATTAAGATTTCAACCAAAATAATTAATATGAAAATGAAATAATGTAATTATGAAAAAACTATACAGTATTTATTTTACTATATGATTTCTTTTGATAGTTTAATTTACAAAATATAAAGGATTATGCAGAAGATAAATTCACTGGTGGTTTTATTAAATCCTTCAATTTAATTTAAAATTATATCCATATTAAGATTTTGACCAAAATAATTAATAAAAAATGTAATTATGAAAAGATCTGCATAACATTTGTTTAATTAGTGCAAGATTTTTTTTTTGTGTATTTTAACTATTAACTGTTGACAAAATATCATAAAGGAATCTATAGACAGTTCAGTTAGGAAATAGATTCACTAGTAATCTTATTAAGGTCTTCAATTCTCCACTCAAACCATAGATTCAGCAGGGACTAACTATGTGATTCATGTTTGAGTTTGTGAAGCAGGTGAGCACAATGATCATGGATCATCTGAATCTGTTGATAAAAATCCAGTCATGTCTAGAAAGAACAAAACCAGTTGGTTTTATTGTTGGAATTGCAAAAAGAACTTGCATAGTAATAAACTTAGAAAGAAAAATATATACATACATATTTATTACATTCATATCGGCCTTTCAAGCCAAATTGTGCAAATGCTTTTGCGAGTGTTAAATAATAAATGAATACCCTCTGACCAAACAAGATGTAGAGGGTATTCATTTATTATTTAACACTCGCAAAAGCGTTTGCACAATTTGGCTTGAAAGGCCGATATGAATGTAATTACAATTGTATACAGACGCTATAAAAATAAATGCTGATTTATATACATATTTATTGTAATCTAGATGATTAAATACATGTATGAATTTATTTTCTAGTTTTATATATAAAAAAAGTATTCTTTTTTGTTTTTTATGATGGAATTTAAAGATGTGATACCTACATTATAAGATAATGTTAAATGGATAATATGGGCTTTAATACATAGTGTTAGGCTGTTGACCTGAGAATATTTCTGAAATCTCATTTATTTAAGATGATTGATCTTGATACGCTGATTAATGAAGATAAGATAGGTGACTCTGAAGAATTTGAGATAATATTTGTAATAAATAAAATTGGATTTTTTAAAATAAGAAATTGTTTTTTTTTTTAATTCACTAAAATCTTCTTGCGTGTGACTTTGACATTGGACTTGATCTAAGTGTCATATTCCATAATTTTATTCTTTAATTTCAATGTAATCTTAAGTACTCTACAAAATTTAGATCATATTTTCAGATTACTAATTCTTTTTCTTCCACTTCTTTCACCTTTTTATCTGCAAATGAATTAATGCTTTTGTAACTCTTCACTTGCTCAAATTTCTTATGAGCTTCAGTACATTCTTCAGCAAAGTTTTTCATCCATCATATTTTTAAATCCATCTCCCCTTGTTTTCATGCTTCTGAATAATTAACACTTTTTTAACTTATCCACAAATCTTTATAAAATCTTTGAAATCAATCATATCCTCACTCCATAGAACTTTTCAACATACATTTATAGATTCTGAGTTTAAGTCATCCTTTGCTATTTTTGTAAGTATTTTTGGACATGCAGTTATGAATGCTTTTTCAGAATTCTGTTAATGGAACATCAAGATTGACAACATAAAAATGCTCAAATACTAAGAGAATATACATAATCTTGACTCATTGAATAACAAATACCTTAGACAAAAAGATGCAAATGCAATGTTGATATTTTGATCTACATAACACCAAAGTGAAGATGACCTGATAAATTATATATAATAAATTGAAGATTTTCATGGGCTACAGATATAAATGTCATTAACTAGGTATGGCACTTCCACATCTATTTTATAATAGTTGTTACCCAGTTGATGACCAGTATGACCTGGTTGAAACATTGGTTTATATATATATAGATGTACCCGGACATTGGTTTATATATATATAGATGTACCCGGATGTCATTTATATATAAATATAATCTTTAACTAAATAATATATCGTACTTTTTGTTAGTACATAAAATTATTTATATCTATTAAATCTTTGCATAATTACAATGATTTGACAACTTAATCAATGAATTAGATATTGAATAAATTATTTAAATCAGTTTATTTATCTTGCTCTATCAATTCTCTTTTATAGCTTTATTTTACTTACTTTTATGTATTTAAATAAAGATTAATATTATTTATTTATTTCCAAATATACATAGCAAGAATGTGATTTAATTCTTTCAAATTTATTCTCTAGCATCTCAATATATATATATGTAGAAATTTACAACTGGAAATACATATGTTCAGAACTAAGATCTCTCTGAGCATTATGTAAACAACAAACAGAATTTCATTATTGAATTTATCAAAGACAGTTATTGCTGTTTCTCATATAATTTCATGAGCCACAGGTAATATTGGGTCAATTTTTGTCTGATTGGTTATTTAAACATTAATTCTATGATATATATTATATAATGAGTATGCTAATAGTTCTTAACAAGCTTTTCCAAATATCTCTATCCTCAGATTGGTTTCTAGCTCTGGCTTTCATCAGTGAGGTTCTATGATATTCAGGCATTAGATTTAAAAATACCAGATCAAACCCCAGCATTTATCTAATAGTTAACTATTAAGAAGAAAATCTGAGGATAGGGATACTTGGAAAACCTTGTTAAGAGTGATTAGCATGCTCATTATATAACATTTGTAGTACAAGCTTATTAAATTAAGTCATATGATGTATGATTTGATTTTCTTGCAATTAACTCTATGAGATTTTGCATGTTATTAAATTATATCTGTGAAAAAAAAAAATAGTAATTGCAATTGAAAATATATAACATAGAATGAAATTCACTCCCTCTTTTTGTGCAAATATCACTTCAATTGTAAATCTCACTTCAATATTTATTATAAACAGTAAAAATATTTCATGCCTATATTACATAATTTATTCATGTACTTCCAAGAACAGCAATTTTTATTCTTCTCTAGAACCATCCAGTATATCAGAAAGTGATCCATTAATTATGTCTATCATATACTGGTTTTAGAGTGGAGTGAAGAGAACTGCTCTTAATAAAGCTATAAATAGATGTTTATTTTACATTAGGAACATATATTTAAACAATAAAAAAATAATTGCATTGTTGGTTGCTTGGAGAGTCAAGTAATGTTGCAGAGTACCAAACTAACCTATATTTAGCTTTTGAGGAAAGCCATACTTATAATTTTCAGAGTTCAAAGTGCTGTTAAATTGCAGGATCCTTGACCAAATTTTTGAAAAAAAGCTTTGTCAAATTTAATTTCAGAAGGCTTATTATATTTATGTGTTTCCAGGCTTGTGTCTAAATACCAGTGGATAAATTAGAAGCACAGTATTGAGTCTATAGCTTTCACGTGGACTAAAGTGCTCAGAGCAATGCATTATTACATAAACAATTATTCAACTTTTGGGATGCTGATATTTTAACTGTGTTCATTTTAGCGCAATGGCAGATTGATGGTGTTGAAAGTTAGAAATTTTTGGATCAAAGCTCAGCCTATTATTTCTAGTGCTTAGACATCACATGACTTCAATAACAATTATTAATACGAAGAGGATAATTTTAAGAAAAAAATGAAGTCGAAGAGACAAGTGTATTCTTATGATTATATTAAGGACGGAAATAATTTCAGGAATTTGATGCTAAGTAGAGCTACAGATAGGAAGTCTTACAGAAGATCTAGGAAAATATGTGGAACTTTCCCTTGGGCAAAAGATAATAGTAATGAAAAATATAAACTGTATATAATTCTGTTTTATGAAGCAGTTTTCGGGATTAACATCTTTCACTCGAGAAAACATTTACTTCAATATAATTCCGTATTTATATATTCACACACACTCTATAATACAAATGATTTTTAAAAATAATTTGTTCCTCTCCTCCCCGTTTTACAATTTTCCTTTTTAGAAATTATTTATAAAATTAGATAATAAACTCTTACAAAAATAATTGAATCAATTTATATACTTTTTAAAAATATTTAAACAAATTCATTTAAAATATTTTTAATTACCTTAGTTATTTAATTACGCCCATTATGGTGTGAAAGTAAACATTTTACTAACTTTTAAAAATATATTTTCGTTTGCCAATTTTCTGGTAAATTTCATTCAAAACTTTTATATTGTAGACATTGAAGTTCTCAAATTTCTCAAACATCCATCAACATTTCCAAACGTTGCAAATTCAACATTCAGGTTTATGACCTAGGTCATTAAAGTTCAAAGGTCGTATCTTAAGTGTCAAGGGTTATCAACAGCGCACTCTAGGATTCTCATTTGCTACTGGACTAGGATGGTAGCCCCCATTCCCTCAACTAAGAAAGTAAATATTTGACAGTTTTTTAATCTGAAGAGACCCTACAGAAACCTCTCATCACCAGGCAAAATCTGGCAAATTGTTTGCTGAGAAATCTTTTAATTGCCCCCTAGTAGAGACTTGTGGAAATAATTCAAAAATTCTCTCAAGAAGATGTATATAAGAAACTAAACAGAGTTGATGAAAAGAAATTTTATTTACTTAACTTACTTCAATAATATTTAAGTTTTTTTTCTTTGACATTTATTTTCAAGAATCTTTATAGTAATCCAATGAATACAGTAAAATACAATTACGGCTGAAAATAATCAATATTTATAAATTGTTTGTATTTTATAATCCACTTATAAAAGTGGTCAATTTTTCATTGGCAAAAAATCCATATATATGTGCGCATACAAATTTTTATATATTAATAAATATTATACATATACTATTAGAAATTACACATTATTTAACTCACAAAGATTTATTTCATACTGTTCACTTGCAAAAACATCTTAATGAAAGATTAATATTTATCAAAATCTATTTAAACTTAAATGCATTTTATAGTAATAGAATACAAAAATTCAGTATATGTTTTTTTTTTTAAAATAAAATACATATTAGTGTTTAATTGATTGCTGTTAATTTTAAAAAGAGTTGAAATATTTCAACTCAATGATTCCGAGATCTGTTGTATTGCAGAAGACTGTCGTGACATTGGTAAGGCTTTGAACTTAAATCATTCTCATGCTATTTTGCCAGTTTTGTGCTTATGTGATTAGTAAAACCTGGAATTAAAGTAAATATTGATTTAAACAACATCTAAAGATGTTAATAATCCTCAGAGGAAAATTATAAATAAGCTTAAGAGATCCTAGAGAGTCATCAGTTAGAAAAATATTTGACCTTGGATTTATAAATAAACTTGTAAACTCTTGTTCATTTGTTGTTAGCAATGGGTAAAACAATTGGATTTTTTCTACAATCTGTTTTAAAATGTACGATTACTTTTACAAAATATTTGTGTGGCAATTTTAAAAAAAATATATACTCATGCTTTCATTGGATTTTTTTTAAAATATGTTTATTTTAAAAAGTACAAGTTAAGAAATTTAAAGTAATGATAAAAAGCAAACTACAATCCTTATGATCTGCCAAACATCTTAGTACAGAATTTTTGTGATATTTTATAATTATAAACACAATCTTAAAATTTACAAAAATAAGTTCTTGTTATGTATTTCATTTCATTATTTTTTTCTCTATATTTGGAAAGTACAAATATGATTTTTTAGAATGCTTTTTATTTGTAAACTTATATTTTTAAGAAATCAAGTACAATTTATTGATTCATAATATTAAATAAGGGTTTTAATATTAAAATAAAATGTTAAATATTAACTCAAGAATGGAGAAAATATTGTTATGCAGAAAGGTTAATGAACTTCAAGTTAAAAAATTTATGATTACATGTTAAAACTGACTAAGATTGCAAGTTTTTTTAGCAGAGTCCTCTCCAATAAAATTAGATAAAATATTTATATTAACAAAATTCAGATTGCGAATTGACTTGCACACTATTTATAAAACCAAATATTTCTTAACCCATTTCTTATCCTATAAACAAAACCATATGAATGAAAAAACACTCAATTCAGTTTTTAGTTGGCATAATAGAGACTGATATTTATTCAAGCAAAATTGTGATTTCAAGGCTTATTACTAGATAATTGCAATTTATAAGAGCAGAATATATAGCAATGACTTAATATATTATATGTTTGTGGAGAACAATTTTCTCATATAAATAACATTCTTATGCTCTTCTATGCATTATTTGTAGCTATTAGAGATATTCCAGGGAAGAACAGTTTGTTTAAAAAAGAGTATAAGTAGCACACAAATGGATAGGAAAAAGCACAAATAAAATAACTTTTCCTATTTTATTGATAATATGCTTCAGTATGAGAACATGGAGAAATAAAAAAAAAAAAAGAAAGCCAGAAATTTGTTGAAAGCCAGTTATATTTCAGTGTGATCAAGTATGAGCAATATTAAATAATATTTGTTTTTAAAATGCTTAGTGGGGTATCTCAAAACATGATTTAATTTACCAACATGGTTTCTCCCATAGAAAGTTCTTGTTCAAGATTATATCTGAAGAAGATGAAACTCATGATCATCTCTATTTTTAATAGCATATATAAATGTCTTAGCATTTTTCAGTTGATAAAACATCAAGTCATAAAAGAATTAGGAACAGCCCAAGGCAAAAGTATCTACACTTATCTTACAATTAAACTCTAACACTTATATTATTTCTATGTTTGAATGAAGCTTAGCCAATAAGTCAAATTATCTTCAAACATTTATAGCAACTATTGAACAAAAAGTCTCTGAATTGAGTGAACATCAGTTGGCTTCTAAAACTTTATATTAATAAAATATTGGTGTAGCTTCAAGTATATTAGAATACTTGCTGCCTGTTGTAGTTAAGCATAGAGATACACCTTTGTCAAGAAAAAGGATATGCTATATGAGAAACAGATGATCATCAATTATGCACTAATAGTTTTTCCAGTATAATTATCTTACCCAGCACCTACAGAACTATGAGTCATGTTCTTATCTGCTAGTTATCCAAAAGTATTATGAGCATTAGCTAACATATTTACACCATTTTTAAACAAAGTAAAAGTTAATTCATTACTCAACAAAAGGAAAATTTCTAAAAACTTAAATTATCAGGCAGCAATGTTTCTATAACTAGACTTAATCTATCAATAGATGATATAGAATTACCCATTTTTATACAAGACAAATGCATAAACAGAATGTCTTTACTAGATAGAAAGAAAAAGACTAATAGAAATATAGATTACGTTCAGATAAAAAAAGATTGAAGTCAGTATTTTGATTACTTTGTTAGAGTGTTATATTAATATTCAGTAAAAATTAAAAAATATTTAAACTTTAAGTAATCAATGGAAACTAAATAGCAGTCAAATAACATTGTATGATTATTTGTTGTAAAAATAATTTATTTGGAGCAACTAATCGCTAGAAAATTCTAAATTTTGATACCACCTCAAGTTGCTTATGTAATGCCTCTTACTTTAAAAATTCCAATTACTTAGAAATAATAATAGAAGTATATTAGCATTATAATTCAATATCCATGGCAATCAATTATCAAACAAAGAACAAGATTTGTTTGGGCTAGATGCATAAACAATTTAATAGTTTTACCCCAAGGTATTACACATGACATTTATTTGAATAAGGATGTAGAACTAAAACATGATTATGTTAAATAAATTTACCACAATGATTAATCAACATGAAGAAAAAAATAGAACTAATAATCATTTTATCCAAGTGACTTCTAATTTGCTATTTAAGCAAATAAATATTGAGCATTGTAAAGAACCAGGGGGCAGCATCTATTTTTATTCTCTTCCATAGACATCTGTTACTTCTATGTAAATGCTTGGAAGCAGAAAAGGTACAAATAATGAAGTTATGGAAGATTAAATATGAACAAAGTGATTATACAGAAAGTGAGTTATTGGTTTTATGCTAGGTTTGGGAAAAGATAAGTGGGATTTAGATATGAAGGTCATGGAGTTGACAAAGATTATGTTGTGGAAATGGGATGGAGCAGATTATGGGAAAACTTAGGGTGGACAATGGAAAAGGAAGGTAAAGTTGCTAACAGGTTTCTCTGAGCATAGCTGCTGAGAGATTCCTGACTCCGTTTAAGGAAAAGTCACAGTGCATCACATCATTTCACATCGAACTTTGCAATCCCATTAAGAAAATGTGAAATATATTTGTATTTAAACATATAAATTTTTTATTTGTGAACTAGCCTTTTCTCAATCTCTAACTTTCTACATATTGTTTAACTGCAATTTTTTGTCATTATATAAAATAATTAGTCCATCAAATATAAAATGCTTTTGTTTGTCAAATAATAGTTTTTCAGTTACTGACATTCTACATTTTGTTTAATCACAACCACTTGGTATGAGACATCTAACACACATATATATACACACACATAAGGATAGGTTAATTGCTAATGATGTGATAATTTTTCATAAAGACAAAGCTGGTCGGTTTATCATTGTGAAAGGAGATGAATTTGGGGAGAAAATGGATAGAGAATTAAATAATGGTAAATATATGTTTTTTAGAAAAAGATCCACATAATGTGATTAAAAGAAAATTGATAGATATTATGATAAAAAAGGTAAATTTAATTTTTTTTTAATAGAGTAGATTATTTAAAATATTATCCAAATGATTTCATATCAGCTAAGTTGTTTGTGAATATTACGACTCATAAAGATGATTTTCCTTTAAGATTTATTTTTGATTTTACAGGTAGTGTTGTAGAGGGTATTTCTAGATTCTTGAATAATTTTTTAAAACAATTTGTTGATTTTCGTCATTACACAGTTTTTTCTTCTTTTGAGGCTTTTGATAAAATTAATAATTTTAAAATGGAAAGTAATTGGATATTTGGTAGTTTAGAAATTGAGAATATGTATCATCCTGTTATTAGATTAAGCAGTATTGACATTCTTATATCTGTGTTGGTTAAGCCAGGTTCTTTATCAAGAAATAAAATTAAAGTAATTAAAGATTTGCTTTTATTATTGGAAGATTCTATATATTTTACTTATAAAGGTAATTTTTATCATATTAAGGAAGGATGGATAATAGGTTATATTATTTATTCTTTAGTTTGTTCAGTTTATATTAATTATTTGGAAGAGGAAATTATTATTAAAAAGAATTGTTTGTATTTAAAGTTATTTGTTAGATATGTAGATGATTGTTTGTTAATAGTTGAGAATGATAAATTGAAGGAATTTATAAATGTGTTTAATTGTTTTGATCCTTCTATAAGATATGTGATAGAAAGAGGGGATTAGATTTTCTTAAGTTAAAATTTTTAGATCTTTTGGTGATTAAAGATGTAAAGAATAATTGTTTAGTATGTAGTCATTTTGTTAAAAGTAAAAAATTAAGTTCTATAATTATACCTGATAGCTATCAGTCTGTATCTCATAAGTAACTTTTTAAAGAAATTATTGTTATAAGAATAAGAAATTAAATAATTCTAGTGGGGTAGCTTTGTTTTAGAAAGGACAATTTTATAAAGATTATTTGAGTATTGGCTACTCTGATAAATTTGTTAAAAATATTTTATTTAATAGTAATATTTGTAAGGATGTAAAGGATAAAGAAAAATATGATTTTATTTTTTTGCCATTTAAATTGTCTTCTTATAAAATGTGTATGTAAAAATGGTAATTTGTTTGGAAATAAGAAAATTGCTTGGAAAAGGGGTATTACTTTAAATAATTTATTAAATAATAGAAAGAAAATTTTTGATAGGAAGTCTCTTCCTGGTGTAATGTATATTATACCTTGTTTTTGTAAGAAGGTTTATATAGGTCAGAGTAGTTTGAACTTAAATGAAAGAATAAAGATACATAAAAATAGGGTTAGAAATAAATATCTTAGTTCTACTTTGTATGGTCTATGAAAAAGATATAGGACACACTATTAATTTTGATGAAGCTAAGGGTTGTCTTCTTTGAGAGAAATGAAATAAAAAATAGAATTAAAAAATCTTTATTATTGAAAATTTATTATTCTGAAGCAATTAAATTATTTAAAAGTTTTTTTAATATTAAGGGTGGATGGGAAGTAAATGGAATTGTGGGTAAGGTTTAATATAAATATGGTGTTGTTTTGTAGATCTTTACACTTGAGAAGTCTTCTTGTAGCAGTGAAACATATTGTTTGTGTTTTTGATTTTACTTTCTTGGTTAGTCTGATTGAGTTTTGGATTTGGGGTGATTTTAATTATATATACATAAATATAAACTAGTGGTTTGTCAATTATTGACTTTTTACATATTGTTTGACCAAAATTATTTGACATTATGTATAATAATTAAAACATCATATATATAATTTGTGAATTGATGTTTTCTTAATCACCAATTTGCTATATATTACTTGACTACAACTGTTTGATATTATATACCATAACTAGGGAATTAAACATATACTTTCAACATATTATCTGACTGCAATTGTTTGATATTGTATATAAAAATTAGAGCATCTTTCATATATATATATATATATTATTTGACCATATCTGTTTTGCATTATATATAATAACTGGAGTATCAAGCATATCAAATTTTAGAGATATAAGCACAGCTTAAAAACTAAGCTTTTATTAGAAAAAAGTAAAAGCATCCCTATTACTATTTATTATATTTATTTGGTTCCAAATTTTAAAATGTTTGTAATCTATTATATATATAAAAAATTGAAAGTTTGTGATACAGAGGACCTTTCTTTCTATATTATTAGTCATTACTAAAGAAAATTTTGATACTATGTGAACTTGAAATAGTTTAAGAAAGTTCATTGAGATATTTCTTTTACCAATTCTAAGAAGACCTGACTCAGAATACTACATTTGGTGATTAGAAAGTGAATAGATTATTAAGAAGTGATGTCTAAATGTATCGATTACTTGAATAAAAAAATGGAGTTACATGATGTTAAAATCGATTAACAAACTATTAATCACTAATTCTATGATTGAATTGTTTACATTTTTTTCTTATTATTACTATTCTCATCTTTTATTACTTGTGTTGAATATTCATGTATTTATTTGCCTTCTTGATAATATAAGTTACAACATTTTTGTATTTACATTATAAAGAGGATTTAATTTGGAAGATAGAATGGATGAACTTTGTTAGATTCAGTGAAGCTATATCAACTATGAGGGTTTTGTATTATATTCTTTGATTCTCATATAATGTGGAAAAATTAATAATATAACTGTTAACATAGTATGCTATGTATTGTTTATCCCTGTCCCTCTTAACTTCAAATATAAAAAATATTCAGAGTTTACAGGTTGTCCAGAGCTCTACATATGTAATTTTACATATAATATTTAATTAATAATAATCTTCAAATAGCGCATACTATAAACATAGAGATAACATATAAATATGTTTACTTCTCTGTCTGAAGGCATATTGAGATAACCAGACAATAACACTTCATGATCAACAAAATGATAATTCTTGATGCCTACCATATTCATAATACAACTTTTTATAATATCTTAACATTAGATTTTTATGGCATACTCATTAGTGTATTCCTGCCATGCTCGCAATTGGAAGTTCAAATTAGGTAAACTTTGGCATTTTTTCAGGTTGTATGCAGCTTTATAATTTTCTCAAAGAGATGGCCCAGAACCAGTCTAGCTATTTAGCCAGAATTGTTTGATAATTAAATATACAACTTTAATTAGCTAGAGATATACGGATCTTAAAATAACAATTGTGATACAGTGCGACCTTCATTAACAGAAGGAGTCGTTATTCTTCTATGAATGCTGGCTGACCTTTTTAATGTTAAAGCTGCATCAGAAACTTTATATATATTAACTAAAATATAATACTTAAAAAACTAACATTGAAACACTTTTACATAACTTTTTTGAAAGTGAACTGTAAGCTGTTTTTTTTTTTTTTAATACTTATAATTAACTATTATAGTTAATATTTTTCTTACCTGGTTATGTTTATCTCGATCATTACAAAAGTATTTCGATTATGTGACATGACCGACATTATCGTTTTTTTAAAAAAAGGTTATTATTGTATCAATTCTATTATTTATCTATTTGTTACTAACTATTCATTAGATATTTCATCCATGTGTTTAATTTGGTCTGAATTAAGCTGTCTGGCTTGCTGAGTCTTGACCATTTCCTTGTTCTCCGACTTTTTTCTCTAACAATCACAAAAGAACTAAATGCCAATGTCATCTTGAATTAGTGACTCCTGCAGTTTCTCTTTAACACAAAATTATATTATTTTTATCTACATTAACTTCCTCTAACAAACATTCCTTCAACTTTTATTTCTAGCCATTAATTTCTCTGCATGATTAATCAATGTTTACCACTTGCAACAATTTTTTTATACGTGCAGACACTTGTAGGAACACACATTTTTTAATATTTATATATTTATGCGTCTACACAAACATTTATATATTACAACTTGTATATACGCCTCAGAAATTTACCAATATTTATAGAAACACAGAGATTAACATGCAAACATTTATAAACATAATTTTCAGTTACTGATGAACCATTAAAAAATGTAGCTTTACCTAATTCACAACTTCACCTTATCATTTTTTGCAACATTCTTATCTAACCATCTCGCAGACGGTTTTTTTCTAGGTCTCGACAACTTTTAAATTCGGATAAGATATTTGTCTACATATTAATATATATTTAGCAATAGTGTATCTGATCTCTATTTTATTTCAATTTTTTCAAAGATAGCTATAAAATTAATAAATGAGAAAACACTAATTTATTTTGTAAGATTTTTTATTCATGCATTTCATTTTTAATTTTATTTTGTTAATTCTAACATATAGCTCTTTATATTTTTCTGTTCAGTTTGTGATCTCTAAATGTATGTTATATCAAATGCCCAAATATTACACCCACCCATAAGTAAATACTTTTAAAACAACATTTATTTATTTTTTAAAAAAGTCTCCTTTCATGTATGTAAATATAATTTATTTTTATTATTATATCATTTAATTATTAATTTCTTCAAGGAATTTTTAACTTATTCATATGCATTATTATTTATACTTATTTTCTTCTTTTTAAAATTTCATTGAATGGACTATGTTCCATTCATCATTTTATTGTTCTAACATTGTATGACCTCCTGAAAAATTATATCATACAACGTTTATAAAATATTATTTTAATCTTTTTTAGTATTTATTTTTAGCTAAAGTTTATTTGCTTTTATCTGATAATTACTGCAACATTTCTACAACTATGAAGAGTTATTTGTGAAAGCAATGAGCATTATGTGCTAAATCCAGATAAATTAAATTAATTCTATTTCCTTTTACTTTACTTTGCTTCAATTTTATTTTACAAAACATATTTAAACAGAAAAAGAAGAGATAATAAAATCACTTACCATATTTCCTTACCATTTTAATTTTTTGAGGTCACCATGAGATCTAATTACTGCTATTGCACTTCGAAAATTTGACAGTATTCATAGCACACCAATATAAATACTTAAAAAATCATATCTCTTTTTAAAATTACAAGTCCAATGTTTAGTGGCAACTCATATTTATTGGTCCTTTTAAAAATGTTTTTAAAAATTAATTGTGCTTTATTGTAGTTTGTTCCTTTGAATTGGTGTGAATGTAGAATTAATTATAGACATTTTAATTATTTTGGTCACTATTATGTATTTGGTAAAATAGTGCCCATATAGGAAAGTAGTTTTACAAATTTGTTAAAATGACTGAGTTTGGCAGGTAAATTGTTGTTGTGGAAGCATATTCAGACTTGGTTATTCAATGTGTAAGATTATATATTATCAATGTTATATATTAAGCATTTAAATGTACGTTTTAATTATTATTTGAAACTGTAGGCCAGCTGGATTAAAAAGTTTCAAAAGTCATTACTAATTTAAAATTTCATCCCTTTCAAATGTCAATGATTGATTTATCCATTACAAATAAGAATATGATAGTCAGATAGGAATAGCTATAAATGGTCTTATTGGTAAATCAGCATTAAATATGATAAGATAAATGCTATTTATACATTTATTAAAATAATTTTCTGAGTTTGAAAGATAAAATATTGTTACAATGTGTATTGGGACTTAATCACTCCATGTATGATTATATATTATGAACTTCAGTTCATACTGTGGAACATCAGGTTGTGTTGTAGTGATATATATATATATAGTTTATTTTTCATGCAAGAAGTAATTAAAGTGCATCTGTAATTTATTAATCATGCCATAGTTGTTATTATAAGATAGTATTAACTTAAATACAATCTTGTATAAGTATATTTTAATAATTTTTAAACTAATTAGTTTAAATTCTTGTGATTATAAGTGTTTAACCACAAACTGATATTTATTTAAAGCAAGAGTTCCCAAAATGCTCAATATCAATCCTCTGGGGTTAATTTGAACTTTCTAGGAGTCTATAGTTTCAATAAAGATAGGATTTGTTCCATTATTATATGCGAAAAAGTCTTTAACAATATAGCTAAAAAATCATCAAAACTAGAAGATCACTCAATCAAACAGATTTCACCCTAACAAAAAAGAAAAAAAAATGTTCTACTTTCAATCACTTAAAGATAAAATTCTGAAGAGAACTGTGATAGATAATGTTTATTTAATCAAAATCAAAACAAAATGATGATGGATTAAGAGCATAGTACAACATACCCCTACTCATTGCAAAGTCTGGAAAACCACCCATCATAGGGGAGAAACTGGTTCTATCAACCATCATGGAAGTATTGAACACTGTTTCTCTCAAAATTGCACAAAATGTTATAAAAATAATTCCTTTGAGAAATAACACAGTTCAAAGGCATATTGACAAAATGAGTCATGATGTGGAAAAATGTTTGTGTAATCATTTGCAAAAAAAAATGTTTTTGCCCTCCAAATGATTGCTTCAACATTACCCAGTAATGAAGCTTTGTTGCTGGTATACATTCACTTTGTTCAGGATGAGGAAGTGCATGAAGAGCTGCTTTTTGCTAGAACTTTAGAAACTGACACTAGAAGCAAATTGATTTTTAATTTAATGGAGCTACTTTTCAGGGAAAAAGTTATTCCATTGATAAATATAATATCTGTTGTTACAGATGAAGTATCAGCTATGGTTGGTCATTATAGTAGTTTCATAAGTTACCTGAAATAACACATACCTGAAGTGTTTCCAGTTCACTGTATAATCCAAAAACAACATTTAGTAGCCAGCAACCTTAGTGACAAATTGCATCAATCGCTTCAGTTTGTTATAATAGCTGTGAACAGAATTTGAAGTAATGCTTTAAACACTAGACTGTTCACTTGATTATGCAAGGAAAGTGATGAAGATTTCTATCTATTGGTTCTCCATAGTGAAGTTTTCAATAGCTTTCAAAGGTTTAATTTTGCAAGATTTTTTGCTCTTTTTCAATGTTTTAGAGTTTGTAGAAGATTTGGAAAACAGATATTATTCATTTAACTGACTTATTTGGCAAATTTAATGATGTTAATTTACAGATACAAGGAGACAATTTGAATCTCATCAAAGAAAAATTGGTCAAATCAGCTTTTATTGTGATGTTAATGTTTTTAAGCAAAATATTGCAAGATCTGAGCTTTCCCAGTTCCCCAACTTATTTAAGATAGGCACAATTCCAAAAAAAAAACATCTTGCTGTATGTCAACCCCACTTGGAGACTCTTCACTTAGATTTCAAAACTAGGTTCTAAGATATTCTATCAATGTAAATACTGGACTCTATAATAAACCCATACACTACTAGTGCAAAAACAAATATAATTTTGCAAGATGAGCTGCCAACCATCAGCACAAATGAGGTTATCAAGGTACAATTCAAACAGGTTTATCAAAGGTTTTTGCTGCAACAAGAAATTCCACTTCTGTACTTGACTCTATGAACTGTTGTATGAAAGTATTTTCTGGCATTTCCGTCATTATATCTGGTAGAGAGAGGCTTCAGTGTAGTTTTAAAACTGTTTCAGAACAGACACCAATTCCATATTACTGAATGTGGGGATTTGAGAATGCAACTCACTAATTTAAAACTGGATAAAGATAAACTGTTGGCAGATCACTAAGTGCATCCATCTCATTAAATTCAGTTTTCCAAACTAATTTATTTGCTATTTTTATTTTTATAATTCTGATTAAAATCTTTCATTGTTGGAATTTTGTTGATGTTTAATTCTGTCTGAATATGTTGATTTTTTCACATCATTTTTATGTTTAATAAAGTGATTTTAATATTTGTACTTATTTTGAATTTACACATTTATTTTGTAAATGTCAAAAATTAAAAAAAAACACCTTTCCTCATATTTTTTACTTTAATTTTTGTTAGTGCAGGTTTCAATATTAAATGTTGCACAAGATAATGCCATATTCCATAGTCCTTTTATCTTTTTGAATCATTAATTACAAGTAATTAAAATGAAATGTTTGATATCTAGTGAAATATTTAATACTGAGTACTGTATAAATTTATTAATTTGAATAAGTCAAGTATTTGACTAGGGATTGATGATTTTAAAAGATATGGTAAAGGGTTTGTGGTTGAAAAAAGTTTTGGAACTCTTTATTTAAAGCATAAATTAGTTTTACCTATGCTAGAATAGTAAAGTTAAAATAGTCTCAGCTTAACTGTTGTATCTTTCCATTGAATCAAAATATTATAAAAGAACTTTAAAATAAGTTTAAATTTCAGAAAAGATTTTAACCATTTAAGTTAGTTTTAAATAAAGAATATTACTTAATATTTGGTAGTGTAGCTAATCCATTTACAGTTTAATTCCAAGTGCAGTTAAAAATGCTAATTTAGTAGTGTTATAATCTAGTTTTTATTTAGAAAATCTTAAAGTTTATCTAATTAAAAATTTTGTTGTCAAGCGTTGTTAAACCAATAATTAACTAATGCATTTAAATGGTTATTGCTAGATATAAATGTGAGTGCATGCATGAAATTTGTTAATTATTTAAGAATATTTTCTAATTATAAAATTAATGTTTACAGTTTCTTTGAATATCTAATATTTTAAATGTATCTATTTATTTTTAAAATATAATGTAAATTCATTATAGTATTCTGAGAATTTAAAAAGAAAATTAAGATGTCTTTAAGACAATATATTTTGTTATTATTATTATTAAAATAAATTTTATTTCATTAAATAATATGTTAAATTTTTTTTTTTTAAAAAAAAGATGTAATATTTAATTATCCTGTCTAGATAATTAAGTCTGAAATTTTCTAGAATTAGATTCATTTTTAGAAATTTATATTCAGTAATTAAAAAATTGTGACCTTTTAGTTAATTAGGTCATCTGAGAGGGACAGTTCAATTAATCAATCATCCAATCAATTTCTATCACATGACTTACTCTATAAAAGGCTGTTTTGTTAAACTGATACACATCATTTTTCTTTAGTGCTTTCAAGATGTAAATTTTTATAACTAGTTTTTATTTGCTGATTTAAGTAAAATATGCAGTGTTAAAATAATTATCCATTCGAGTATTCATTTAACCTAGACTTTCCATGCTTCAATCTATTCTAACCTCACTATGGAAACTGTTCTACATCTCATGTATATTTCAGGAAGTGACGTATTGTCCCATCTTATTAAGGCAGTTGTATGCATTGTAAAAACTTTTATTAATTCCAATTTATTTGTTTTATTATATTCAAACTTTATTTTAAGAAGGATAATTTTTAAATTAAATGCTAGAACTTTTAATGTATTCTTTATTAATTCTGAAAATAGCTTAAAAGAACATTAAAAACAATGTTTAATTGAATATTGAATATCACTATCATTTTCCAGAGTGTTCTATTTTGATTTAATTTTTTATTATTTTTGAATTTGAACTTTTATCCAAAATACTAGGCCCTGTAAATGATAAGGTAATTCAAATATGTTAATTGCTAACACCTAAATATCTTTTGATAGTCATTAATAAGGTATTCATCTACATATTTTATAAATGCTTATTTTAAATATATAATCACATTATAATTATTTTAAAGGAAGGAGATATTTGTTTCTTCATTCATAAAATTTGATACATACTATATTTAAGAAATATCTGCTACAAAATATACTATTAAGGAAAGAAATATTATTTATGTATTTTTACTATAAATGAAGTTAACATGGATGAATGTTATAGTGAAAATATATTTTCTTTGAAATAAAATTATGTTGAAACAGTTTTTAAGAAGCAAAATATAACCAGAATTTGACTTAATGCTTATTTAATTTGTTTACTATTAATAAAAGACTTATATTTATTAAGTATACTGTATTATTTATGAAATGCCTTTTTTTTTTTTTTTAAAAAAAAAAAATTATTTATTATTGTTCATTTTTGCAAGAACTTGATCTTTATTTGTCAATGTATTTTATGAATGCTATTTTAAAAATATTATTGTATTTGCATTATTTAAAAGAATAAAGTCTATCCTCAATGTATTTGCTCCAAGGTATTAAAATATGTTTGCTCTTCAAAGGGTTTATTTTAATTCATTACCCTGCTTTATTTGTTCTTTGAGAATATTGATTTTTAAAACTCTTCTCCATGCCCCATTTAAAATATTTACTCTTCATTTATATTCATGGGAAATTATAAATTGTACTCTTAAAAAAAAAATATTAATCTTATTTATCCAATGGGTTACTTAAAATATACAATGCTTATTGTATTGTTATTCAACACATTATTATAAATTTATGCAATGTTTATAGTATTTATTATTTTACTTATTTAATCTACATTAATCCATTTAGAATGGCTATTTTTGTTTGTGTCAGTAACTTCAAATTTCTGTTTATCTCACATTTTAAATTGCTGTTATTGTTCAAGTTTACAATGCCATCTGAATATCCTGGAAAGTCTTCAGTATATCCATGGACTTTTATTTGACTTAATCGCATATAATGATATGAACTTCAAGATTTAAAGACTTTTTATTTTATTAATAAGTGGGTATAAAATATTTAGTTTAATATTTATTCCATTTTCTATGCACAATATTCATCTTTATGTTTCTCTGTATGATTTTATGTATAGGTTTAACATGCATTTTCATGTTGAATTCTCAGAATATTAATAGTGTACCAAATGTTTTAGAGTGTATTATAGTTATCCCTTTTTGTAGTTATTTTGAATATGCATAAATCCTGGACAGAGCTCACGAAGCTGATGTGTATTTTATTATTAAATTGTTTTGCCACAATTTTATAAGATTAGTTATATTTTTGCTACATTCATTTATTTTATCAGTTTTACACATCATTTATTTCTTATTATTTTAAAAGATAGTAATATTTTTCTCTCTCTTATGGATTATTGTATTATGCCAGTGAGTTTTATTATATTTTGTGATACTAATCACAGAGTACTACATATAGGAAAACCCCTCTTTTTTTCATGGCTCATTCACATATTTCATGACTATATACAATGTCCTAGCTCATTATTGACATCCTGTATAGATGCTCATTCAAGTTCATACCATCATCCTATTTTACCTTTGCTTTTTCAATCTTTTAATGTGGATTTTAGTGATATATTTATTTAAAGTCATGTGTAATGTGCATGCATATCTTTATCCTGGCATTTGATATGTTTGAAGGTAATGCATGATATCAACCATATCTAGAGTTGCACTCTTCATAAGCCAGAGTGGTTTTTGATATGTAGATTTTATTGGTGTGCCTATCTAACATATCCAGATGTTTTAAAACTCAGTAAAATGTGTTCTTAAATTTATAATTGTACATGTGGCTGTATAAGAATTTATACATCTTCTTCAGTATTCATCACTACCAAAAGATGGTAACATTTTATCTTATTTAGTGTTATTGAATACATTTCACATAGGGACTGTATAATAATAAGTGAAATTATTGAATGTGAGAACTTGATTAAATCTATAGGAAGTCATATCAAAATTTCTAATTTACTGGTGATTTTTGCTATATTTTAAATTGCAACTCATAAATTTTCTTTTATATTTATTTTTCTTTTGGGGAATTTTTGTAATTTATAAAACTTTACTTAATAGCTTGATGTTTACTTTTTTCAATGTTATAATTGTCAACGAATGTTATCTTAATTATTAATTTATGATTCCTCATTTTTATTATCATCATCATTTGCATTATTAGAAATCTAATACTACCCCACACCTTTATTTATTTTATGCATTAACAGTACAAGGGAATATAAAAGTCACTTTATTAAAATTATATTACTGATGTTAAGATAACAGCAAAGAAGATTATTTTATTTATCTTAATTTAAAATAAGATCATTTTATACACTTATTATAAGACCACTTTATTTTGTTTTATTTATTTTGGTAAAACTATAAGATCACTTTACTTTATTCATCTTGGGTTAAGATCATAAGATTGCTTTATTTTTATTTTATTATAAGATTAGAAGAAGAAACGTATTGGTGTGATATTTGTGTAGCAACAAAACCCATTCCTACGTATAATATTATAAATGTTATCCTAGTGTGTTATAATTATTTTTAATATAAATTTTTAATATTTAATTTTAATTCTAAATGTAATAATTATTTGATTCAACAAGATATCCTAAAGATAAGATCATATCTTATTGCTACTATTATTTGTCAGTAGGATCACATTCTTGGTTGGTTTTAAAAAATAAAAAAAAGACTAAGATTATTGAGGAAGAATTATGTGGTATAGAAGACCTGAGTTATTTCTATATCTTAGATCTAATTATTTAGAAGAAGAATTGTGATTATAAGATGTGTTAAACATAGAGTATTGAAAGTAATTTAATCCCTTTTGTACAACATGTTGCAAAAGATATTAAGAGTTATATTTTAAAGAGAGTATGAGATCTCTCCTCCTAATTTGAAGTTTGCACTTGCCATGATATACATCTTTCTCTTATAGCAGTGTATATACATTAACATGTAGCCTATGTAGCTTTTTTTATTATCAAAAACAGGTTTATTCAACTATGTTTACAATAAAAGAAAAAAATTATAAAATAACATTAAATTTGGCAATACATTTATAAACCATTAAATTACTTAATATCCAATATTAATAAGATTCCATGTGGAATTTACTATAAAGTGAGGAGCTAACTTCAAATCTCTTTCTTTGATATCTTTTAATTTTTGTAAAAAAATTAATGTTGGATCAGGTATAACTGACTTGAAGATTAGGAAGCATCTGACAAACCATAGACAGAAAGTGATGAAAGTTGCACTTCTTATAATTGCAAAATCCCCATTAGCAAAACCTTCTATGAGTGTGTTGATAATTGGATGTTTTGGTGTATAAATTTGATTAATCAATATTCTACAGCCCTGAAGAGAGGAACAATCATTGAAAATGTAAAATATGGTATCATCCTCCCTATGGCAGAATGAGCAAACAGGGTTCAAAGATGAAAAACCTCTATACATCACAAGAAAGTGGCTTGTTGGAAGGGCATTGAGATTTAGCTTTAGAAGAAAGTCCAAATATTTTGGCTCTAGATTACATCTTTTATATTTCTTTATAATGGCAAAGTTTGTACAGGTGAGAATGTTATGATCTGGGATAATTGTTGAAAAAAACAAAAGAAGATAGGCATCCCGATAACGAAGTTTCATTGGTTTTATTTGAGTTAAAGGTGTGAGAATTTTTGCAATGTCAATTAAGACTTGTGTCAGCCAACCATCATTAATTGGAGATGGAGTATTTGTAGGATGAATAGATAAAAAAGGTGAATCATCAGGAAAAATCCCATTAAGTCTTGTAACGAGGTTATTTGATTTCTTTAGACAAAGAACCTGAAGTGAATGCAGTGACAAACCATTAAGTCTTGTTGGTCTCTGCACTCTTCTTAAGCTAATAGCAACAGTTTTACCCTTCCACATTAATCTAGAGCAAAGAGAGTTTATATTCTGGATAAATTTTGATGAGAATTTAATGAACGGCATGTAGTAAGCAATTCTGGGGAACAGTAATATGTTGATAAGGACTGCTTTTGCAAATAATGATGTATAAACTTTTGAAAGTGAATCAATTATTTTTCTTGTAGAATTCATGATAGTGTCTTGTATTAATTTCCTCATTGCTGCATGAGAGAGACTTATTGGTAAGCCCAAAAATTTTTGTGGCATAGTTGTGAAAAGGGATGGAATTGATTTTCCAGATGAAAGTCTCCATACAGCAAATATTCTAAGGTTAAATGCAAGACCTGACTCTATGGTGAAATTGTCCATAATTTGAATTAGTTTTATATGAACTTTCTAGATGGTAAGAACACTGCCACATCATCCATGTAGGATATGTGCTGAATGGATTTATTGATAACAGAAATGTACAATCCAGGAGGATTCATCTCTAAAGACTTAAGGAATGGATTTATATATAGAATGAAAAGTAGGGGACTAAGAGGAGAGCCCTGTGGAATCAACTTGGTAAGTGTGAATGAGTTTGAAATTTTTCCATTTAATGAAATTGCAATATGTCTGTTTAATAGAAGGTTAGTAATGATGTTCATTATACCTGTGGGAATGTTCAGACCACTTAGAAAATGTATTAGTTGAGGAATTCTGACTGAGTCAAAAGCAGCTGCAATATCAAGTTGGACAACTATTGGCTTTGACTTTTTATTTTTTCTTGTATAATCTGTAATTAACCTGAATAAGCAGAGAGCCTCAGCTGTGGAACTACCTTTCTTTGCAAATTGAAAACTAGAGATAAATGGCAGAATGAGATTTTGAATTTTATCTTTGATAATTGCTTCAATCACTTTAATAATCAATGGAGCCATCGAGATTGGTCTAAGGTTCTCCAGAGGCAATGGGATAATAGAACTCTTAAGAAATGGGACCATCACAATGGGATAGAGTTGATCAGTTGTAAGGGGACCTTAGGCAAGTAGATCAATCATCCTACTCACTATTGGTACTGTGAAGGCTTCAAGATGTTTGAACATAAATTTTTGTATTCCATGGATTCTAGGGTGTATTCTATCAGGCATGGATGAGAGTTTAGCTCTAATATCATCATTACATATACCATGAATTGTCTCACAAGAATATATAGATGTATCAAGCACCAAATTCTGTGAAACATCTACTAGCTTGCATTTATAATGATTAAAATTTGTAAAATCATGCCATTACCCATGAAAATTATATTATTCCCTGTGATTGCTGATGGAATTTTAGACTTACTTTGAAAACCCATAACCCACCTTATATATCCTCTCAAACCCACCTTAGATATCCTCTTGAGAAGTTATGAGGTTTAGAGAGGTAAAGCCTAGCCTTTTAAGTAGCCAGATAGTCTATTAGGTTTGGTGTATCTCTACATATTGTTGCTTCAGGTCAATAATAACCTGTACAGATGCTGGTGTTAGGGGTATATCTTTCAATGTTGTAATTAAGCTATCTGCTTTCACAAGTAACCCATTCGACCCTTTATTCTTTTTGGTGTAATAAGAAATCAAAGAACTAAGAATATTTATAAAAGCAAACCAAGGTTCAGCTGGTGGAAGAGCTAGGATGTCTATTTTCTTGAAAAAAATATAAGCTTCAGAGATAATTGCCTCTGGTGTAGCAGATTTTAGCAAAATTCTTATTGTAGATTTAAGGTGTACATAGGTTTGATGGGGTAAGCCTAATGTAAAATCAAGCATAATAGCACAATGATCAGAGAACAGTAATGGTTGTAAAGATGGATTGATGAAGAAGTGCAGTTCTGGAGAGTAATGTAATAGGTCTATAAGAGAAGAAAATTTCTTTGTATAAAATGAACATGCAACATGTGGGAAAAAACCCTGTGCACACATGAAATGAGCTTTTAGTACTGATTACTCATTTTATTCTATTCTAAATTTACAATTTTGGCTTGCCTAACATGTTTCATCTTCTCTGCATGTTACAAGACAGACAGACAGATATTGGTTATTATGAACAATATCAATCAATAGTAGTCTGTCCAATAGACAGGTCAGAGAGTAGTCACTACATCAGTTCATCCATTCTTCCATTCCATTCTCTTCCTTGCCCACTTCCTCAATTCCACATAACCTTCCATCTCGTATGTCATCCAATAATGTCAATCTCTTCCGTCCTTTCTTTTTATTTCCACTCACCATTCCTTCCCAAACATCTTTCATTAAACTATAATCTTTTCTTAGTATATGTCCAATCCAGTTTCTCTTTCTCTCTTTGATACTTTCAATCAATCTTCTTTCCTCATTAACCCTTTTCAAAACTTCTTCATTTGTTATTTTATTCACCCAACTGATTTTTTCCATTTTTCTTCATGTCCACATCTCAAAAGCTCCCAGTCGTTTCTTAATTCTATTACTCAATGTCCATGTCTCACAACCATACATTAATACACTCCACACATAACATTTAATTAATGTTTTCCTTAATTCTTTTTCCATAGGTCCACAAAATATATTCTTTCTTTTACAAATGTCACCTTTGCCAATGCTATTCTTCTTTTAACTTCATCTTCACTTCTTCCATCCTCACTCAACCAACAACCCAAATATCTAAATCCCTTCACCTGCTGCACCATGTCATCATGGATTCCAATTTGCAGTCTTTTTGCATCTCTCCCTATCCATAAACACTTAGTCTTTTCAATATTAATCTTCATTCCATATGCCATACATCCTTCTTCCAATTTATTCAACATATTCTGAAGATCCTTTTCTTCCTCAGCAATAAGAGCCATATCATCTGCAAATCTTATACACTTTATTACTCTCCCTCCAACATTTGCTCCTCCACAGTCCAAATAATTATTTAGCATATGTTCTAAATAAATATTAAACAAAACAGGTGACATACTACATCAGTGCCTAACTCCACTTTCTATATTCACTTCATCAGTCTCATTACATCCAAATCTAACTCTTATTCTTTGACCATTATACATATTCCATATCAATCGTCTTTCTTTCCAGAATACTCCTTTATCTCTTAAGATAGACATCAGTTTATTCCAGATTACTCTATCAAATGCCTTTTCTAAATCTACAAAACATATACCAATTCCTTTATCTATTTCAATATATCTTTCTGCAATTGTCCTAACAATACCAATAGCATCTCTTGTGCTTTTCCCTTTCCGAAAACCAAACTGTTCTTCAGCAATATAATAGTCAACCTTCCCATAAATCCTTTGAGTTAAAATCCTCAATAAGACCTTAGAAACATGAGACAATACACTTATTGTCCTATACTCTTCACATTTAACAGCTTTCTTCTTTTTAGCAATTGGAATCACTATAGTTCTTAAAAAATCTTCAGGCCAAACTCCACTATTATATATCAAATTGCAAAGTCCAACTATTTCCTTCATAGTAAATTCTTCCATTTCTCTCAAAAATTCTATAGGTACTGCATCAAATCCAATAGTCTTACCATTCTTCATTTGTGTGATTGCCTTTCTTACTTCATCTGGCAGTATGTCCATACCTCTATCATCCATTGCAACATCTTCTTCATTTTCAAGTTCATAACTAATTAAATTATTTCCTCTACTAAACAGATACCGAATATATTCTTCCCATCTTTTTAATATATCATTACTATCGGTTAACCTTCTTCCATTCTTATCTGCAATCTCACTTGCTACCCATGTCTTTTTCTCCCAAGAAATACTTTGTATTCTATCAAATGCCAGATCATATCTTTTCATCTGTTGAAATGTTTCTATCTCTTTACATTCTTGCTTCAAACACTTTTCTTTTGCTAAATCTGTTTCTCTTCTTAATTCATTATTAAATTTCCTATATTCCTTTTGCCCTTCCTCAGTATTTACATTCTTCCACCATCTCCGCACTTCCATCTTTTCCAACATACCTTCAGTTATCCAAGGTCTTTTAGCTTTTCTCGCATGAATAATACCTATTTCATTTTTTGCTATTTTCAAGAATCCCTCTTTAATTCTATTCCAACACTCATCAGAGCTATTAATATAGTTCCCATCCTGAACAATTCTTTTAAATTCATTTTCACATATCAAACCAAATTTTCCTTTTTCCATTTGTCTCCAAGTCCCATCTTGTGTATCGTTTCCCTCTTTTAATTCTTTTTAAACTTAACTTTAATTTAGCCATCACCAAATTATGATCCAAATCTATATCAGCACCTGGAAAAGCATGTGAACCCTTAACAGCATTCTTATATCTATTCTGAATCAATATATAATCAATTTGATAACGTTCTTTGTTACCTGGAGCTTTCCATGTATACAATCTTCTAATATGATTTTTAAAACAAGTGTTTGCAATGATAAAACCCATTCTCTTTACAAAATTGTACAAGTCGACTACCCCTTTCATTTCTTTTTCCAATACCATAATTTCCAACAATTTTCTCTTCCCTACCTTTCCCCACAACAGCATTCCAATCTCCCAATAGCAATATACATACGTTTTTTCCTTCACATTGAATACTTTCTTCTATCTTCTCATACATTTCATCAATTTCACTATCATCATGAGTACTAGTTGGCATATAAACTTGTATAATTACCAAATCCCTAGGACTTGCATTTATTCTCATCACCATCATTCTAACATTAATACCATCAACCTTTGCCACACTATTCCATATTTTCTTCCTCACAGCAATGCCAACTCCATTAATTGACCTATCACCACCTGAATAAAACAACTTTACATCTCCACTACTTACTTCTTCACATCCCTCCCACCTCACTTCACTTAATCCCATTACATCAATATTATTCAAATGCAACTCTCTTTTCAAATTCTCCAATTTCCCACCTTTCCTCAAAGATCTAACATTCCACGTTCCAATTCTCAGTGCATCCCCTCTCAATGAATTATATTTATGAGGATTTCACAGGTTGACGACCTTAGTAGCCTCATGTCCACTCCTGCCAGGCAAGACACCAAAGTTATTTTTAACTAAGGTCTCAACACCAAACGTAATGATTCCTGTAGACATACTCATAATAAAACAAGGGAATTATAAGACAAAGTGGTTTCCTGTTGCCTTCTTTGCCCAGCAATAACCTCCATAATAGGCTTAGTGCACTAGCCAAATCCCATAAAATGAAAATCCAACTACCGCTTCCTCCTCATCGTTGTCACCTCTAGTGATCTTCCGCTGACTTGGAAGAAATGCCGTTGCTGACCCAGCACCCAGCGGGGTGTTGACTTATTTAATGGTGGTCAACACTCACCATTATACATCCACCATCATAGGAATTGTGGCACTTTATAGAAGTAAACATGCCACTGTCTCCTTCACCACTTCCTGATAGTGAATGTTGTCCCATTGTCAGTGACTGCTTATTTACAGTACTCTGCTTATTCGCAGCTAACCTTTATATCTGAAGGCCATACCCCTATCCGCAACCTGGGGATGCTCTGGGTGGCATGGGACCCATGCCTTATTCCCAGTGAACAATATATATATATATATATATATATATATATATATATATATATATATATATATATACATACAGAGGACTTTGGATTTTGACCAACCAAAAGAACAACTTGGATTTAAAAGTAGTTTTAGTACATTGGATAATATTCAAATATTGAAAAAAGTTATAGAAAGAACCAATAAATATGTGTTGCCATTATGCTTTGGATTTGTAGATTATGAAAAGGCATTTAATTCTGGTGATTAAAGCATTGGATCATCAACATATAGACCAAAGATATTTTTATATTTTAAAGAATATTTATAAAAAGGCAACAGCAACATTTAGATTACCTAATGATACTAGGAAGATTAATATTGAAAAAAGGTATAAGACAAGGTGACTCCATATCTCCAAAACTTTTTACAGTAGTGCTGCAAGAAGTATTTTGTAGATTAAAGTGGGAAGCTAAAGGAGTAAAAGTAAATGGAGATTATTTAAGTCATTTAGATTTTGCAGATGATATGGTTGGTTTTTTTTTTTTCAAATAATACTTTAGAGCTTCATGAAATGTTGCAACACTTATCATATGAAAATGAGAAAATTGGAATGAAAGTAAACATTAAAAAGACTGAAGTAATGTTCAATGGATTTTCTCAAAAGATGAAAATAAAGATTGATAATGATAAGTTAGAAGAAGTTAACAAAAACAGGCAAAACTCTCTATAGGTATTTTTTTCTACAAATATCTTGGTCAGATTATTACTACAGATGTGGAAACATAATGCATAAAATTAATCACATAATTAAACTTGATTGGAGTGCTTTTGGTAGAAATAAGTTAATATTAAAAGAAAATGTGTCTATGTGTTTGCAAGTATATCTTTCAAATCTTATAAACACTTGAAAATTTAATTAATATTTCCAGTGTCAGATTAAATTTAGAGCAAATTATCCAAAAAAATATGATCAATTGATTAAAATACTTTGACTAATTATGAATAATTATTTATGAGTGCTGAAAATAATAATAATAACTTATTATTATTATTATCATCATCATCAACAGCTGTTGTAAACAAGTATGACCATTCTAATTTTTAAAAAAAGAAAAGAAGAGAAAGGGAGAAAAAACTATTCAAAATGAGTTTCGTGGTGGCTATACAAACCAATTTCCCAAAACAACTAATACATCCACATATAGAACATGCTGGTCCATTTTTATGTTTATTTGATATTTTAAACTTTTGTTTTTAAATTTCTTCAGCAAAAAACTTTTCTTGGGTGAAATACTTTAATATTATGTCTAAATGCAGTTCTTCAATGTATTCTATTTTTGTGATATATTTTCCAATGAAAGCAATTGGCATTTCACTTCTTTAGAATGGCTTCAGGATAATCTTTATAATGTAGATGGGGTCTATATCTTCCACAAAACCATGCTCAAATTTTTTATAAAACACCCTTTTAGGTGTTGCTCATTAATTTTGCATCCCAAATTCAATGAAGATGTGGTTTTAAAATAGTATGCTCTATAATATATTCAGTAAGTTGAAAAACATTTTGTTTGCTGTCATTGTGTTTTTAAAGTTTTATGGAGCAGCCATAAATGAATGCTTTTATATTGCAATGATAGGATGTCCAGGTTTCACTTCCATATGAAATATCAGATGAAAGTAACAGCTATTTATATAGCCAATTTATAAAGTTGCATTACTTATTTTATTATGATGGAATATTCTATTTTTAATTTCATCATCTAAATCTACCATTCTTCTAATAAAACTTTCAATGTATTTAAACTGGTTTACATTCTCAAGTAAACTAAAATTTTCTGAGAATTTTTTTTTCATCACTGGCTAATTAATAACTTGAGTTTTTTGTCATTAATTAATAAACCAAATTGTTTATATGTTACATTCAAAACATAAAAACATATTGTAAAACATCTTTTGAATTGGAAAACATATCACAATCATGTAAATCCAGAATTCAAGGATAAATTCTTATTTTCATTTTTAATTAATTTAAATTAAAAATTTTGTTATCAAAACTGTACATATCTTGATCTATGTTTGGTTAAATTTCTAGAGACAATTCTCTGTCACTGTTATAAAAATTGAAAATAATATTGGAGCAAGCAACCCATCCTTGTTTAACATCAGTTTTTATTTCAATGGTATCAGATTTTAATACAAATCAATTTTGGTGGACAGCCAACTAATTTCAAACAATAACATAAACTTACCTTATTAACGGAATCAAATGCTTTGATGAAATCAATAAAAACTAATGTATAAATCACTCCAATGTTTCTGACACTCATCCTGCATTTTTGCTTTTTAATCCTCTAAAATGGCATTGTATCTCTGGTAACCATTCATGTATGACTAGAAACAACCTAATTAATAAAAATCTTGGAAATATATTTTCTGTAATAAATAATAATGATATTACATAATAATTACTGCAGTCTTATTTTTTTTTATTTCTAAAAATTGGAACAATAAAATCATACTTGTGATCTGGTGGCACAACTTCATGGGTCTGTATAATTTTTTAAAAATCCAAGACTTTTGAAGTACAATATTACTACTATATTTTAAAACTTCATATATATTCATGTAGTACAGTCTTACCATTTTTAAGATTCCAAGAGCTGTTTTGATTTCACTAAGTTAAATATTGTTGTCCAAAGTTAAATGAATAGATAAAATAAATATATTATTGAAAGTTATCAACTCAATTTTTGTATCATTATTCAAAAGATGATCACACTACTTTTTCCATCTATTCAAAATATCATTGTCATCACATAAGAAAGTGTCATTACTGGATTTAATAGGATAATGATACCATTTCTCATGTCCATATGCCATTTTCAATGCATAAAAAAGATCTAGAATGACCACAGTCAGCAAATGTTGATATCTTCTTTGAAGTTTTAATCCATCGATCATTTTTAAGTCTACTTGTCTATTGTTGAATTTCTGCTTAAAACATTAATATGATCTGTAATTATTAAGTATATAAAAGACGAAAATTAAAAAAATTAAAATACCAATTAAAATTTTAATTGAATTAATCAAAAGCAATAGCATTTGAATTTAATAATAAGTATTACCAAATATAAAAAAGAATTATTGATGGGAGTGATTCTGAGTACAATTTTAAGTAGTATACATATTTACCTCAATAAGCAATGGATCTTTATATGAGGATTCACCATAGGATTTTATCATCAATCTGTACCAATTGTTTTGATTTGCAATTAATTATTGCTATAAAATTCAAAACGTTTTTTTTTTAAATATTCACTATTTTTTCAAGATGACAGTCAAAACAGGGTGGTCATTTTGTAAGTGATGATATTATAGGATAGTGACTTCATTAAAACTATATCTTCCAAATATAAAACAGTATTAGTCTTGCTAAATATATAAAATAGAGTTTATTCACTATATAGTATACAATATTGTTTTGATTATAGAATTAAAATAATATTAATGCACTTTACTTAATTTTCATCTAATTATTTTACAGAACCTTCAGTGCTATCATTTATGATATATTCAAAATAAAGAATATTTTTTTTATTTTTAACATCTACAAAATAAAAATAACATTTTAACTTTTATTCAGCACAGTAAATAATATACCTTAATCGAATACACTTACAAAGTATATTAATATTTAGTTATAAAATGAATATATTAGCTAATCTATGTTTATTCATTTAATTTTATAGATTACAACTCATATAAATGTTATTTTATCTGTGGTAAAAATAGACAACCATAAGTCATCTTAATTGTAAATTATTTTTGAGAAGAAAAATAATTTCATATTCTGTGCAGCTAACAGTCAATTTTATATGATCAAAGGGTCTAAATGTAAGTTTAAAACACCATTTAGTTTTTCAGTTTTAAATCAATAATTTTGTAATTTATATATTATTTATTCAATACAATATCTGTTTTTATCTTAAATGTATATCAGCAAAAAAAGGGATTTAATTATTTACATGCATTATTAAAATTATGGCAGTTTTGGCAGTTTACTGTACAAATCATTTTTTCACCTATATTTTTATTTAATTTCACTTCATTTATGTAAAATAAAAAAAATATGTGATTAAAAAAAATAATAGTGCTACAAAAAAAAAATCAAAATCTTATTGGTTAAAAATTACAAAAATAAAACAATTTAATAATTGAATATAAAATGCATGAAAAATACATTTTAAAGTGTATATTGTCTCAAGTTAATTTTTTTATTTAATTTTAAAATGTGCATTATGGTTAGTTGCTATTTATTCATGCTTCACTTTAATTCAGTGAATCATGATTCATAAAATATTATTCTACATCTATGTAAAAAGCAAAACAGCAATCAGCAATGGAAAAATTATATGTTTTTTACTTTTAAAATTACAGCTGCTATAAAGGTTTTTAAATAGTATATTTACTCAAATGTTACTTTTTTTTTTTTCGATTTAAACTTTATTTTTTTTATTTAGCAATTTTTTTTTTATATTTTGAATTTAAAAAAAGGAATTATTTTTTTCCATAGGCACTCATTATAATCATTAATATTCTATGAGAGATTTTACTTTGTGAGAAATTTTAGAGACCAATTATTAGTGCTGGGATAAAAGTATATATATTTATATGGAAAATGTTCAAATAAATAATGTAAATAACAAAAGTGCACTGATATTTATAAAAAAAGATATATAGATGACTATTTACTAGTTTTTACTAAAAATTCAAAGGTTGATAATCAATTTGTTGAAGATATTAATAAAAATCAATAAAATACAATAGTTAAGCTAAGATATATTACTTAATAAAAATGTAGGAATGGAAAAAGGGATATAAAAATAATTATACCATATAGTAACATATATACCTCTATTTAGTTCTAAATATCTTTCATGTACCTCATACATCACATATAATAACTCATGTTTTGTTTTTATATGCTTTGATTACACTAGAATATATATTGTTTATTTATATTGCAAATATACAGTAATGCATATGGTTTGTAGTATGCATATATAAATTATGATTATAATATAAACAAAATTAAAAATAATAATATAATTATTAACAATAAATTGAGGGAGCACATTTACATATATATTTACTGTGGGTGTTTATTTATTCTTCATTCACATAAAAAATAATAATTTACTGATAGTGAAGAGCTAGATTTTCATCACAATTATACACACTCTGAATGATATCTTTTTTTTCAATAACTTTTTTTTTGTGTAACATACTATGGTTTTTCCAGTTGTTTTGATGTTTTTAAGTCTGTATCAAGATTAGAAGCTATACAGTCATCTTAATTGTCATTATCCATTTCAGATTCTCAGTTTAAATCTAAAGTTTTATGATGCAATACAAGAACATTTTATAGCTTTTTTTCTGCTACTATTGAATTTAATATTCATTTATCTCTTAAAATAATACTTTATGAATTTTATTAAATTTTATAAGTTTAGCTTTACTCCTTAAACACATTTTATTACATAAAATATTGTACCAAATCTAAAATTTAAAAAAAAAAATAAAAAAATAAATGAAGAATAAAATCAAGTTGGGTTCACTGTAATCCAATGTTAATAAATATGATTGTTTACGACACTCTAAAACAAACAAACAAAAAGCCCAAATTTTAATGTTGTTTTTTTGTTTGTTATTTACATTTTTAAAGCTATTATATAAATGAATTAGTATATATTATTACAGTACATATCCTGGCTATGTAAAACCAAATAATAAAAATATTATGAACTAGTTTTTAAGCATAGATGTAAAACATAAAATTATTATTTTTTAATTAAGAAGAATATGTAAGAGTTTATATGTTTGACACACATAGTGAAATTAAAAGTCTTTATTTGAAATAATTATTTCTCATGGCTAAGTGCTTTCAGAGATTCCTTCTTCATATTCATAGCCTTCAACTATAATAATTTATGCAAATCTATGCAAATTCATTCATACAGTCCATCTTTTTGAAATAGAAAAGCATGCATCTTTTCTGCTTATTGCATTTATATATCTTGCTATAAACTATGCCTCCTTAATTTTCCTCTTGATATCATTTCTTTTGGTAGAAATTATTGTAAAATTTGCAGGTTCAAATTCATGATTAGCCACCATCTGGTGGTCCATGAACACTGAGCTACCTTCATTCCTGCTCAACACCTTTTTGTACAAATATTTGTGTTGAGCTTTTCTGCACATTATAGTGGCCCGAGTTTCACCATAGTATACAGCTCCACATTTTGCCTGAGGGCATGTCATCCTATATATTACATGTGGTGTTGTTTGTAGGTCTATTTCAACTAAAGACTTTTAATTTCACTATATGCATCAAGCATATTAACTCTTACATATTTATTAATGATAAAAGAAATTTGAAATTAAGAAGCATAAGAAAAACCAATAAAATTAATAATAAAAGAATTTAAGAATGATAATTTTCTCATGAAAGTTTTTTTAAAAACGAAAATAAAATAGAAAATAATGTCAATAAAAAAACTAATATGAAATTTAATAAAAACAATAAACATGTAAGTATAAAGACCGACAACAATAAAATTATAAACAAATTAACTAGAAATTATAGTAATTTAATAGAAACTAAAATAAATAAAAAATTCATTGAGTTTTTTAAAAATAAATGTATAAACTATAATAAAGACATTAATGAAATTTATTAAATAAATTTCAAATAAACATACTGAAAAAACCAATAATTCAATTAAAACAAGTGTAAAACAATATAAATTACATAAAAAATCTATTTTTATAAACATTAAAGAAATATTTATAAATTTGAAGATAAAATTTAAAAATATATATATTATACTAATAATAAGAGAACAAAAAAGATTAAAAAGTTACTAATAATTAGAAAATTTATTTTAATATGAATATGGATTTAGATATAATTTTTTTTTATTGATTTAATAATTAAGTTATTACATTATATGTGTGTGTGCATATATTGTTATTAATTAGAAAAAACAATACATTAATAAAATATAAGTTAAGAAACTAAGATATTAAATATATACTAAAAGTCAAATGAAAATAATTAGAAATTTTTTTTTTTTCAATAATAATTGATTTCTAAAATTAGTCATTTTTTCTTATTTTTCTAAAAAAAAAAAAGATTATACATTTGTTTATATAAAGTAAATATAAAGGGAATAATAAATAAAAAAAATTTAATATTTTTTCTTTTAATAGTTTAAATGGTTTTTTAGTAGTGCTGGTTGCTACTTGGCATAATGTTCCTGTGTGTACTCATGGTGAACAGCGCCATCTAGCGGCTGGAACTTTGCGTTGTCTGCTTTTGGCCACATGGCATACTGTTGCTGTGCATACGCATGGTGAACAGCGCCATCTAGTGGCCAGAAGTTGCATCATCTGCTTTTGGCCCCCTACTCTGAATATTTCTGCAATTTTTGCGGAAATGACATCTCTAGCAGTGGCAGGACAGAAAATAAGACAGTACCAAATAGAAAAATGGGTTAAAAAAAAAAACATTTTAAAATAGTTTAAATGTTACATTATTGGTATGTAATTTGTTAAGATTTTTTAAAAAAATCTGTAAATATAAAAACTATAATGATACATGTTACATAGAAAGCATTTAAATTGCATAATTTAAAAATTAAATTCAGTTAAAATTGATCTCTAGATGCATATAATATAATATAAATAAAAAATTAATTTTTAAAAATCTGATTTATATTAAATTATTTAATTTTTTTTAAATTTTTAATATGTATAATCAATTTGTGTTTTATGTTTTAGTTTGTTATGATAATGGTACTTCAATGAATTGTATTTACTTTAGCTGCTATTTGTAGAAGTTTGGATGTAATAAAATATTGTATTTACTTTGTTTCAAGTGCATAAAAATATATTGTTTAAGAAAAATTATAATAAAGAAAAAATAAAAAGGCAATTTTTTATAAATAGAAATAAAACATCTTTTATTAATAAGCAAAGTGGAAATAATAAATTCATAAATTTGGGGATTTCACACAATGATGTTTACTTCCAATAAAATTACAATTTACCAGAATAATTGTTGTGGAAGTTACTAAAAGCATTTATAAAAAATTTTATAATTAGTATTTAGTATTATGTTTTGTTAATTATTTTTTGCAGATAATAATAATTTCAGATTGTTTATATAGGAGCAGCTTTTGGTAGAAATAACTTGATACTAAAAGGAAATATGCCTATGTGTTTGAAAAGGATGGTTTTTAACAAATGTGTTTTACCAGTTCTTACTTATGGATCTGAGACTCGGACACTTAATAGAAGAGCAATACAGAGACTTCAGACCACTCAAAGGAGTATGGAGAGATGTATGTTGGGAGTAACAAGAAGAGATCAAAAACACAATGTATGAGTAAGACAACAAACAGGTGTTACTGACCTTATTGAAAAATTAAAAGATTGAAATAGAGTTGGGCTGGACATATTCCTAGAAGAGATGATAATAGATGGACAATTAAAATTTTAAACTGGATTCCAAGAGATTGTAAAAGACCCAGAAAGAGACCACATGTGAGATGGATGGATGAAATAAGAAAATGTGCAGGGGTGTTGTGGAGAAGAGAAGCTAAAGATTGGAGAAGATGGATTAAACTTGGAGAGACCTTCATCCTGCAATGGATTGATAATGTTTGATGATGATGATGAAAGATAAATAAAACAACCTTTAAATAGTAATTGCAAACAAGGTACTTTTCAATTGCCTTTATTCAGCAATTGACAGATAAGAAAATTTATGTGAATTTTTTGTTTCTTTTATTTTCTAACTATATATTCATTTACTGAACATTATTTGATTATCTGGATTAGTATTAGGCTGGCTATCTAAAAACATTTAAAACATATGTGATATTTTAAACATATCTGAAAGCATAAACTTGAATGATCTCTGCTACTTTGATGATAATAGAAGTGATTCTGTCAAAATATTGATATAATGTAGATATTAGTAACAAGAAACTATACATAGGAATGTATCAGGAAAATATTTATATCTTTTACTCCTAAAAACTTTTGCTTTAAAATATATATGGAAAAATATTTTATAAATGACTTCATTTTTGAATAAAAGTAAAATTTACTGTCATGGTGTTTCAAAGCACAACAAGCTAATGAAAAGATTGCTCCTTTTGATTAATATTTAAAATGTTATATATGAATATGTAGCTAGACAATGTAGCTAGAAATGTTAAGAAATAAAGTGTAACAACTTTTTATTCAATTGAAACAAAGACCCCTCCAGCAGCAGATCATGTATTATAAGTTCATACTTTTAAAAAGTTATATAGGTAATGAATTATCTTTTTAAATAGGAAATCTGTTTCTAAATGAAAATAAAATTTACATTCACAGTATATATTTTATTACACAAATTGAATAGATAGATAGATAGATAGATAGATAGATAGATAGATAGATAGATAGATAGATAGATAGATAGATAGATAGATAGATAGATAGATAGATAGATAGATAGATAGATAGATAGATAGATAGATAGATAGATAGATAGATAGATAGATAGATAGATAGATAGATAGATAGATAGATAGATAGATAGATAGATAGATAGATAGATAGATAGATAGATAGATAGATAGATAGATAGATAGATAGATAGATAGATAGATAGATAGATAGATAGATAGATAGATAGATAGATAGATAGATAGATAGATAGATAGATAGATAGATAGATAGATAGATAGATAGATAGATAGATAGATAGATAGATAGATAGATAGATAGATAGATAGATAGATAGATAGATAGATAGATAGATAGATAGATAGATAGATAGATAGATAGATAGATAGATAGATAGATAGATAGATAGATAGATAGATAGATAGATAGATAGTAATCAATATCTCACTGTTGTCAAGGCAACTTGGTTACTGGTTTCTAATGATTACATATTATTCCATTTAGCTTTAAGCATTATTTTACTTATATATATATATATATATATATATAAAAATATTTAACTCAATATATATATATATATATATATATATATATATTGAGTTAAATATTTTTGTGGATTGTTATTATACATGCATATATAACACCCAGTTTTAAACCAAACTGATCAATAATCATAGTAATACAATTATTATCACTGTAGCCATCATGTGATTACTATTTTGCCCAGTTGAGAACAAGTGTTTTATTTTATTTAAAACATGGTTGCTTTCAAAAATATGATTTATAAAACATCTTTTGCTCATGAAATCATTCACTTCAACAAATATATTTTATCTGTATAAATGAGGTGAATGTTGTGGGATGTCTGAGAGATGGATACTCTGATAGTCTTAAATTTAATTTTATAATAAATTTGGCTAACTTATTTAATAATAAAGATATCTCATATATTTGGTTGGTCTTCTTATAGTAACTTGATTAATAAGAACTACTAGCTCCTAAAAGGTAATATAAATGTGAGATAATGATTTGAACACTAATCAACTTATTACCTAGATGTTATTTTTAATGATTATATTGATAAATTGAACATGTAATATCTCAATCCAATAGCTTAATAAATAACAACAATCATTTATTTATTATTAATAAATAGTCTATAAACATAATGTTTTAAAATAGGGTAAAATAAAGTTTCATATGAATATTTATATAAGATGTTTAAACTTGTAGTGATGTGAGACAAGAGCTTTATATGATAACTAGGAAAAACCGTGTACATATATTGTATCAACATTGTGTTGGCACATAATAATTTTGTTAAAAAAAAAATTAAAATAAAAAAATCTTCCATCAAAGAAAACATAAGATTAAAAGTCTAAAGGTTTTATAAAAGAAGTAACAAGTTTTTTCTTATTATTATTCGTTAAAATAAATAGTTAAAAGTTTAAGAGTTCTTGAAATAAAAGTTACAATTAATTAATTAAAAGGGGGGAGGGGGGTTTGCTGTAGAAACAAACTAAAAGTTTCATAAAAGAAGTTAAAGAGTTTTTTTTATTACTATTAGTTAAAATGTAACTAAAGTTTAAAAACATAAATCTCTTTTATTTAAGTTGCTCAGTGATTTGAAGTGACTCTTTTCAAATGAATCGTATGTGTGATTAAAGTCACCCAACATCAACATGGGGAAAAGGTCATCTTAAAACTAATTAGTGAATGGATCTTAAATTATATATGTGTGTGTGACTGTAAATATAATGTATACATATTAAATATTAAAAATAAATGAAAGTTAAAAAATTAAAAAACACACAGTGATGGCTACTAATTAAAAATATAAAAACAACTGCATGGCTACTGATTAAACAATCTTCAAAAACACATAATTAAAAGATTATCAAAGGAATTTCCACAACAGATATTGCTGGAGGATATCAAAATGACAACACATCATATGTATAAATAGTAAATTTTTTATCGGACAGTTAGTCGAGTTTGAGTTGAGTTTTAGTTGAGTTCAGTTGCATTTGAGATAACAGTTCAGTACAATCTATCAGTGAATTATATCAGTCAGCTTATTATATATCCAGAATCAAGAATGCAGTGTTAAAACCTCAGAAAACATATGACTTTCTCCAGCCTGAAGTCCGATGAAAAGAGCCAACCTACCCAATAAAAGTGATGCCTGTGTAACAACCTGAAGCCACTCAATATCTAATTATATTAAAGAAAATGCCTCAGAATAATCAGCATCAAATCTCCACAAGAAAACTTCCAATCTAATTGGTTAGAAATATTTCATCAGAAGCAGCAAACAGCAAGAAGTATCCACGTTCAAAATCTTAGATGATAATATTTTCTTATTTCTAAAGTAGCCATCACATTCGTAAAACCTCAAGAGTCAAGTTTAAAAACTCTATTGCATACATAGACAAACTATTAATATGTGTGTTTAAAATGTTGTGTGTATTCATGTGCTAGTATATTGATCTCGTATTTTAAATTTCAAATCTTATTTAATGCTTTCCCATATTATAGTGTATGAATTATATATGTGCGTGCGTTATATTAGTAAATAAGATTTATAAAATATTTAAAAATTAGTTTAATAAATGTGAATTAAAATAAATTGTCTTTAAACTTAAAGCTTTATTTGTCAGTCAATTCTTTTCACCACTAATTGAAACTATATTTTGTTATTGAATTAGAAAATAGACTGAGCTAGTTAAGGGATTTTTCGAGCACTGGATTATGGGCCTACTGTCCAAACATGTTAGTTCTGAACTAGCTGGCTCCTGGGGTTTACTCTGAAACAAATAAAGTGTTTGGATAGTAGGGATTTGAATCTTTCAGCCATGTGGGCCACGATCTGGAAATATGATCGTGTTATGCATTGCATAGCTTGGTCTGATCGTGGGTATTATTGACAGCTCTTCTATCAATAATAATTTCCACTTTGCTCATTCACATAATATTTATAATTAAATAAGATTATAAATGTATTATAAATAAGGTTGAAACACAGTTAAACCATTTGGCAGATGAAGTGTGTGAGTGGCATTGGATTGAACCCAGTACAATATATATATATATATATATATATATTCTAACTAAATCTTAAGAAAAGGATATTAAATGAGAACTTTAACTTATTACGATTTAATAATATAATAGTTATAGGAAATCTAAACAAATTATTCATAAGTGCTTGAGATGATACTAATTTATAGTTTGGACTAATTGTAATTGTTCTCTCTTAGTTAAGCTTATATATTTTATCATCCATTTTATAAAAAAAACGAATTTGTATAATTTTAAGTAGGACTAAACAATTTATAATGTTCTGGTTTTCATATGTATAAATATCCAATATTAATAGAACACAATTATCCAGGTCTTGTTAAAGTTATCCATTAATAAGAGATGTGGTTTTATATGAAGAGCTATTGATAATAATAATCCCTTCATAAAGTTATTTTATGCATATATTTGCAGTATGTGTTTGAATGTAGTTAAATTTTAGTTTCAAAATATCTGCAGGATTTTGTTATCCTAATTGATTCTGGAAGCAACTATGCTTGATCCATGTGATATCTGATAATCTTTAAATATAACAATATGCATGCAAGCCTAAAAACTATTTACAATAAATCTGGTTGATAGGTGCAAAATAATCTGATAAGCAATAATGAGATACAGTAACCAAGGTAAATAAATAGAAAAATCTATGTTTCTTTATAAATAATCCTCTCATTTCTTTATATGTTAGCACTGATACTTAATTTAGTTATTAATATTGTGAGACAATATTCCACCATAGATATATCCATCTATTTTATTGGAGATTAAATAGATGATCATTAAACATTTTTGGTGAAATACACAATTTTTGAATGCTAGTTCTAAAAACAATTCAGTTGATATTAAATAGCCATTAATATTTCTTTGTCTAAAAATAGACATCATCTTCCTTCTAAGATTACACTCAGATATTAAGAATGAGGGCACTTTAGTAAATCTGCAATGTAGGGGAGATAGGAGGCCTTTTCATACCTACAATAAATGTGTAATGCTATGATGATGTCAAATTGAAAGAAAATAAACCCTGCAAGTATATGTGTTGTATCAATGTGATCTTTTTTTTGTAATAGTTTGACATTTTCAGTCTCATAATTAATATATATATTTTTTGTGGTTTTTGCTTCTTTTTTTTTTTTTGATTTAATTTGTTTATAACAAAAAAATATGTTTATTAGCATTTCTGTTGAAAATCCCAAGTCCATGTGGAAATGTGTTTTTCTTATCAATTAAATCTGATTTTTTTTGTAATACTTTGACATTTTCAGTCTCATAACTAATATGTACTTTTTGTGTGTGTTTTTGTTCCATTTTTTTTTTTGGTTTAATTTGCTTATAAAAAAATACATTTATTAGCATTTCTGTTGAAAATCCTAGCATACTCTTCAATCATGTGCTACATTTTTGGACATAAAATTTTTAGTACAGATCTCCATTTTCTGTGGTAATATTAAATTTTTTGTTGCAAGGTGACAATTCCTGTTATATATTACATGGTAAATATTGTATGAGTATACTTAATGTGTTTTTAAATATTATTTAAAAACCGAAATCATTTATTGTTTGTTTAGTAATAAGTTTTTTTGTGTAATGGCATCATTTCATTAAGATGACAAATCACTTTTTTTTTGATTGGGAATGTTATTCTTAAAAATTGTTAGTGTGAAAGTTGTATGTATAGTTAATGTCTTTTTATAAATATTATTTAAAAACAAAAATCATTTACTCTTTGTTTAGTGCATATTTAAACTAATATTTTTTTGTGTAATGCTGTCATTTCATTAAAATCGCAAATCACATTTTTTTAAATTTTAAATGTTCTTAAAAGTTGTTAGTGTCCAAGTCATACATATTTGAATATCTTGTTTAAAATTATACATTTCTTATTGAAAATGATAAATATATTGTTTTTACTTTTATTTATTTTTAGTCCTGCAACTCGGAGCATGTATTAGCCCTACTGCACCTGTTCATATTCATATCAACCTCCCAATAACTTTGTAAATCTTGTCAAAATACCATGATCCATGTATACATGTTTTTTGCCAAAAAAAGTTGTGTACAAGATCCATGTGCATGTTATTTTGCTAAGATCCCAAGATTTCAAAGTTGTCAGTAGATTGATACAAATATGAACAAGCACAATAGATCTAATACATTGTTGCAGCTTTATTACTAAAGTACCAGAATTAGTAAATGATTTAATAGCCATTTTAAATATCCCAGAACAAATCTACTTAAACATCTTATAAATATAAATTAGATTATTGTAAAATCAATTTTATCATAATATAACAAGATGATCTTCAAATATGAAAATTATTTTAAAATAAATATGCAAAGTGATTTGAAATAAGCAAATTGAATTAGTTAAAGTGATACAAAGTAATAAATCATATTATAAATTTTTATTAAGCAAATACACCTTTCTTGCATATTCTACTAATGCTTAAATAATTCAATAAAATGATTCTTATTATTTTCTATGTTCATGTACTTTTTTAGCAAATATACTTAAAATAATTTACAATATTTTATAAACATTTAAATTTGTATTCAACATGTGGACTGGTGTCTGGTTGATAAATGGAATGATGTGAATAAATGACTATGAGAAATTTTTTAAATAACAACAAATATTTATTCCACTATAAAAAAATACAAAATTATAAATACTTTATATTTGAGTTCACATAGCCAAAGGTTTTCATTCACAACTTTACTTCTTCAAAGTTATGACATAATGGTTTAAAAATTTATATCATGTTTTATAAAAATAAATTTAAATAGATTAAACAAAAATAATCCAATAAATAAAAAAAAATTTATATTGTTTATTTATCAAAAAATTCTCATTTATCAATACATTCATGCAATAATAATAACTTTCATATAAGTAATATCACTTTTATGAATATTCAACATACTCAATTATAATAGCTTACAAATCGAGCATTGAAGATATGATAAGACAGATATATATGTCATTGTCTATTTATGCCTAAATATCCATATAAAATTTTAAAATTATTTATTTATTGTAATTTGCCCTCATTATTAGCAAAGCTCAAATATAGGACTTAGACATTTATAATGATTTATTTACATTTAAGCCAATCAAGAATGCTATAGAGGTAAGGTAGAATTTCTCAATACCTTAATAAAAACCATATGTCAAATAATGCCATGGTAAAATATTACAAATGCTTTATTAAATACATTACAAATTACAAACAAAATTCATTTTCAAATAATAATGTAAGGCAAAGTAAAAAGTATGATGGCATCACCTATGTTGGAAGGCTAAAAAGGATCTAGGATTTTGTCATTAGGAAACTAATGAAAATGCACACCATGAACAAAAATGTTAAATAGGAATTATCTTAAAATAAGAGAGAGCTAAGCTACTATCTCAAAAAATATATGCTATGAGCATACGAGCAATAGCAAGACAATAAATAATAGGAGATAGATTATTGCCACAATTTTTAGTAAAAATATATATCAGTAAAACAATAAGAAAGAGCTAATGTGACCATTTCTTTTTAAAAATAAGCTAACAAGATTATAAGAGAGAGCCCAATGCTATTATCAATAAATATAAGGGCATAAATAAGCATTTCTAAATAAAAAGAGAATGAAGCTACTATCGCTAACAAAAATACTATAGCTAACAAATATGAAATATGATAAATAATAACTAATGTGAAATATGACTCCATTAAATTTACTGGTGCATCACATAGCAGCTTTTATTTGTGATTTCAAATTGTTCTAAAACCAATAATTTTTATGTTATAGCAAATTTATGGTCATTTGAAGCTAAAATGTACTGTAAGATTCTGAAATCTCTAGAATTATTTTACAAGTAAAAAATCAATAATATTTAAATTTAAAGCTTTAACAATGGGAGAAGGTGGACTTTCCAAGATGCTGATTGGATTGGTTATTTCTTATTTTTAACAAAAGGGAGTGCTTGTCAATGATCATGATAGGTCTAAGTTCTTTGTTTTGATTTTCAAAATGAAAATGTATCTTTTAGAGTATTTTTTCATATTTTTTTTACATATTATAAATTATTTTGATAAAATATGCTGAAAATATAATTATTTTAGAAGTATAGTTAAGATTTTAGTAAAAATTCTTTACTTTTACATGAATGTAAATTGAGAAAAAAAATCAATGACATAGCTGCATTTTCTAATAGGTTATGAAATATTCATTTTATGTTTTCCACTATAGATTATTTTTATAATTATAAATAGAAATTTATTTTTGGAAAAACTTTCATTTGCTTTCATAATCTGACAAATTATTAATTTGCTTTTTACAAACAAAACTAAAAGGAATATAATATTAAAAGATACAAGACTTTTTATTAACCTTTTAACTTTAACAACCTTCTCTGATTAGTTTGAATCCCTGATCTAATGTAACTAGGAAAGGTTGTTAAGTAAAATTTACCTAATTAATATTCAATTTTAAAATAAATCAACCATTTGTATAGAGAATTAGAAACTAATTAAAAACACTTCTGATTGCAAATAAAATAATTACATAAAAATGAGACCCCAGGATAAAATAATATTACACAACTGAATTTTATATTATTTAAATGAAACAGATATAAATAATATTCAATACATTTATTATTGTTTAAATCTAGACAAATTACAGAATAGAATATTTAAATTGTCCTTTAACCAAAAGACTGTTTCTTATGAGGCTCCTCGTAGACATCTGACGTCACTCTAACTCTGCTAGTTCTTATGCTAAAAAATTCATTCGATAGGTTTTGAATAGGTTTTTAAAAGTTCTGTAAGATGGTGACCTCTTCCAACTTATTTTACAAGTAAAAAATAAAAAAAAAACGCATTTAAACCTAAACAAAGAAAGAACATTATTTGTGATTGGTTCTTAGCATGCTCTCAGCCGAAAAAGACATTCTGATTGGCTGGAAAGAACAAAGAAACCGCCTGATCAAAGAAAATAAAGAAAAACGCTGAGATTTTCATTTCGAATTTAATTTTAAGTATTAAAAAAATATAATTTCAGAAATTAAACTAGTTTTTTAAAAAATATACTAAAAAAACAAAATTATTTTCGAAAAATATTGAAAATTTTAGTAAAAATATTAAAGAAATATTTAAAAGAAATATTTACTTTTCTATAACGTAAAAGTCGACCTTTTTGTTTATATTATAGCTTTTATGTTGCCGAAATTGAATATTTTAGAATAAATAAATAGCAATTTATTTTTGAAAGAACTTGCGTTCTCTTCATAACCTGAAAAATTAATAACATACTTTTTATAAACATATCTGAGTTGAATTTAATATTATAGGCGAATATGTTTTAACAATAGGCTTTGTCTTCAGTTTGTGAGTTGGCCAATTAAAAGATTTGATTTTTACCTCATACAACCAATAATATAATTAGTGGTTAAAAGGTTAAAATTAAACACTGAATATAAATAATGTTGAAATTTAAAACTTTTATTCATTAATTTATTCAGTTTATTCATCTATCTATTTTAAAAATTATATCTTTAATTATTAGCTTTATTAATTCTTTGCAAGGAAATGAATTTAAAATATTTAATATATTATACATTAAAATTAAAATGAATTAAAATATTATAGCTTTAATTTAGATTACCAGCAAATCAAAAGTTAGGGACTGAACCTGGTCTCTTAACTTGAAAATTAATACAAACTTTTTGAAACATTTCAACAGTTAAATTAGGACTAAATTAGCATTAACTTAAAATTGCATTATTTATCATTTAAAACTTTAAAGACTTTAATATGATAAATACTTATTTAAGCTTAAAACTATTATAATTTAAGCTGTGTGAAATTATTGTGCAGCAATATAATTTATATAATATTGCTATAGTAATTTTTATATACAAAAATTATAGCATTATAAAATTCTAAAAACAATTTATTTATGACAGAATCAAACTATAATTTTTTTTAGACATTTTGTCACAAAATTTGACTTAACATTTAACTTCTGCTATATTTAAATTTAAGTATATTGTTTATATTGAACTTAATGTAATTAAAAGGAATTTGAAGATCATTTATATTTTTCACATATATGTTGTCATGTGTATTTGTTGTATAAAATGAAGTGGATAGATGTAAGGAACTTGCAAGTCTGATTTCAAACCCCTTATAATTATATTAAGTTTAATATAGACAATATACTTATATTTAAATATTACATATTCAACCTGTATTCTGCCCATACATGAGGATCAGAGTGACTTAAAGTTAACATGAGTATGACAATAATATTAACATCAACAAGGGCTTTGAGCATTCCATCATCAGATTTTCAATTATATGAATGGCTGAAGAGCTGGACGGTGGAAAAGAATGAAAACCTATTCATTAAAGTTTGAAGATTTCTTATCTTAATATAAACTGAGCACTGATTATATATATGTATGGGACATAATGATCTGGACTAAGTGCTGAGTGCTTGTTAGCACTAAATACATATATTGAAGATCATTTATCTTTTTCACATGTATGTGGTCATGCGTATTATTGTATAAGATGGAGTGGATAAATGTAGGAACCTTAAAAGTCTGAGTTCAAATCCCTCCTAATATATATATATTGTAACGATCCGGAGAATAGCCTTAACGTAAACTGCACTACAGGGCGCCATCTAGGCATTTGAACCTAGAAAAATTTATAAAGTAGGCAGATACGTAAGTCAAAAAAAAAATTTTTTTTTCCTTTTTTAAATATTTTGGTTCCGGTCGTTAGCCCATGTTACTAGCTCAGTGGAATAGCAGAGATTTAATAAGATAATCTAAGAGCATATATATAAAAAAAGAATAAAATAAGCCACTGCCAGTAATTAACACACAAACATTTATTTATTTCACATATATATAAGATTTAAAATTATTTTAGTATTAGTTTTACATTTTAACATTTAACATTATTTTTAACTTTACCTTAGATTTTTGACTTTAATTTACATTTAATTACTATTATATTCTAATTTTACATTTTAATTAAGTTCGCACAGATAAATTTAGGAAAGCTTGTTTATAATGTTGAATATAGATCGGTTACATAGATTTCACAGTCCAAAACATTTCAAAGTAAACATAAACGATCAAAATACAAAATTATTGATTACTGACAATTGCGGAGGGAAATTTCTACGTAACCCAATAGTATTCATCATAAGATACTTGCATTGTCACCAATAACTTAAAAGACATCCGAATAAATACATTTTAGATACTCACCGTAAGGTATCATTATTTATCGGATGTCTATATATTTTGATCAAATATGAAAACGCAAAACATAGTTAACTGATAAACAATCCATGCAAGCGTCTATAAACAACTTAAGTTTAATGCATTTTTATTTAGAATCGAGTATGAATAGACCACATAAATTTGCTTTTGAAAATAAACATTCTATCCCTATTTAACCCTAGGTTAAAATTCGTAGTCAAACTGGCATCAATTCATCTGATACATCGATGTATTCAATGTAATAAAATACGGCAGCACAAAAAGTTAAGAGAAGAAATTGCTTCTCATGAGATAGGAATATTACATCTATCTGCAAAGAAGAGCAATAAAACAAAAAACTCCATAGAAAGGAACTGCGGTATCTGACTTATAATTCCTTCCATAGGCAAACGGAAGTGTGCGGCATATGAAGCGATTCTGCTCGTAGCGAATCAATATTACATCTACTAATCACACCAATATATCCAATCCATTGACCCGATCCAACCACGAAACAAATAACCCAAGATTACCCTCCCCTAATATAACTTTACAAATCTATACAGCCATTCATGCCCGACTTAAGTTTAACATTTATATAACTAATTTAACGGAAAACAACAATCATAATAAAACTTAAAGAAGAAAATAAATAAATGGAAATGATTTTACAAAATAAGAAAAAAAATACATCAAATAACATTATTAATGAAGAATTTAGTTTGGTCAGATAGGATTCTATTGCATTATTTACTAAAAAGTTTTAAAATTTAGAGTTCTTATTGTTTCAAGTGAATATATAAGTTCTTACGATTTTTAAAACGTCCAACTTTATCCGTTGCTTGCCATGAACGTAAATTCCCACGCCGTCCTAAAATTGGTATCCATTTAGCCGTTGTTTTATTTATTCATTCGGAGATTTTTTAATTTAGTTGGTCCTCAATGTAGAAAATGATAGTTCATTTCTCCCTTCTTTAACAGCTGAAAGAATTGACCGTGCATCTGTCAATTCCTCCAACTTTAGACTACTACATATAGTCACATAGTAATAATCAATTTCCAGTCACTGATTAATAATTTCCAAATTTTCCTTTTATATTAATGTGAAGGATTGAATTTACATTACGTCACCGATGCGATGGTCCTTTCGCTGCGGTCCGATTCCATAGGGATTTCTTCTTATTTGCTAACAGTTTTTATTGTTTTCTTATCTGACCGGTGTTTTTACATTTAAATGCTGAAGGCTGGTTTACATTTAACTAATTAACAATCATTTCCATTTCTGATTAATTAACCTGTTTTCCAAATCAAAAATATATTTAAAGATAAATTTAAAGATATAATTTCATCTCCAAATCTTTTTAAAATTTAGTTTTAAAATACTTTTTCTTTAATAAAGTTTTATTTTAATAATTTTTCATTATCTGTGCGATTTAATTAATATATGAGTTTAAGATGATATTTAATTTCAATTTTTAATTCTTAAAGAAAATTTTTAAATGCGAACTTTTTAATTTACTTTCATGTTTAATAAATTTAAAAAAAAAAAACAATGTAACGAACGTCTATGCTCGTTACAATATATATATATATATATGAAACAATTGAGGATTAACAGACTTCCTAAAAAGTTGTAATCTTGGGATTGGTTTTTATATAATGTTTTCAGCTCAAAACAGGCTAACAGTCTAAACAATTAAGCATCATGACCAAGTGATTATCACACAAGATTATTTACCAATGCATGCTATCTTTTAACATGATTTGTTTTTATATTTTCTTTAGAGCTACGGCATAATATTTAGTGGATCCTGATGAAACTTTGAACATAACACACAAAATAAAATGGCATTTAGACCATGTTGAATTAATATTCATTTTTTTTAATTTGCACATGCTGCATTCGACTATATAATGATCACTAATATAATTTTAAAAAAGTTCAAAACTATCTTAAATTTTTAGTCATTTATAAGATGTAAATATATTTTACCTAAACTTCAGTACTTATACTTTTGAATTTTAAAAATATTTTTTCTCTTCTAAAAGAAAAAAAAATCCATTGAAAATCAGATTTCAATCAATCAAGGCCCTAAAGTTTTCAAGCGCTCTGTATTATTAAAATTAAAACACTCTTTTATTCAAAATGTAGTTTAGTATTTTAACATTTCAAGTAATTTAAAAAATATCGTTTGAGAAAAAAAAGTAAACGTAAAAAAATGTAATTTAATGTATAGTTTGAAAAATCATTTAGAAATTAAATTTTCTTGAAATAAAAAGTTTGAACTTTTTTTTTTTTAACTTTTATGCAACTTATCACCCCCCTCCCCTGTTCTCTCTTCATCGATGTTCTGAATTATATAAAAAATAAGAGGGGAGAAAAAATCCTCATTGTATTTCAATGGTACATTTTAATCTTTTTCAAGTTTTAGAAATCTTTTAGGTTTTACATTTCTTCAATTTAAGGTCTATTTTTATATCCCGGAGGGAAAAAATAACTCAGTTCAACGATGTAGTTTGATCCTTAAACGCTGCAGGCAAATCGATTGGAATATATATATTTTTATATACTATATATATATGTATACAGTATACATATAACTTATATATGTGCGTGTAAAGCGAAGGTAAGAAAGATGGATAATTACTCAAACCAAATATATCAACAAGTAAAACTAATCAGGATAAGTGAAAAGCAACCAATATCATATATATAAATACTATGCATATGTAGATGCTATTTTTTATTCTCTTTAATTTTGAAAAAAAAAAAAGGCCTACTGACAAAATCATAGATATAAATGTTTTTTTCTCTCACTTTAAAACTAATAGTTATTTTTATTATTTGACCATAAATGTAAATGAATTGTTAATTGCTCGGCGGGTCATGTGATATTTAAACACTGAAGTGACAGATTGCGATGCTTTTTTTTTATCAGTATAAAGCAAGGCCTATTCAATAATTCCTTAAAAAATCTGACACGATTTTTTTTACTTTAATGCTTTCTTATTTCATTTTTCATCCACTTTAAGACGAGAACATTAGAAATATAAATATAGTTTCAGTAGCATAACTACATTACTTTTAACTTTAAACCCAAATTTTATCCATAAAGACAAAAAATCAGAAACTGGTCTGGGGATTAGGAATTAAATGGTCTAGCATATGATAATTATTGATTATTCGCACTTACATTATATGGTAATAGAGTAAAGAGCTGTTATTGTTTGATCATATATTGCATTAGCTAAAAATACTAAGTGGTTTATTATTATTCATATTTATGGTAAGAGCAAAACAGCATCTACAATTAGAAATAAAAGTGTAAACTGAAATATATAGTTACTGACTCAGTATCAAATCTATGTAATAAAACAAGAGCAGAAGAGTTAAACAGTTTTACATCTGATAAAAGCAAAAGACCTACAGCTTATTTCATTTAAAGAGAATTTAGATAAAAACAAGTTGGTATGGAATAATTAGAAAGAGGGGTTCATATGTCTTTTTTGTCCCAAATTTCTATTGGTTGTTATGTAAGGATAGGAACTGAAATTAAAGATAATAACTGAAATTAATGATTATTCTGTACATGGAATAGCAGGAATAATGGAATCAGTTAAATTAGAAAACACAGGAATAAGTAAAAGTATAAAACTACGGCAAAGGTAGACAAAATTGTGTATTTTAACTTGAATTTGTTAGCAGTAGTAAATATACATTAATTTTTTAAATAAAAAAAATGTGTTTCTTCAATGTCTTTAGTTACTTTATATGAAGTGATTAAAAAGCCATGGATATCCAATCTGTTTAAAATAACACTTACAAAAGAAGTGATATAAAAGCAATCATTGAAGAAATTGAATATTTTAAGAATAATCTTCATGTATGCTAGGAGAAAAACAAATTTATTAAATACTTTAATATATTCTTTAGAATATTCAGAACAGAAAGATGAATTGGGATGACATTATTTATTTACTCAGAAATTTTAGAATATGCTACAGAATCAGTTGCTTTTGGACAAATCCTATAAATGCAAGCACTTACATAAATCAAGAAATCCATTATAGAAAATTGCATGAGCTGAAAAGGCTATGGCTTATGCAGAAGGATTTTAAAAAAATTGGAAAAGTTTTTACTTTTTTTATTGTGTTAGGATATGACTGAATTCAGGGTTTCTAGCATAATAATTAGAACACTCATTATGGATGAAATTTCAAGTTAAAATTATTTCATAAATTGCTATTAACAATAAATAGTAATACAAGTTTCAAAAACAATTCTAATCATTTATCAGTTGGCAAGTCCGATTAGTAATGGCTGAACTCTCAGTGTTTCTATAAATAGCAGGGGGGGGGAAATAATATTAGAAAAATCTTTACCATTTTTATAAAAGTTTTCAAGGAATATTAGAGAGTAACACTACTCACAAATCTATAGTTATTGTTATTGAATGATATTTTTTATTACATTCTCTACTTAAAATTAGCAATAACATATTTTTTTATGTAGAATCTAGAATATATAATGGATATACCATTATTACATTATATTCTTTATACAGACAATTGTATTTCAAAAGTAAAGAAACTAGTCATAGAATTTTTTAAAGTATTTATCTGCATAGTTATTATCTCTATTAGGGTTTTGGAAGCCCATATGTGATATGTTTAACTGCTTTGTGCTTTGCATTTGAATAATTATATTTTATATCAATTGTTTTATGGGAGAGAAATGGATATATCATGCATTTTTTTTGTATATTGAAAATTTCAAGTTTTATTAAGTTCTGGTTATTAAATATAGTTTTCAAATATCTATTAATTGTTTTCTTGCCCCTTTTCTATTTATTTTTTTTTCTAAGTTACACTCTCTTACACACACACACACACACATCTTTATTAGATAGTAAAGCAAATATAAAAACATTATTTACATTTGACAATTTGATATTCATAAAAATTGCAAATCTATTAAGAAATATTCTTCAAGATGAACTTCAAATCAATCCCAGGTGAAAACACATTCTCCTTTATTGGAGCTAAACATTAAATTTTACAAAATAAAGATAATTTCTTTTCATTTTTAAAACAAATTAATATCCAATATCAAATGTGTAGTAACTGAAAAAAATAGCATTTAATACTCTGAGAAGCTGATCACTTCTACAATTTTCTGTATATTTAGAAATGTTGTATTTAAGAATTTTTACATATTCAATATATGTTATTAATTCACAAAGGTTTTTAAAATGAGTTAAAATTATTTCTCCCTTGTGAAGTTTAATATTTGGTTATATTGAAGAAAATTGTATTTACATTTTTCTGAATCATATTTGTTAGATCAGCAATGACAATGCAATCTTAAATGATCATTTTACATTTGCTTTGCTACCTAATAAAAAGGCACATTAATATTAATGTTTGGTAAGAATATTTTTTCCAGAATTTTAAACAGATGTACACACACATATATGTATACAATGATAACATTTAAACATTATTATTTAAATGTTTATATTAATTAAACTCTTATGTTGTAAATAAACAACAAGATATTTATATATATAAAATAAAGAATAGAAATGAGATAATATCTATGTAAATAGTAATAACCTTTAATCTTTAATGTTACTAAAAAATTATCAATTATTACTAATTGACAATCCATGAAAATATTTAATTTAATATATATATAAATAAGGAAAATATTAATTCTTTAATGGAAATGGTAATAATAATTCTGCATATGCATTAATAGGCAAATTAATGAATGTATGCAGGCTCAATTAGCATTTGGCAACTTTTTTTTTACTATTATCTCTCAAACCAATACTAATCTATCATTTTAAAATAGATAACTTCTTAAAATGAAAAAAATATTATACATGTAAAATCATTAAAATAGCAGGATTGACTATGATTGAAACAATTTATAAATATAATTAAAAATATTTGCCTCTATATTGAAAACTAATTAATGACATGCAGACAATATCTTTTTCTGTATACATTGGACTGCACAAAATACATTTAATAAATACACTAATTACATTCACATCTCCTATGCCACTTTACATTACTGTGCAACTTATACATTGACTAAACTGCATAGAATGATAGTAGAGCTGAAAAATGCAGTAAAATGAATACAAAAACTTTATTAACAATTTTGCACTAATTATAATATTAGCAAATAGAAATCAAAACATAGATTATTAACAATAATAGTAATAAAAAATAAAATCATACTTTAAGTTATAAAATCTGTACATTCTTTTATTATGTAAAATATTTATAAACCCTATTATATATAGTATAGCAAAGAAATAATGTAGAAGTAAAGATTTTTTCTCTCTAAAACATAAAAAGCTTTTAAGACTTGTCTTTTCAAAAGTTGAGAAGATAATGGAAGAATTTTTCCTCATGTTTACACATGTTAATTAAAAAGAGCATGAAAGCCATGATTTCTCTCTGGATACAATTATCACTTACAGAAAATTATTGGAGCAGCAAAGTATTGTAAATATATTAATAAACAAATCTAAAAAAAATTGATATTTTTCCGCACAACATTAGAAAGAAAAATAGAAAATTTACATAGATGTTAACTACCTATCTTATCTTTTATTGGATAAATCAATATAATTATATTCAAGAGGTCAATAACTTTTTAATTAAAAAAAAAAAATCTCATTTTCATACCTTTTCTCAATTGATTATTTTCATATAAAAAAACAACTACTTTTTATTTATAATTTTAGAGTTAGAGAGAGAGAAATAAAGTTCTTTTGGAAGTTATGAGTTGCACAAATTACAGACCCATTCTGAATATTTAATTACTTTGGCCAGAGAAATTGATATCAAACCTTTAATAATAAAGCATCTAATAATATGATAAAAGAACATTCAAAGTAGAAAATTATTCCTTATTATTTTAAGTAAATGACAATTATATAATTATTTAAATTTCAGTCATTTTAAAATTGTGGGAATTGATATTTATATTCACAAACGTTTACTCCATATCATTTTCTATTTTTACACATGTTCTTTTCTAGAATATATCACATTCTCATGACCAATCTTATTTATCCTTATACCTGAGTTTCCAGCCATAAATCATCACTTTAGGATTCATTTTTATTTTAGAAAATACCTTTTATTACAAATCATATTGTGTGCATTCAATGATTATAATACTTTTTTATGCATTCTTGTTGTGGTCTGTGAGCAGCAAGTAAATAATAGACAAAGGCAAAATTAAGATGGTAAGCTAATAGTTTAATTTAAATAATATATGAGTATATTTACAAATGTACATAGCTAATTTGTGACATGCACATAATAAACCCTAGCCTGTTTTTGGACTTACAGAGGCAGGAGTCTCTGATGTGCAGTAATACCAAATTATATAGACCTGGTTCTGGGGGTTTATATACCCCTCAAGACTTCTAGAGTCTTTATAAACATGACCAAATATGGTCTTTTTACATACTTTTGGTATTTGTTTACTCCCTCACCATATATACCATTTATTGCAGTTCTCTGACCTTATAAGACCAGCTGTGCAACTCTATGACCTAATAATATTGCTACACATTTATTGTTACAGTTATTTATATTATTAATATATATATATATATATAATTATTTACACACAATCATTATACATTATTATTGTACAAAGTAATTATTTTTATTCTACACAATTATTATACATTTATTGTTGCATATATATATTCTTTCTTGGTTGACCTTGAACAGTGCACTTCTTTTTATTTTTATAAAAAGTAATATCCCTATTTTTATTTGTATAAAGGGGCTACATGCTTTTTGTGTTGATGCTTCTATTCCATTCCAATACAGACTACATATTTAATGAAGTCATGTTGCAGAAAATTATATCTTACTCTCTTTTTTTATGAATTTTTTTATTTAATATCTTTAACAGCTATTTCATTCAAAATAACTTATTGTTTAGAATCTAATTTCATTTCTGATGGGTATTAGCAAAGAATGAATAGAACTAATTAAGATGTACATTTTTTTTCAAATTATTCTAATATCTCCAGGAAAACACTTCAATTGATAAAATTAAATATATCATCATATTTCTGATTATCTAAATATATTATTGTGAATAATTTTTTTAGCTTCTTTTTAACTATTAACACTTATTTTTAAGAAATATTTTTATTACATTAACTTTAATTTTTGGCATATTTTTCCTAGAATCTAATACTGATAGTTTTTTCACAAATACTCAATCTATTAAAAATTTTCTTGTTTAATTTTTACTCACTAGAATTTAGAATTTTTTGATTCTGTATTCACCTTTGTTAATGTTTAATCATCATTTTTGTTAGAAGAAAATTTTTCATTAAACTTTGTACAATCAAATTCTTCAATATATGAATATATTTACTACATCTTAAAATAATCAAGAGATTGTCTACAATTATTGCCCAAAATGAAATATTAACTATAATATAAATCTAAATAAAACATAGATAAGTATTTTTTTTAATTCATTTTTTTTAAATCTCTGAGATGAGTAAAACTCATTGTGTGGATTTCTTATTAATATAAATAATTTTGTGATTCCTTTTCAAATTTAATCCTGAAAAAGTTGTAGAAAAACATTTTATTCTACTCATTTAATGAGTCAAATGTTAATAAAACATGGCATACCTTTTTCTGACTGCTACCAACATCTACATTAGGAATAATACTTCACTCTGTTTGCTCTTGTTTGGAGCCATCTGATGTAAGCTAGAGTCATCTATGGATACTAAATGGTATTTTCAGGCTGTTATTTTTTTTCTATAAAAAACTCCTAAGCAAATAAAATATTTCATTTCTATTGCAAATGAGTGAAAAATATAAATGCATGAATTCTTAGCTTAATTTAACTTCTAAATTTGATACAGTTCTATTTTTTAATTACACAATCAATTAAAATGTATAAGCAGCAATATTTATATGCTCAATTTATTTCCAATTGAAGCCTTTTCATATGCTATTTGGGTACTTTCTGGATGATATTTTTTCCTCAAAGTTTTAAATGATCCTTTATTTAAAATTATTCAATATTTTTTTAAAAAAATTAAAACCATCTTTTATCAATGTTGAAAATAGTTTAAATTTTCAAATAAATTTCTTCAATATTTTTGGAAAAAAAAATTGCAAAAAAAAAAAAAAAAAAAGTTCAGTTTTATTCTTCACTTTAAAAAAAAAAAAAAAATAGCACTCTTAAATAATGTTTTTTTACTTTTATTTTTTATAGTTAGAATTTTATTTTTATATAGATTAAATGAAAAAGAACAGCAACATTATATGCAAGATAGTAAAAAGAACAACATATTGTATGATTAACACTCCTACTTTTTATTTTTTTATTTCTTATGACCACTCATTTAATAGTGATTGATTGGATTTAATGGCATCACTTTTACATTATATATTCTTATTAATGTGAAGGGTTTATTGAAACATGCATTCCGCATATGAACCTGAAATCTATATCAAACACTATTTTTAGAGGTTAACTCTGTCTTTTTGCTTATAGTATACATCAGTTTTTCATATTTTTGACAGTTTTGCAAGCTTTTCAAAATTATTATATAGTTTATGGACTACAAACTTAATATTTAGTGCTTGCAATCAAAAGAGAAATCTATATTTTAATTTAAACATCACATGATCACCATTTCTTATGCTTGCTTATAACTGTATTAAAACAGGCAAAACTCTCCATTGATTGGCATCCATTGATTACTCTGCCTTGCATTGAATGACAATACTTATGAAGAGTTTTGCCTGTTTTAATAACATTTTAATTTAAATGACAAAAATGTGGCCTATTCACTATTATCTTTTAATAAATATATTTATTTTTACAATAGATATTAACACATTTTTTTAATTTAATTAATAAATGAAATTAAATTCCTAAAAACATACTGATTTTTTTAAAAATTATTATATTACAATAATTAGAAATTGCAATACCATTTAAAAGAATTCACTATTTTAAAATCTCTAGATCCAATAATTCATGATTTAAAAAATATTAAGTAACACTTAAAAATGAGAAATTTGTAAATTTTATGTGTTCTTTGATGTATAACAAACAGCACATCTTTCCCCCTCATGTACTCAGTCATATTGTTGCAGTGTCAGCAATAATATTTGCACTTATAATACTGATAATTTGAAAATTAAAGTTGGATTTAAAATAGCCCAAATTAATAATGTACACAGTGTGCTTTATTTCTGTGATAAATTGAAATAATTCATATTGAAAAAAAATTCATATACTAAAACTTTAGATATTTGGTAAAAAATGAATAATAATTTTGCAAAATACTAAAAAATAAAAAGCATTAAATTTATATGTGGGACATATAAAGAGAAAAATTAATCAGCAAATTGTAATCAATATGCCATTAAAAAGCATTGAGTCTACATGAAGCTTAAGAAAAAAAATTACATTTCATCAAAAAGGGTTAAAGACTTTAGTATTAAAAAATATTCCAGTATACTCAAATTGATTTCAACTTAAAAACAACATGTAGATATTGAATTTTCTTTATTTCATTAATATTAGTTTATTTCTTATGAAGAATAAGAATAGTAAATTTTTGTAAGATAAAAAAAAAATACATATACATATGCGTGTACTTAAATTTCAAGTACATATGTCCTTTCTCACTTTTTCAATGTACTGTTTCATCATCTCTTTTTTATTAACTATTTTTTGTTGTCTTTATATATATATAATTTATAAATTAAATTGCTTCATAGTATATATAGTATTTTAAATACAATTATATTTTACATACCTTGAGTCCTTAATATACGGAATTTGAATAGAGACTTTCAATTTCCCTTCAGCCATCCACTCTATCTGACCACATACATGTGAAAAAGATAAATGGTATCCAATATATGATTTCATGCTGAACCAGCACTCATCAGTTGGTTCAGATCATCATTTTTGACATATATAGATAATCAGTGCTTGGTTTATATTAAGATAGCAAATTTTCACACTTTAATGGACAGGTTTCAATCTACTCCACATTCCAACTCTTCAGCCATCCATACCATTAAAGATCTAATGACAGAATACCTAAATCACATGTTAAAGCCAATATTATTGTCATGCCCATGTTGATCTTAAATCACTCTGACACCTTAAGTATAGGACCTTGTTCATTTAAATACTCAGAAGAAAGATGTGCAGGATGCAGGCTGAATTTGTAATATTTTAAATACAAGTATTTATTTTACATACCTGGAGTATTCTGCCCATCCTTCTTGTATGTATTTAAATGAACAAAATTCCTATACATGAGAGGTCAGAGTGACATAAAGGCAGCATGGGCATGACAATAGTATTGGGATTAACATGGGATCTGGGAATTCCATCAACATATTTTCAATGGTATGGATGGATGGCTGAAGAGTTGGAGTGGAAGTAGATTGAAGCCTATCCATTAAAGTGTGAAAATTTACTATCTTAATATAAACTGAGCACTGATTATATATATATGTGTGTGTGTGTGTGTGTGTGTGGTAGGTGATGATCTGGACCAACTGATGAAGGCTGGTTCAGCACAAAATATGGACATTGGAGATAAAATTATTTTTTACATGTGTGTGGTCATGTATGAGATAGATTGGATTACTGAAGGGAGCTTGAAAGACTGTGTTCCAATCCCCTATATTATATATATAGAAAGAAAGAAAAAACTGGATTGAACTCATTACACACAACAATATATGTGCATGCGTATATATTTAAAGCTTATAAGGAAAAGTAAAAATAAACACGAACAATATTTACATATATAATTATTTTAAAATAACTAATTAAAATGTCGATTAAGTAATTATATAAATTAATATTTTTGGAAATACTGTATAATATTATTCAAAATCAAATATATATAAAAAGTTTCTATTTTAATACAAATATTTTATTTATTCTATTTCTGGTTTTAATATAAATTTGAGAATTTTGAAAAAAATCTAAATTTTAACGTAATAAAAAAAAATTTTTTTTTCGTCTAAAACAGAGTTATTTTTTTAATGCATCTTAATTGGAATTAATTTTATAATTTGCCCTTTTTTTTTAATTTAAAGAGTTAATAAATTAAAAAAATAAAAATGAAACAATGATGATTATTCTGTTTTTATTAATCAACATGAAAAAAACTTACATTAATTATCCTATTTGTAAATTCTTTTATATATTCTATAATTAGTTGACTTAGATTAACTGATTTAGGTCGTAGAGAGTTCAAAAAGACCGCTGCTAGTTCCATATTAGTTGAGTTTGAATTTACCAAAAAGTAATGGATAATATATAACACATATGTGGGAAGTAGAATGCTTGCCTGCAAGAGTTTGTAAATTGTAGAAACGGAATGGAGTTGACGACCCTCAGCAATTAATTAGAACAAATCATATAAGCAATCTTACTAATAGATTCCAATGTGATACTTATACATGGAAGCCCAGACAATAAAAACTCTGTTAGTCATATATAAACTGTTTATGCATAACTTATTTATAAATATATTAAAGCAAGAAAAAGCAATATGTTAGGACAATTCCCTTAAAGTTTGCCAGAAGAGAGAATTAAAATTGAAAACAAAAGAACTTTCAAAGAAATAATGTTTTTTTCTTTTATTTTAAAAAGTTTTTTACAATTTAAGAAAAATAATAACTCTGTAGAGTAATGAAAATTGAAAGTGGTATTTGAAATATTTTATTTTTATATTAGATATACACATATGTGGGTGTGCATATTATATTTACATTAACATTTAATTATTTCGGTATTAAAATATAATATTTATTATTTTATTGATAACTGACATATATTGTTAGATTGCAAATGTATGCATATAAATATGTATTTATTTAATATTGGTCATTCCATCATTTGGTTTCCAATGAAATGGACGGTTGAATTCATGGAAATGTGTCAATATTATAGCCTATCTATTAAAGTTTAAGGGAGTGATATCTGAATATAAGCTGAGCACTGATTGTATATATGCATGGGAGATTATGATCTGACCCAACTAATGAGTGTTGGTATTGCACGAAATACCATATATTGAGGATCATTTTATCTTTTTCACATGTGTGTGGTTCTGTGTATCAATTGTATGAGATGGAATGAAGAATGAACATAGACTAAAAATCTCTAAGTTCAAACTCATTTATTTACTATAGTAAACATTCAGTATAAATAGGTTCACTTATATATCTGTAAAGTATAAACTACAATTTGAATAACGTTACATGTATGATTTAGTTCAGTGTTTCTTAAATTGTGGGTCGTGACCCCAAATGGGGTCGTGAAGTGAAAAGTTGGGGATGCAAAAATTTAATTCAGATACATGAATTTAAAGAAATATTAGTCACAACTCCTCCATTATCTTTAATTTAATATATTACATTTTCTGTACAGCACAATTATAAAATCATAATGATGGCCAAGTTGAGCTGTAAATTATATATACATATTGAAAAATAACACTAAATGCATCATAATAGTAGTATCGCATTGCAATTTCAGCATATAAGTTATTTCAGAATCAAAATATATGCTGCAGTTAAGAGAATAAGGTTGGAGTCACTGTGATTATATAATGCGTTTCTGGTCAAGTTATTTGTTTTGGTTTTATTTCAACAAATTTTCACACCACAAGAACAATACAATATTGTATTTTACTGTTTTACTCGACTAAGGTTAGTATTTATTTGAATAAATATTATGAAATATGTTATTTTTTATATATAAAAATGCTTGTATATATTTTTTTCTCACTTTTTTATTCAAAATTTATCATCCTATTAAGATATAAAAAATTATTTTTTATTTGAAACTTATTATCATTTATTTATTAACAAGTAAACACATATTCCTATTTTTTAAACTTAACAGATAATTTATAATTGATTTATTGATATTTTTTTAAATATTAAAAAATAAAACATATAGGGATATTAACAAATAAAACATATGGGAGTAAATATGATTCATTTAATTAAACAAAAAACATGTCTGCCACTTGGTGTCTCTGCTAACTAATAAGTACTGTAACTTTATATTTTAGGATAAAAATACTTTTTACCCATGTACAAATGGTTGAACTTGGGTATCAAAGGTAATGATGCAGATGGCAATGCTACAAAGTCTCTTAAAGCAGGATCTCATAATCAGAAAGAGGCATCTGAGATGCAAAAAAGAAAATATTATGAGACATTTCTCCAATTTGGCTTTCCTTTCAATAACTGTGATGGCAATGAACAATCTCTTTGTTTAATTTGCAATAATGTTTTGTCTATGGAGAGTATGAAACCATCAAAATTAAAAAAGCATTTTGAATCCAAAGCATCTTTCATATGTCAATAAACCAAAAGAATATTTTGAACGACTGTTAAAAAATTCAAATAAAGAAAAACAATATTTTGAGAAAAATATTTGCTTGTATCATATGAAGATTCATATCTGATATGCTAAAAATAAAAAGCTATACACCATTGGAGAATATCTTATATTATCTGCTGCTATTAAGATGGTAGAAATACTTCATGGAAGAAAATGTGATGAAATTCATAAAATTATTTTGCCAAATGACACTGTCACTAATAGAATTTCTGAAATTAGCAATGACCAATTTGAACAACTTATTACTAGACTTAAAGAAAGCCCAATATTTAAAATTTAGTTGTATGAAACAAGTGATATTTCAAAAATAGTTTAATAATTAGTATATGCTAGATACATTTATAAAGAAAACATTGAGGAAGCATTGTTATTTTGTTGGTTTTTGGAAGAACATACCAGAGGGGAAGACATATATAATAAAGTAGATAATTTTTTTAAAACTGAAGGTTTAGAATGGAAAAATTGCTTTGGAGTATGCACAAATAAAGTAATGACTAGTAAAAATATTGTTTTTAAATCATTTGTTAAAGAATCTGGTAATAATCATGTAACTTTTACACACTGTCTGATCCATCAAGAGGCCCTTGCAGCAAAAAAATTAGCAATGGAATTGAATGATGTGCTTCAGGATGCTGTCAAAATTATAAACTTTATTAAAAGCCATGCCCTTAACAACCATTTATTTTCAAATCTTTCTAAAGACATTGACTTTGAATACAAAAATTTATTATTACATGCAGAAGTAAGATGGATGTCAAGAGAGTGAAGTTTAAGAAGATTATTGTTATTAAAAGAAGAAATTATTGTATTTTTAACTGAACAAAAATCTGTTTTTGCTGCTCTTTTTAAAAATGACTTATGGCTATCAAACTGTGTTATTTGTCTGATATTTTTGAAAAAATAGCAATATTTTTACTTCGAATGATAAAATTAAAGGTTGTATTAAAAAGATCAACATTTGGAAGAATAGGGTGAAAAATGATTCATTGGAAATGTTTTGATTATTGACAATTTTATAATTGAAAAAAAATAATTATAAAACTTTAATTGCAAAAATTATTATAGATCACTTAAAAGCCCTAGAAACACAGTTTTGCAAATACTTTATATCGAATTTAGATTTCAAAAAGTTATCTTGAATTCAAAGACCATTTTTGATTGTCATTAATGAGATTAATCACCTGCCATATAAAGCCCAAGAGGAATTGGCTGAGCTATTGAATGACACAAACTTAAAAGTTGACTTTCCACAAAAACCCTTGACTGAATTCTGGATCAGAGCTAGGACTGAATTTCCCACAATTTCTGAAATGGCATTAAATGTTCTTCTGCCATTCAGCACCACATACATATGGGAAATGACTTTTTCAACTTTAATGTATATTAAATCCAAATATCATTCAATGCTGAAAAATGTTGAAGATGCTTTATGTTCAGCAGTATCAAATATTTCACTAAGGTTTAATTTGTTATGCAGCAAAAAACAAGCACATCCATCTCATTAAAATGTGATTTTCTTTCAGTAATTTTTGTATACCTAAAACAAATCCTTAAACTACTTATTTTCATATGTATATTGTTTACCAAAGAAATAAATTATTTATGGGAATATTTATTTCTATATCTATTTTATATTTAATATCTGGGGCCATGAAAAAATCTCGATGATAAAAAGAGGTCATGAATGAAAAAGTTTAAGAAGTGCTGATTTAGTTTGTTAATATGTGAAATATTATCTGACATTTGCAAACCAAAATCACAATGATTTCTATGTATGTAAAGTATTTTACAAACTCTTAATTTTATTTATCATTTTTAATAAATATATTTATTAATTATTATTTTGAGTTAATCCAATGAAGTTATTTAATATTGAAAAAAATTAAGTTTTACATATGTGTATTTTTTCTTGTTCACAGTGAGTTCTTGCAATCCCAAAACTAGTTTAGACATAACAGTATACATAATATATATGAATGTTGGTATGTATTTACACAAAAAGAATTATTTAGATGATGCCAAGCTAGTGACTATTTTTAAAAGTCACTGACTTTGTAGATTTTATAACTATTTTATTGATCACTGATATGATCAAAATATCAGGTAACCAGGAACATTAATGATTATTATTGATATAATGATCCCAACATTATATATATAATTTTATAGTTATTTAACAAATAAGAACGTGAATATAGATGAAATATTAATTACTTTTATATTATATCCTAAGTTTGATAACAGCTAGATGATGAAAGACTAGGATTTTATAGTGCAGTCACAAATAATGACTCTTGATTTTTGATGAATATTTCTGATAACATTTATTACATGTATTGGCTTTTGTTGCTGATTTTCAGCTCATTTTCTATGATCAGTAAAAATCAATGATGCTTTTAATAATAATGATTTACATCATCACTGTTAACCTCATTTTGTACCATTACTATATATATATATATATATATATATATATATATATATATATATGTGTGTGTGTGTGTGTGTGTTGGCAAATTGGAAATTACAGAGTTAATTTCAATGTTATGTTTAATTGCATATTTTAAATGATTTATATATATATACCATATTTTAAATGTTTAATATATATATATATAACTTATTCACACTTATTTCATTGACATAGTCACCACCTGATATTAAGCATCAGGAAATAGACCGCCACATATATTATTTTATACATATATATTTAAATAAGTTTTGAAAAATATATTTTTTTAATATGCTATTGATGACCAATACACTGACACTATTTGCAATAACAGGCTAGATCCTGTAGAACATAACCCTGTGAAATGGACATGTAATAAATGTGTAGCTCAAACAATATTACATATAAAAAAGTTAACACATTATTTAAATCAATAGAAAAATAATAGTTCATTATAAAGTATTATCATTGTCAGACAAATATATATTGTTTTCCTTTTTTCTTTTTTTTTTTTTTTAGTTCATGTGCACAGCAAAAACCAGTAGTTATTTGTAAAATGTACCAGGTTCATTTTGTTTAGTTTTAAAATATTAATCTTTCAATTAAATCTTATAATACAATTTATTATTTTTAGCATTCATTTTCTATGATTGAGCACATTTATCACAGAATAATTTCCTGGTCTTTAATATACTCCAGATATAATCATATGTATGGCCAACCTTTACAAAATATACATTTATTTATATCATAAACTTAATCGTATAGTCTCACACCTATATCTAATATGGGATAATTTTAATCAGTACACCTTTGTTATAATGATAACTCTAAGGAGTGGCCACTTTAGGTCTGAATCCTGATTTAACAGTAACACAAATTAATTGTGAGAGGTGGCTCTTTGAATCTGATTCATATTTAATATTAATACTCCTTAATTAAGTAAAATAGTTATTTTAATCTGACCTCAAATTTATATAACAAAATTGTAAATAAATCCACCATATAGATATAGTCTACAATAAACCATTTAATTGAGATCTAATAATTGCATATATACAATTAGTTCAAACATATACACAATTTAACTGAAAACAATAAAAAGAATGGCTAATTTTTGATCAAATGGACTCGATCTAATTTCAAAATAAACCTTTAGTATAATATGAATAATTATATTATATTCATCTTTTTTTTTTAACACTTGAACTCCTACTATTTTACAATTGGACACATTTGTTTTAAATTGAATATTACACATTTTATCATTTATCTGATAATTTTGCATTAAATAAATATTTTTAATAATGTTAAAAAATTACAACATATATATATAGTAAATACAATACAAACCATTTTTTTTCCAGATCTTTTCTTTTTTTAAACTTCAGTTGCTTTAAAATGTAACTAACTTTTTTAATGTTCTCTTGCTATTTTAAACAATCAATAATATAAAATATATTTTATTAATATAAATATAAACTAAAATAATACTTAAAATGATTAATACCTTATGATAATAGTCTAAACAGTTTTTTTACTTACAAAGCAAAAGTTTTACAGTTGTAGTTTGACTTCTCCCATGATGGCAAATATTAATTAATTTCATTTGTAAGTTGCCATAATGTTCTGTCACAATCTACTGTCTTTAACATTTGATGTTTAAATATTGATTTATTTTAATTAGAGATTTATTTGAAAAATAATATGATCAGATTTCAGATATCCAGAGTAAATTTTAGAAGTTAACAATTTTTTCTTTCACTCAGTCAGCATAATGAAGATTTGATGCAGTTTGAATAAAGTGAGAATCCAGCTTGTATTGTAATCAAATAAAATATGAATCCAGATTTATTGTTTTTTAAAAAATTGCCTATATAAGTTTTTCACATATTGTTTTTATCACAGTTAATCTTGTTTTATGCAGGCTTTAATAATCTGATTTTAACACCTTTAATGTCATTTTTGACACCTGATTTTATTTAAATTACAACATTTCAAAAACACTCATTATTTAATTGATTAAATTTGAAAAACACTGAAATTATTAACTTGCCTAAATTTTTTTTTTTGTTTTCAAATCTCTTTTTTTAATTTAATTATTAAAAAGTTATTTTTAATTGAGTTATTTTGCAATACATTCATAATTTATATGACATACTAGTTTCTTTTAAATTTAAATATTTTTTAACAAATCTATTAAAATATTTTCAAATGTGACATTTAATAATTTAAACATTTTAATATACATATTATTTTAAACCATTTGTTATATAATATTTAAAACTTCTAAATGCCATATTTATTAGGATCTCACAATTGCTCACAGCTATATAATAATTCACAAGACTGACACTGAAATGAATATGGTACATTAATTCTAATATTTTCATGGATAAAAGATGTCATATTATTATTATTATTATTTGCAGAATATTCTGTGTAGTGAAATAGCTAAATGCTGATGTTTCAGTACAATATCAAGTACCTTCCTCAGAGCATCCTCTTTCTCAAATCATTATGATTTGAGAAAGAGGACACTCTCAGGAAGGTACTTGATATTGTACTGAAACATCAGCATTTAGCTATTTCACTACACAGAATATCTTGCAAATAATAATAATATGACACACACACGCACACACACACACACACACATATATATATATATTGCAATGGTATGCATAGATACAAAGGGGTGGTGAAGAGAGACTTCAGAATGCCTTACAAATTACAACTTTCAAATTGCAATAATAAAAAATAAAGAAACTCATAATTTAAACTGAAACATTTTAAAACGGGATTGAGAGAGAGTAAGTAAATTAATTCTCTAAATGGTAAATTTCCACATCATTATTACAGAAAATGACCTTTCACCTACATAATAAATAAATAGAGAAAAGGAGGCTTTCTCAATTATATGCCCAAATTTACTAACAATATAATATGTAAATAAGCATTTATTTTTATAGCACTCTGCTTTATAAAGTGTGATACATTAAAGACCAGCCTATTCAAGCTATTGTGCATGCGCTTTTTACTAGTGTTAATAATAAATGAATACTTTCACTCCCAACATGAGATATAGTATTTAAGAAAGAATAAAATGAATCCACTTATTCTTTCCAACCCAAATGCTTATATATGCGCAAATCTTAAGTACTGGAAGTGAAAGCATGAGGATAGACCACTCACTTTAAATTACTGATTACGATGTCTGAATGAATGACATCGATGAAATTATTTAGAATTTACTAACCGTCACTCTCAAGTGAAACTTAAACATATGTAAATAAGCATTTATTTTATAGCACTCTGCTTTATAAATTGTAATACATTAAAGATCAGCCTATTCAAGCTTATTTACATATGTTTAAGTTTCATTTGAGAGTGATGTTTAGTAAATTCTAGAAAATATCATCAACATCATTCATTCAGACATTGTAATCAGTAATTTAAAGTGAGTGGTCTATCCTCACGCTTTCACTTCCAGTACTTAAGATTTGGCCATATATAAATAAGCATTTGGGTTGGAAAAAATAAGTGGATTCATTTTATTCTTTCTTAAATACTATATCTCATGTTGGGAGTGAAAGTATTCATTTATTATTAACACTCGTAAAAAGCACATGCACAATAGCTTGAATAAGCTGATCTTTAATGTATAACAATATAATAATAAGCTAGCTTTTGAAATCTCACCTTGTAATTATATAAACCAAACTCATAATATAAACAAAAGAATATATTCAACTTTATAACTTCTCTTAACTCTTAAATAACATACTTTCAGGGTCTAATATAAGTAGTGAGACTTGTTTACTTGTCAAAATATAAAATAGAAACAAAGGGAATATTTTATTGAATGTAATTTATATTTGCAAATGACTAACTATAAACTACTTATTAGTATTTCTAAAATTCTTAAATGTTAGACAACTTGTTAATGTTTATATGGGTAATCATGAGCATTTAAATGTTCTCAGGGCAAAAATATATATAATTAAATTAACAAGTGATAAAAAAAATAATTCAATAAATTGCAAAGTCACTTTAAGTAAAAAAAATGGTATATCTTTTTTTATGATTTATATTTACTCCTCTTTTAAAAATGGCAACACTAATAATCAAACAGCAACATATGATATCTATTTATTTTATAAGTTTTCACTTGACTTCAATTTCATTCATATTCACAAAATTTGTTAACAATATCTATTGAGTGATGCTAGTACTTGAATGAGGATCACCTATTATTTAACATAAAGAAAATACCATAATAGATAAATAATAATAATATTTTTATTAAAATACCATGGTTCAAAATCATAGATACATTTTTCAAAGGTAAGATCACATTAACTTTTCAATAAAAAAAATATCAGCATTCTCCTAAACACCTTTTTTTTTAAAAACTATACTTCTCTTTTAAAATGTAAATGCAAACTCCTTAGATTAGTCCTTTACAATAAATCTTCAATTATAGCCAAAAGAATTAATATTTTCAACTACATCACAGTTAATTCTGAGAATTTAATAAGACTTTATCATTAAAATATATTTCTCCTAATATATATTTGTATATACTAAACTTTCATGAATTAAAAAAAGAGAATGGACTACTAGTCTCACATATAGAAAAATACACACATATGAAAAAACTTTATTGATGTAATGGTCTATCTTTCAAATACAACTTATGATGAAGCTACAAATTATTCACTGAAAGAAAAATAAATAAACTTTAATAATAATAATAACAATACATTATGTATATACATATAAATGGTCTCCATGAAAGTAATGAAAGCAAACAGTGATAAATTTAATAATAAAATGTTCATTGTGTACTATATATATAGCATATATACATAATGTATATAGGTAAAAACAACTGAAAAAATAATTATAATAAATGATACCTAATTTATTATTATTTTCTCTTGAGAAATGAAAAATTAAAATCAATTGTGTACACTTTAATTCAAAAAAAAATGAACAGATCAATTACCATTTAATATTTCCTTTATATATATATATATATATAAAGGAAATATTAAATGGTATATATATATATATATATATATATATATATATATATATATTCTTCTGAAAATCAACAGTTATCTGATGTACCATTATTTATCCTTGCATGGGTTGAATCAATATGTCAGATGACCTCTAATGGCAAATGTGAAGTTAAAACCATTTTTATAGTTAATTTTCTTGAAGCGTCTTTTATCATACTGAAGCCAAGAAAAATGAAGATGACACAAACATTTAGATAATTCTTGAGTCAATTTCCAGGATAAGAATAGTTTTTTATTTTCCTAGTGATTTTTCTTCAAAGGCATGCCTATTGACAATTTCTTTTTTTACTACAGATGGTAATTATTGAGAATGTGTATACAGAAAAAATCAAATTTCCCAGATAGCAACTTTTTCTTCTCCTATTTCATTCTTTAATAGAAATGAATCCAGATAATGTTTTACAATTATATCAGGTAAAAGAAAAATGAAAAAATTGATGACAGCAAAATTTTCTAATTTTCTTCTAATGACAATTGTCAATAATAGTACTCCTGATTACTATGGCATCTAGCCTACCCTTTCACAAGACACTGACTTAAACTTTATTCTTAGCATAACTATCAATCTTTGAAACAAAATCTTAATATTTTATAATGATTATATATATATATTGTAAATATCGATAAGTCTATCTATATTTTAAAAATTGTCATTTGTTATTAAAAAAAAATCTCTTTGAGTTGATGTTTATATATGAAGTATTATTATTGTTTATGGTTATTAGGTATAGTTATTGTTTGAAATTATTATTTTATTTATATGTTGATGGTACATCGTTATGAATATTTAATTATTATAAATAAATAAAGACATATAAATTGTTGATTATATAAAAAGAATTATTTTATTTGCAGTGATTATTAAAAAAAATGCAATATTATTATTTATGTATATATAT